>JAWWNH010000011.1:1385000-1835000 GCA_034641385.1 Darevskia mixta
ATGGAGATGGGAGGAACTTTTATGAATGGATTGGAAGCAATATATTCAGAACAAAAAGCAAAAATTATAATCAACAACATTATTTCAGAGAGCCTTAAAATTGAAAAAGGAACAAGGCAAGGGTGCCCCCTTTCCCCTTTGTTATTTATTACGGTCCTGGAGGTCCTTCTGAACATGATCAGAGAAGATGGAAATATACAAGGAGTGAGCGTTGGGGTGAAGCAATATAAAGTGAAAGCCTTTGCAGATGATGTAGTATTAACTCTTCAAGAACCAGAGGCCAGTGCCGTGAGGGCACTGGAAATAATTCAAGAATTTGGACAGGTAGCAGGATTCAAATTAAACAAAACAAAGACCAAGTTGCTAGGAAAAAACTTGACACTGGAAGAAAAACAATCTATTGAGGAAAAAACGGGCCTTGGCTTCGTTAAAAAGGTGAAATACCTAGGGGTGAATCTAACATCTAAGAACCAGAATCTGTATAAGGACAATTATGAAAAAGTTTGGAAAGAAGTCAAGAAGGACTTGGAAATTTGGAATAATTTGAAACTATCCTTGCTTGGACGTATATCTGTAATCAAGATGAATGTACTACCAAAACTGCTATTTCTGTTCCAAGCGCTACCGATTGTTGACAAGATGGAACCATTCAAAAACTGGCAGAAGGACATATCTAGATTTGTCTGGCAAGGGAAAAAACCCAGAATTAAATATAAGATACTAACTGATGACAAGAAAAGAGGGGGATTCTCCTTGCCGGACTTAAACATATACTTTGAAGCTGCGGCATTCTGCTGGCTTAAAGACTGGTTCCTGCTGGAAGATACAGACGTGTTGGATTGATATGCTGGAAGATACAGACGTCGGTGGGGATGGCATGCCTATTTGTGGTACGACAAAATTAAGATTCATCAAGGATTTAAGTCACACATAATTAAAAAAGCCTTGTTCAGAGTATGGTGTAAATACAAAGATTTACTGGAGAAGAAAACACCCAATTGGATTTCGCCTTTAGAAGCCAAGGCAGATAGAAGAACAAATATGGAAAACAACTACCCTAAATACAGAGACATTATAATTCAAGAAGGAGACAGTGTCAAGTTAAAACCTTTTGAACAGCTGAAAGGAGCGGTAACAAATTGGTTACAATATCATCAAATAAGTGAACTCTTTAAGCAAGATAAGAAACTTGGTTTCCAGACAGAAAAATCAAGATTGGAAACAGAACTGTTAGAGCCTAAAACAAAGATTTTGTCTAGAATGTACAACTTGCTGCTAGAATGGCATACACAGGATGAGTTGGTGAAATCTGCTATGATAGACTGGGCACAAGACGTAGGACACAACATAATGATGGATGACTGGGAGAGACTTTGGAAAAGAGGAATTAACTTCACAGCTTGTAATCTCTTAAAAGAAAACATTATGAAAATGATATATAGATGGTACCTAACCCCAGTCAAATTAGCCAAAATCTATCATACGCAGGACAAGAAATGTTGGAAGTGTGAGAAATCAGATGGGACTTTTTATCACCTGTGGTGGACGTGCCCGAGGGTGAAGGCCTATTGGGATTTGATATACAATGAACTGAAGAGAGTGTTTAAAAACACATTTGTTAAGAAACCAGAGGCCTTCCTCTTGGGAATGATCCACCACGAGTTGCCAAAAGAAGATCACACGTTATTTATGTATGCCACAACAGCAGCAAGGACACTGATTGCAAGATATTGGAAGACAAAAGAATTACCGACGGTGGAAGAATGGCAGTTGAAAATGATAGACTTTATGGAACTCGCAGAAATGACCGCAAGAATCCGGGACCAGAGGGAAGAAGCGGTGGAAAAGGAATGGAAGAAGTTTAAAGATTATATTAAGAAACATCTTAAAATTTAGAGTTTTTGAACTGGTAGAAATTTACTGAGCAGATAGTAGAATTTATAGATAGGATAAGATGGTTAAGATAGAAATTGTATATAAGAATTAAAATAATGATTAGAAGATAATTATAAGATTAAGACGTAGAGGAAGATTTGGAGATAAGTTTAAGATAAATAGAAATAGTTTAAAGAAAAATATTTAAAATTGGTAGAGATATTAGATTGAAGATAATTGAAATAATATTTGGTGTTAAAGGAATAAGAAATAGATTAGAAAATGAGTAGAAATTGCTAAAATGATAGGATAATGTAACGTTAAAGGAGAGAAGTGGGGGAAGTCAATTAGATAATGTTAGAGAAATATGATTATTAGGAAATAATTGAAATAGTTAGTTTGTCTAGTTTAGATGTAGGGGGGAGGGAGGGGGTTTTGGTTTTGTTTATATGTTGTGTATGTGTTTTTGTTATTGTGTTGAAAATTCCTAATAAAAATTATTTTTTAAAAAAAAAAAAAACAGAAACAGTGTGAGGCTGTATGAACACAAACAACTATCTAAATCTAATGGTGTATAGTAGGGACGCGGGTGGCACTGTGGTCTAAACCACTGAACCTAGGACTTGCTGATTGGAAGGTCGGCGGTTCGAATCCCCGTGACGGGGTTAGCTCCCATTGCTCCCTGCTCCTGCCAACCTAGCAGTTCAAAAGCACGTCAAAGTGCAAGTACCGGTAGATAAATAGGTACCACTCCGGCGGGAAGGTAAACAGCGTTTCCGTGCGCTGCTCTGGTTCGCCAAAGCGGCTTAGTCATGCTGGCCACATGACCCGGAAGCTGTATGCCAGCTCCCTCGGCCAGTAAAGCGAGATGAGCGCTGCAACCCCAGAGTCGTCCACGACTGGACCTAACGGTCAGGGGTCCCTTTACCTTTACCTAATGGCATATAGTAGCTGGGTAAACTGGTTGTCTGAGCCCAAATAAGTGGCTATTTTAATGCTTGATGCATAGTAAGGTTTTCCTTGCTATTTGGCAGGGTGATACAAATGAGAGCTCACAAAAAATGTGTCCATTGCTGCAAGGGCTAGAACCTAAAGCACACATCTCTGTGCACTGCCTGCTCTTTATCACACACATCTCTGTGCACTGCCTGCTCTTTATCACACAGTCAGTGGTTTTCTCAGGGGTACTCAGTACCAGCACAATTTCCCCAAAAGGACTGGTTAAAAATGTGGCACTTACTGTAACAACATCATGGCGAGTACTGGCACCTGCTTTTTTCTAGAAGAAAAGCACTGGCTACAGATTAAAAGATTTCCTTAGGTTGTAAAGGATTCTCAGGTACTGGACTATCTCCAGACACTCAACTCTTGGCCATTGATTCTCCTTAACAGAAACGGTTGTAGGGGCTTCCTGCTTGTTCAATTACTTTTCCTGGGCAACTGTCTTTCCTGATTGTGCTTATTCCAATTCTTGACTTTGTTTTTCTGTTCTGGAGTGACCTTCCAGCTTGACTGCAGGCTCTGACTTCTGGTAGGACTTTGAGCTGTGTGTGACTCAGCCATGGCAGATAGTTTTGATCATCAACATTTATTCCTAACCAGGGCAAGTATATGTGGCTTGTATACTGAAGTGTTACATCAATCTAATTTGGGTTTGCTAGTTTGACTAATGTTGCAAAGTTCTATTTATAGACAACCAAAAAGAAACAACTCACAAAGATGATTTATTTGCCTACTATTTATAAATATTTTGTCAGACCAACATTGAGTGCAACTGCTACATTCATTCTTCAATGACTCTTAAGCCACACAGAAATCTTTGAGAAAACGGATAAATCCATTCTTAACTTGTTGATGCTTGCTTGCTTGCTTCTTGGCATTGTCGGGAGACAAAGGAAGAGTGTGCCTTTGGGGGTGAAATCAAACTGTTGGAAGGTTGCAGTGCATGCTGTGACTGTAGAGACCGATATGGAAGAGGCATGTTTTGTGGCAGCTGGGGCAGTCTGGTTGTGCTACTGCAGATGCAACATGGTGTTTCTTTTCTCTGCACGCCTCCCAGTGGTCATTCCTCCTCTGGTCACTACTATGGATGCATGACTTGACTGTGTATCCAGGCACTGCAATAATCTACAAGGGATTCCCACATGGCGGGGATTGATGATGCAATATGAAGGTTTTGTACAGATCTTCCAAAAAATCTGATACAAAAAAGGGAACACCCAATTTCCTTGAAAACAGGAGATAAATTTTCTGGAAAACGTCACGTCTTTGCTTGGAAACACTGTAGAACTTAACTAAGCATTCCCCTTAAAAGTTAGGTCCAGATTAACAGAGCTATTGTTTTGCAAGTGATTTGCTTACAGCACACATGAGGTGGAGCACTAATCCAATTTCAGTGCCAATGGGCTTACCTAATGATGCTGAAACAAAACTCCGCCTCCCCATTTGTTCAAGTGTTAGATTCATTTTTCTCTGTTATTACTGTGAGACCACCAAAACAATAAAATATCTCCAACCAGTAATCTAAATGCAAACTTTTAATTATATTTTAAATTAAAAACTCCAATTAAAATGTAGCTTTGTTACCTTGAGTAGGTAAACAAACAGACAGATGAAGTCATATTACTGTGGATCCGATATTGCTGAAGTTGGCATTGTGATATGAGCAAATGTTAGCAGCCTGTGACAAATATTACAGAATACAGTAAAACTGAGGATCAGTCAGTCTTCTTCTTCCTTTGTTTGTTTCTTTGTTTATTACATTTATAGACCACCTTTCCCTCAAAGGAGCTCAGGTTGCTGTACATGGTTGTCTCGTCCCCATTTTATCCTCACAACAACCTTATGATGTGAGTCAGGCTGGATCTAGACAGGTCAAAGAAGCAATTCAGTTAAACGCATTGTAAACGCATACAGGGAAAGACAGTACGGGAAAATGGTACTCCACAGTGTCATCTGGTGTCACAGTGTTATACCACATGTACAACGCATTCAAAACACTTTGTCTTTACCAATGTAGCTGAGTCCCAAGAACTGGCCCAAGCTCACCCAGTAACTATCCTTCAGATATTGCTTTATCAAATTGTGTGGATTACATGTCAATCACAAGACTGATAAATTCACAGTTAAGCCCTCTTTGGGGCATTATAATCACTCACTTTAGAAGCACTGTATGGGGGAGAACAGAAATGAGTGTATTCAACTTCAGTGCCCATTACCATCCCACTGCCTTCTATGAGATGTAGGATGAACTTCTGAAGTGGAAGCCTTTTCAACCCTTTGAGTATCTCCACACAATTTAGAACCCTGTTCAAATATATACTATTACATTCAAAACTTATATTTTAACACAGCCTTGGGGGCTAGAATTCTTTTGCTCTAGGTGACTTCTCCAACATGTAAAAGTGGACAACACTACCTACTACAAATGCCAAATCATCAAAATGGAATTGCCATTTTGAAGTTAAAGCATTTTTATAGTAAAAACTCATTATGTAGGAAGCTGTTTTTATGATTTCCTTATTTTTGCATATCTGGGGCTGTTAAGCCTATCGTTTGCTATTTTATTATGCAATTAATCCACAAAAGAACTGTTCACATTCCAAACTATGGCTGAAACAAAAAACAGTGAAAGAGACACACATTGCATGCACCAACAAGCAGCCAAGCGGAGAAAAACCCCAACTAAATGGTTTGAGCATAAGTGAAGATTTGTAAAAAAAAAAAAACAGCAAGAATCGAAGCATGCTTCTAAGGTAAGGGTGAGTCACACTGTAAAGAAAGGTGTCTCTCTCATACGCCACCATATAACAAATCTCCCCCAATTGTTGTATACATAGAAGAGTCTCCTCAGAAAATCTTAGGGCACGTGTAGGATGATTCTCCTTCAGGTACTCAGGTCCAAAACCATTTAAAGGCTTTATGGGTGAACACCAACACTTTAAAATTTGACTCCAAAGCAAACACACAGCCAATGTCATGCTTTCAGAATCCATCTGGTTGTACCTGTTAAAATTCTGGCAGCTACATTCTGCTCTGCACTAATTGAAGCTTCTGGATCATCTTCAATGGCAGCCCATCTCCAATGTATTACAATAATAGGAGCATGTTATTACTAAAGCTTACATTCACCATAACAAGGCCACTCTTGTCCAGAAATGGCCATAGGTGGCAAATCAGAAAAAGGTACTCCAAACCACTGAAGCTACTTAGTCCTCAAGCAACAAAGCTGGATTTGGTAGTATCCCTATATACCTGTTCCTTCAAGAGAAGTGCAACTCCATCTAGAACAGTCTGTTTGCCTAACTCCTGGTCATGGGAACTATCCAGCCACAATGCCTCCATCTTGTCAGGTTTCAGCTTTTGGTTTACAGCTCTTTCCTGCACCCAAGCATTGATCTAGCACATGCATATCCTCACCCGGCTCTGACAACACATTGCTGTGTGTTATCAGCATATTGCTGGCACCTCACTCCCACCCACTCTGATAACCTCACCCAGCAGCTTCATATAGATGTAAAAGAGTAGTGGAAACAGGATAGAATATTGAATGACTACAAGTGCCATGGAACTCAGTGTCACTTTCTGGAACTACACACTATAATAGCTTGAATCATGGAGTTGGAAGGGACCACGAGGATCATCTAATTAAAATCCTTTGTAATGCAGGAATATTTCACCCAATGTGAGGCTTGAACCCACAACCCTGAGATTAAGAGTCTCATGCTCTACCGACTGAGCATAGCTGAGCCACTTTATTGCCAAAGCCCTGTGAAGCCCACCAAGTTGGTCCAGAAGAATACCATGTTGATGGTACCAAAAGCCACTTAAACTAAGAGAATTAACAAAGTTGCATTCCCCATGTAACTCTCCTGACAGAAGTCATGAGAGGGTGACCAGGTCATGGTGACCAGGGCCATTTTTGTGCCAAAATTGGGCTGAAGCCCATATTGAAATGGGTCCAAATAATCCTTTTCCTCCAATTGTGCCTGCAGTTGAGCTGCACAATTAAGCAAATTGCTTAATATTTGTTGCTCATCATAATCTGCGAGTCAGCTAAACATCAGTTTTAATTCTTTGGGAAATGCTGGGAATATCTGGTGGTAACTATTAAATATTCAGATGGTCTCTATGGTTTAATTCAAATGTAATGCTTTCTTTAACTTCCTAAAGAGAGCTTACAGAACAAGTTCTCATTATCTGCCTGAAGTAACCCTAACTATTCAGATACTACTGTGCCTGAATAATAACATTTTTACCACACTGTTCAAAACCAAAGGATTCCAAGAATTATATGCATATTAGAGCTTTAAAAGCAACAGGAAACATAAATACACATACATTATTAAAGAGCCAGAGTAGCAACACAGCAGCGCAATAAGAAAAAGCAGTCCATGTGTATCTAAATACAGTTGAAGCAATGTAAACTTTCCCAAATTAAGAGATTTCTGAAGTCTGAATTTTACAAAAACAATTGAGACCCCAGTAAAACCTACCAACCAAGTCACTCCAAAATAAACTCTTATTTAGACAGAAGTCTGCCCCACCTCCCATGCTGGAAGTCCATGATACACCTAGAAAAAATTTATAGACCAGCAAAACTGGCAAACACAATAATATTCAACAGTAGTAATACAGAATATTAAACTGATGAAGCTTTTTATGCACAATATGTCACTGCTACATGCCTAGCTATTATCATTCACTTTTGGTACATAATTTCAATTTAAAGCACGGCAACCAACATAATAGCCGGAGAAAGAGATCTCTAAAGAGAGCTCAGATAACAGTCTGAAAGTACAGTACTTTGTCAAAGTTCCATCTCTGACACTTTGCACCTGGGTGAGGCCAGGCCACATAGGAACTGCACAAATTTGAGTCTGAACTCTATGGGGGAAGGGAAACAACATAACAAACATGTTGACTGAAACACACCAGTCTGACTTAATGTTCCCCCTCCTCATTCTGAGCCTTAGATGCATCTACTAATAGATAAGCAATAGCAGTGCAACAATGGCATTTGCATGTTAATGCTAAAGCATGGTTCGGTGCTATGTTCACAAGCTGGAACAAGCCCAGGTGAAGTTTAAGGCTCTCACACATCTGACTTCCATCTCCTCCTCCCGTAAACAGATTACAAACACAGGAATAGGGTGGGCTCTGAAACACACGTATCAGGTGTCAAAGGCCAGGGGACAGAGGTGCGTCCTCAGCATTTGCTGAACACTGTATAGTGAAGAAGCCAGATGTACCTCTGTGAGGAGAGAATTGCACAACTTAGGGGTTGCCCAGATAATGCCGTCTCCTGGGCCGCTGCCACCCTAAGGTTCTATAGCTGTGGTTGCAAAGTTGTGTCATGGCAAACGCAAAAGATGGCAGCAAGGGAGTTCATAAATTTTCTAACTCACAAGTTATTTCATATACCCTCAAAATGGATTTTTCTCTTCACCCCCTTATACCGTTAATATTTTGGAAATTATTCAGCCAATACAGATAAAATCATTGTGCCCATGTTGTCAGGGCAAGGGCTGTGGCTGAGAGTCCATGGGCTACAGCAGCCCTACAAAAATAGCCCATTGTCACCATAGTCATTTTGCTGGAGGAAGTGGAGAGTCAGAGAAGTGTATGACAATCCTGAAGTGCAAGCCACTGTTGTTATCCTGACATATTGGGATTTTCTGTTTTGTTTTTATGGAAATGCAGGGGAGGCTGTGAAGGTGATTGTAGCAGCAGTGCAATTAATTACAGGCTGGAGGGGGCGAGGAGCCAGGGAAAGAATTGAGCATTTCAGCAATAATTGGGAAGATATCTGTCTTGATGCCAGATCTACCCACTGATAAATAATGGCAGGGTAAACCTGGAATACAAATCTCTCAGACAAAGTCTACCTAGGCCTTGACAGCTCAACAGATCCAACAGAAATTACAGGTCTGTTCTCAGATGCTAGTTATATATGTATGTTTACTTATTTGAAATATTTACTTATCACCACCATGTTTGAAATACTATTGTGGATACCCATGCCAAAACACTAAAGGACCATCCAAACTTCCTTTTGTGCCATGTTTCTAGGCACAGGTTTTAGCTTTAAAGCTCCATGTCTGAGCAGTTTTGTGTTTTGTCCCAGCACTTTCTGTGGGAAAATCCACTTTTTATTGTTGTATCACAAGAAATGTCAACAGGGTTTTCAATGGATTGCTGTTTGCTCCAATTCAGCAGTAAAATGTGGATTTTTTTTTTCCTCAGGAAAAGTGCTGGGACAGAAAAAATAATAATTCAGACGTGGTGTGGACCAGTGCCTGGAATGCATAGTGCAAAAGGAAGTCTGGATGAGCCCCATATGATGCTGCAGTATTACATGCAAACTGGGCCAGTGTAATAGAACATACATAGCACACTGGTGGATGCATGTGGAACAAAATAGGTTCAAATCCTCACTGACTGGAGAAAGGTCACTAGGGAGCCCTTGAGCAAATTCTAACCTACCTCATAAGATTGTAAAAAGACTAAAATGTCACTGAGCGGCTTCTAACAAATAAAAAGGATGTTATCAGGGGTTTATTCTACCAAACAACCATGTATTTTGTCTCTATGCCAAGTGGTCATGTACTTAGTGGCAGGCCTAAGATCACATCAGCATTACTCAAGCAGAAGGAACACACACACACAAAATCAGGGGAAAGAGCTGATTGCACTGATTTACAGCAACATAATCCACTTTGACACATGATACAAGTTAACAAGGAGAGAACGTTTCATACAACCTAAGGAGGGCTTCTCAATTATTATCTCACCAATACTGCCACCAAATGTAAAATTTCCTCTCTATTAACCCACCAACACTACCATCAAATGTGGAAGATTATTATAGCTACTGTTATTTACTTACTATGTTTGATCCTGTTGCCCTACTGCCACCATATATTTAAAAATGCCATTCAATAATATGCATTCGTTCACCTGTAGCTTTGATTAGGTGTGGTACAGACACTGCATACAGTGAAACAAAAATGTAAGCTGTATTTTATTTTTGATTAACACATAATAAAAACTTTCTACTTACTTAGAATGGTTACTATAGAATAAAGTTAACTTGGCCACTGTTAATTTAAGTAAGAGTGTTCACTATACCATGCTACTGCGTTATTATCACTTTAAAAATAATAGATCTGGGAGATTCACCTCCGCTTGCTATTTATACCAATACCCAATTACCAGAGTCACTCCAACCCAATTACCACTTCATCACTTGGCACTGAGGCACTATGCTTACAAAGTCTTCAATTTGGTCCTCTTGTTCTGAGACTTTCAGGTGTCAACCTAGACTCATGTCAAAGCCTTCACATGGACAGAGCAACCTCTGTTACCTCAGGCACCCCACAGTCTCTGCAGACCCTTGACTTTATTCCTTCATTCCCTCACAGACCTTCTTAAGCTCCAGCTTATATTCAGGCTTCCTACCGTAATATCCTTTGTCTGGCTCCAGTTTCCAGCTCCTTCTGCTGCTGCTTCACATGATGACTGATTGACCAACCAACTGACTGGCTCTCTCTTGACTGTGATCTGAGACCTGCCCTTTTATACTCAAGCAGGGTCTTTCCCCAGACAATCATTCTAAATTTATGTGGAATTCTCCTCACTCATCAGGCCACAACTCTGGTCCAATGGAGTGAAGCAGAATGTCCAATGTATTATCCAATAGAAACCCACCAAATTTAAATTAACTGGTCCCAATATTAATATTCAGGACCTCAGTTTCTGAGCAAGCCTCATTTTAACAGGATGTATCAGAAAATTAAACTGGCAGCACCACCGTGGATATATTGTATATCTACAAAACAGTACACACAGATAACCTTGTACATTCCACAGTGTGAATTTCTATATACTTTACTTTTAAAACAAAACCTTTACCCCATAAAAACATTAAAGAACACTTATTTCTCCACCAACCTGCAGAGTTACTGGAAGGGTGGAAGAATAAAACCAGAACCTTTGAAGGTCCATCACTTCAAATGCCTTTCAGACATGTGAAAAACATTTGAAAAAATGTGCTCTAAATACAATGCCAGAAGTTCATACTTTGCTCAAGCAAGACTGAATCATCTTTCTCTTCCCCAAGATGTTCAAATCCCATTAACATTTTAAAATTAGTTCTAGGAAGACATGATGCATGAATAGCTAATAGCAGTTTACATTAATCAGCATGTGATGATTCATGCATATTTAAGCTGGTCAATTGTCAGATACAACTGGAATGAAAAATGAACTCCATAACAAGTGAATTATCAGAAGAATCATAGCAGACAATTTACAATTCCCGGCATCCTGTGGGAAAGGATCAACCTAATCTCACTACAAAGAATAAAAGGACCGACTACATTTTGGCAACAAGAGGAGAATGAGGCTCAAGTTTCTCTGAAAGCGACACCTTCCTCCAAGAAATGCAATCCCATTTATAAAGTGTTTTGCTAAACAAGCCAAGCCAAAAGCTTATACTGCCTAACAGATTTCTACACAAGCAACACAAGAAATACAAGACAAACTAGGGGGCTGGCTGACACATTACCAACTACACACCTTCTCAAATAACCCAGCAATAAAAGCAGCAGCCACTAGGCCTTTGACCACATTCAAAAAACTTCTCCTAACAACAGAGGAAGAGACAGCAAGGGGATGGGATCCACAATATACAAAATACTACTCCAAGACCCTACAAACCCCCTAACAACAATCAAAGACCAATGGGAGCATGACATAACATACAAAATGAACCCTACCCAATGATCTAAACTGGGGTCTAAACCACCCTATAAATCCACCTTGGTCAAAAGAAGCAAACTTACCGGTATTTATACATAGTATCTAACTCCATGGAAGCTGGCACTGATACACCCAGAAACCTCACCCAAATGCTGCAGAGGTTGCATTAATACAGGCACATGCATCCATATGTGGTGGGAATGCTCCAAAATTCAACACTTTTGGACATTATTCAAACAAGAAATCTGCAAAATATCAAAACAGCTATTAGAAACAACTCCAGAACTGGCCCTATTAAATATTTTCCAAGACAACAATGCACACTCACACTATGTAAGCTGCCTACTCTCAGCAGCTAGCAGCATCATAACTAGACACTGGAGGGACCTGTCAGGAGTGAACATAGACCACTGGTACCAAACCATATGGGAAACAGCCCAACTAGAAAACCTAACCAACAAATTGAAATGAGCATGGGTACTAGAAACAATAGAGGATGCTTTTGCCCTGGTGTGGCTTCCCAACAAGACAAGAACATAACCCCCCTCCCCTCACAACAGCATACAAATTGATATGGCTATTTTGACCCAATAGCCCCCACCCCTTCACACACATAAACAAAACTCATTACAATCAACTGAATGCAACCAACCATGTCCTGGGCTCCCCAATCTTTCACACTGTCAATGAAAACAAATAAATGAATAGATAAATAGATAAATAGACACTGACACAAAACCCCCGCACATACATTATGCAAAAGATGGAAAAATCATTACCCTTTCTTTCTCTCACCAAATCTTTCTCCCCCAAACCTCACAATGCCTAAGATAACAGAGTCTCACACCAAATGTAACTGACCTGTAGATAAGACTCTATGAAATGAAAACAGAGGCAAAATATGTACTTTTGTTACCCATGAAAATCTTTCAATACAAACAATTTAAAAAAATAAAAATAAAGTGTTTTGTTGTGTTTCCTGCATAGTGAGGGAAAGCAAGTCTTAAAGCCACAATGTTCTAAGGCTGAGGCCAGGCATGGAAATTGGGTTCTAGGACTAAGTTTAAATCTTAAATTAAATCATAAATGAAACCTTCGTCAGTAGTGAAGGGAACACATAATAAGAACCAAAAAGACTCCATCTTTTCGCATACACTGGACATTAGCTTTTGTCTCATACATTAGAGATTAACTAGAAACTAGCAAGGCATAACAAGTCTCCCCAGTAACCTTGTAACCAAGCTCAAATGGGAAAGAGTGCTGCAATCTGAATAAACATTTTCTTTTTCCACCCCGATGTGATTAATTTGGCTTGTCACCCCAGGTTTGGACCTTTGCCCATAACAGTAGTACCACTTCAAATGCTACAATATAGAAGGCTGTCATCCTTCTAAATATTTTAGCTGGTGCCATGTTCAGTTATTAGGCAATCACTTCAGTTAAAAAGGGCCTATTGTAAAAATCCCCCAAAATTATATATTTTGAGATAACGAAGTATGAAAAACTGATTATTTATTTGATGAACTTGAAGTTAACATCCATTGTTCAAAGGAAAGGCCAGTAATTTCTTTGACATTCCCTATTGCAGTTGAAATCAGCACTCACATGACCTCAGGGACACTGTTTATTTATAGACGGAGCAACATTTGCCAAGACATACCGGCACTCAAATTGCCCACCACCTATCAACTAAAGTGTTAGCTGCTGAATCTACATATACAAATGCAGATATACAGACTTGGATCCTCTCCAGTCACTGCCAGCTGCCCAGGGACTCTGGAGCTGTACCACTGCTGCTGCCATTGTGGCCATAAGCACATTAAAAATGATGAACAGTAGCTGAAAGGAATTCAATAAAATGTACAGAGAATTATTCCCACTATCTTCAAAAGCATTAAGGACATTTGAAAGAGGCTTATAAATACAAAATAAACAAATTAAATGAAATAAACTAAAATGAAAGAACACAGTCTAAATTCAATGTAATCCAGAGCCCGTGAAGGCTGCCCAATGTCTATACATAGTTGGCATATATTATAAATATTTCATAACCCAGTAAGCTAGAGATTTGTTTAATGAAGAGCCTGTACAAAGTCCCTTAATTTAGCAAGTATTCCAAAATTTTATCTTACAGTCCCTGCAAAGAAAAACAAGTTGCAGATGTTCCACAGGAAACTTGGTCCTGTCTATATCATATGTTCCACTGTCTAAGTATCAGAGAGAAAAACTTGCTCCTTGCAGTTCCACCTTCATTTTACTACAGCTCAAGATAACACATAGGGCTAAGTAGAGTCTGATTTTACAAAAAGTCTTGGACATTCACTAAACCCACAGAGATTAAAACCAAGCAGGAAAGACTGAGCTGGATTTCATAGGAGCAAGACTTACCATGTAGTCTCAGTCTTGCCAAATATCAGAGCTGATTCAAGTATCTTGGGGTGAGGAGGGATGTAATACCATTTGAGGATCTCTCTCTCTTTTTAAAAGCATTCAAAATGGTATAAAAAGTCCCCACATGCAGGGCGATTCAGGTGGAAATGTTTTCAAATGTGCATGGAGTACCCACTCCCTGATTTGAATCTGCTTTTACACAGCATGAAAGAAAAATCATCAGGTACTTGTAAGCAATTACGGTAAGTGAAAACAGACTCAGAGTGCTGGCATACTGCTTCCCGCCATGCATCTCTGATCTGGACCTTTGCACCAGCCAGGATAGAGACCTTATTGCTTCATTCCACTAAGTCAGGCATAGGCAAACTCCAGCCCTCCAGATGTTTGGGACTACAATTCCCATCATCCCTAGCTAACAGGACCAGTGGTCAGGGATGATGGGAATTGTAGTCCCAAACATCTGGAGGGCTGGAGTTTGCCTATGCCTGCACTAAGTATTCATAGGTAATGGCCTGTGGGTAATGTCTCCCTTCATTCATATTTGCTTTTAATTCATTGTGTACAAATATCACCAAGATTTATATTTTGAATGAATGTGATGGATCTCATGCACACATTCCATTAAGTTTCCAAGGTAGTGGAAAAATTATTATAGCTTTTAAAAAACTGAAACTAATGCTTACTATTAAGTCCGGATGCAATGTTCTATTTCCATTTGTCACATGAAAATAAAACACTCCTCAATCCATCAAGACTGATTTTCAACATGTGAGCACACTGAGTGTAAGCACTTGACCCAACCATTACCCTACACGTTTCACAACAGAATTTCAACTTCTTTCATTTGCTGTCGTATTAGGACTCTTCAATCCAGTCACACAATGACCTCTTTATTGAACATGAAGTTTTTCAACATTCTTGACTTCTCTCATGTTTAAATATTTCCCTCAAAACTCTGTCAGTCATGTCCGGGTCAAGAGCATGCATTTCTGGAGCTGAATGACAAGTGGTAGGAGGAGAAAACTTTGAAGAGATGTTTTGAGTCCGGATGCAGATGTTTTAAGTTCAAATACAGATAGGCAGAGCCTAACTCTTTCCCCAAGGCTACTTTTGAGTGTGATATTGTTGCACTGCAAGTTGCTTTCATGTCAAATGACACAATGTTTAAAGTATAACTAGCCATCCCCAGTCTGGTGCCCTTTGAGACTACAGCTGCCCTGAGCATGGTCAATGACCTGGAATAATGGGATCTGTAGTTCAACAACATTTGGAGGGCACCTGGTTGGGAGAAGGCTGGTTTAAAGGGTGTCCAAGGAAAGTAACCAATGCAGCAGAATGATTTTTCTTTTGCCCTCTGCTGGAGCTCAGGAAAAAACTGGAGGCACACTTAAAATTGTTTTTTTCTTTTCTTCTGATAAGCAGTAAGGGCAACAAAGAGCATTTTAATACAAATAAATTTTATATTTTAACAATGTGATCCCCTGCACACTTCTTCAGAAGTAAATGTCATTGTTCAGTGGGACTTACTCCTTGACAATGCATACTTACTTGGTAGTAAGCCCCTTTGACCTCAATGCAACTCACATCCTTGTAAATATGTCCATGATTATACTGCATATTTCATTATGGGCCCCAGATATTGCATGTCTAAGACGTAAACAGAAGTTACATGTAAAACCTGTATCACAGGGCCTGCACAGTTGTGCACGTAATTCATATTCCACGTTAAGGCAAACGTTACATGGAAATCAGTAGACAGAACAGAAAGGCACCTGTGCAAGACAGGGAGAAAAAGCTTTGTCAAAACATCTCAAGTACATAGCAGGCACTTGGGTGGGTTTTAATGCATTTATTTCTAAGTACATAATTAAAGGAAGCATGAGGAAAAAATAGTTACGCATAACAAGACAGGTAATTAAGGACTAAGAGACAACACATTCTGGTCTGCTTCACCTTTCAACAGCAGGATATTTCAAATGTAGCATTTGAACAGAGTTATTATTAAGCTCGCTCCCACTAATACTAAGCAGTAAGAGGCATTTGTTAAGTGGGCTGCCTGCAATATCCTCCTACATCTCCTTTCACTGTGGTTCCTACATTACATCCCTTACAGTACCCCATTAATCTTTGGCTGGCATATTTATTCCCTATTATGATTTGCAGTTCTAGCTTTAAACTTTTCAATGCTGCAGTGGTTTCCCCACTAACATCTCTGAAATCACCTGAAATGTTATGAGAGTTGTTGGGTTTCTTCTGGGTGCTAAAAGTGTTTACCTACTGACATAAATTACCTGGATTCTAAAGAATCAGAGGCCACATTCCCACCATACATTTAAAGCACTATGATACCACTTTAAATCATCATGGTCCCCCCCCCAAAGATTTCTGGGAGCTGTAGTTTGTTAAGAGTGATAAGAGTTGTTAGGAAACCCCTATTTCCCTCACAGAGCTACATTCCCCAAAGTGGTTTTAACAGTCAATCCCTCTTCCCATGGAGCTCTGGGTATTGTAGCTCTGGGAGGGGAATAGGGGTTTCCTGACAGCTTTCAGAACCCTGAATCTACAGTGGTACCTCGGTTTAAGAACAGCCCTGTTTACGAACTATTCGGTATAAGAACTCTGCAAAACCGGAAGCAGTGTTCCAGTTAGCAAACATTACCTCGGTCTATGAATGGAAGCCGAATGGTGGAAGGGCACCAGCGGCGGGAGGCCTCAATAGGGAAAGCGTGCCTCGGTTTAAGAACAGCTTTGATTTAAGAATGGACTTCCAGAACAGATTAAGTTAGTAAACCGAGGTACAGTGGCGTCACGAGGGAGGTGGGGGGCGGTGCGCTCCGGGTTCCAGGGGAAGGGGGTGACACTTGGGCCAGGCCCGCCCCGCCGGCGGGCCCTGAGCAAGCCGCAGAGCAAGGCTGCTCTGCCCCGCGGCCCTCCCGAGGCCCTCCTGCCAGCGCCGCTATGGGAGCAGCAGCGCCAGCCGGGATGCACTGTGCATGCCCGGAAATTCCAGGATTTCTGGGTATGGGCAGTCTGTCAGGACGCCCCGCCCCCAGGGGGTAACGCCACCCCGGGCGCCCAAGAGGCTTTCTATGCCTCTGCCGAGGTACCACTGTACAGCACCTATAATCCTTTCAGGGAAGCCATGATTGTTTAAAGTAATATACAGTGTAGTGGCTTTAAATGTATGGTCACCATTTTAAAAAACGGCAGCACAGAAACCAAAGTCCCTCCGATACACTGATTCATAATAACCCCATACTGTGTGGGGTTATTAAGCTTTTGCATCTAGCTTCAAGTAAAATCTGAATCATTCCAAGGCTGCAAATTTAGTGGGAGAGTCAGCTTCAAAGAGCATGGTGGGACTTAATTAGGAGTAAGCTCTACATACCGGTATTCTGTTAATCAATTTAACCAAAATCTTCAGTAGGCATCCAGTTTTATGTTGGCCCTTCAGTTTTCCCTGAGCACTTCTATTTCTCCTGAATTTAACATGTGTGCACACACCTGTACACACACTCTCTGAAACGAAAATGGCTCTGGCAGGCAAGTGGCCCTGTGATAGGATGTGGAAGTACACCAATCAACAATTTTATTTGTATACTTGAATTAGAATAATACAGGAGCCCACGTCCCTCGGCTATAAATGGGCTATTCTCAGATTTGCAAAACAGATTGCAGGGCCAGTCCAAGGCATTTTGCCTGAGGCAAAAGATAAGATGGCATCACCACCCAATTTCCTGTACAGAAACTGAGTTAACAGTTTTTATTTATTTCTAAAAGCATTTATATACCACCCTCTAGTAAAATACCAGGGTGGCGTTCAGCAATATAAAAACACAAAACTACCAATTAAAAGCAGCACAGAACAACAATTAAAATCATTTTTTAAAAATTACAACTCCACAGGCCTGTTGGCATTCTGAAGTCTTCAAGAGATGCCTGAAAGTCAAAAGCAAGGACGCCTGCCAAATCTCTGCTGGAAGAGTGTTCCACAGCATGGGAACAGTGATACTAAATGCCCAGCTTCCAGTTGAAAGTGAGCAGACTAGTCTTGAAAATTGCAATAAGTATTGAGGTATTCATTGACCAATTCCACTAGATACAGAGTTATGTCCAAAGAGGGGTGGGAACAAGTTAAATCCCAGCAATATATCTAAGACCAAATCCAATTTTATTATGATGTTCCCTGTCTGTAGAGAATTTTCCTACCTATTTATCGTTTACACCTACAATGAATCATAGAGAGCATATAAAATCCCTCTGTTTTTGACTATTTCTCTTACAGAACTCATCCCATGCTGAGTTGTATAGTGCACAATGATAAATATTTATTATCCACTATGACACATGAAAGCTTTATTTTTATGTTCCTCCAGCAATCCAAGATTTTGCTCTTTACTTGTGGTGCCCTGTTAATAACACAATTATTCAGAAACTTAGCCAGAACCCCCAACCATGCAGAATAATTGTAAAAATGCAGGATTATGTTTTTAAAGTCCTATTTCCCAAATGTATTATTAGACTTTGGACAGTTTAAAATTTCAGTGATGTAAACCATGCTATTTTATAGGGGGAAACATTTTCTTTCATTGTAAGAAATGGTGGTACTTAGTAAGGGGATTACTTCTCATATCTGTGGAACTGCATTCATATACTTTGCCAAAGCTTCAGAAAGCAAGAAATGGTGCTATTGCAAAATGCCAGTAAGGCCCCATCTGTCCTATACATTTAAATCAGAATCATGCCATTTCATATAGTCATGACTCCCTGCCTCCCCAAATTATGGGAACACTAATTTCCTAAGGGTGACGAGAGTTGTTAGTGTAGTAAGAATTCACCTCTACATCACCTTGTTCATTATACAGGTGAGGAACATCCAGATTTAAGGACCCAACATTTGTTATAGCTATTGCAATAGGACAGAGCTCACTGAACTCAACGTGCCAGTTGAGAAAGTCTGCCCCAAAGCACTTCAGAACAAAAACTTATACAGTAGTTCAAACACAGCAAACAAAGAGTCAAAACATCTTCAAATATGTCAGGAAAGGTTACAAGTCATGAGAAGTAAAGCACACATGGCTCCATACTGGTATCTTCACCCCCATAGTCACCTATCCTCATTCGTATAGGGGTAACTATTCCTGCCTGTCACACAGGAGACTAGGGTTTCTAATTCTTATAGCATTAGGAGGCACCTATTTTCCTCACAGAGCTGCAATTCTCTGAGTTTTTAAACAATCAATCCCAGGGATCTCTGGGAGTGGTTTGAGGCTCCTCTTTCATTTGCTGTGACAATGGCTCACACAGGAGTGCAGAGGCTGACTTTAAAGCCCTTTGGAAACAGCAAAAGGGCTTTGAAGCCATTGAAGGTTGCCAAGTGCCCAAGAGCCAGCTGGCTATCTGGGGCTTAGACACCTGGTGCAAAGGAATTTGAAAAGTGCATACCGGTAAGGCCAAATCCAAACCTCCCTTCAACCACTGCAGTCACTCTGACAGATGGGCAGGCAGGGCCACACACCTATGTCACCATTGCAACAGAAGGGAGAGGTCCGGAAAGCCTGTTTACACCCTTCCTTCCAAAACTGTCTAGCAAGGTAAGCCAGTAGCATCCCAAAACTATATGGTAGTTGCTGCCACCACACTCCTTAACCCCTACAAATCTCAGCTGATACCAGAGAGGGTTGCTGCCAGAGCCTCCTGTAGTGGGCGTCACCTGCCAAAGAGCATTCAGGGACACATTTTAAGGTTCCTGATCACTTCCTTGCCACCACATCTTTATCTGTCCCACATCCCACATCACTTACAATGTCAGGTGTGGTGGGTGTGTTTTAGGGAAAATGTACATCTGAGCCAAATCAGGACCCCTGCAGGGCCTAATGTGACTTGCAGGTTGGAGGTTCCTCATTGCTGCTGTACATTGTGCTAGGTAAAGGTAAAGGGACCCCTGACCATTAGGTCCAGTCGTGTCCGACTCTGGGGTTGCGGCGCTCATCTCGCTTTATTGGCCGAGAGCCGGCGTACAGCTTCCGGGTCATGTGGCCAGCATGACAAAGCCGCTTCTGGCGAACCAGAGCAGCACATGGAAACGTCATTTACCTTCCCGCCAGAGCGATTCCTATTTATCTACTTGCACTTTCACGTGCTTTCGAACTGCTAGGTGGGCAGGAGCTGGGACCGAGCAACGGGAGCTCACCCCGTCGCAGGGATTCGAACCGCCGACCTTCTGATCAGCAAGCCCTAGGCTCTGTGGTTTAGCCCACAGCGCCACCTGGGTCCCCGTACATTGTGCTACTTTAATTTAAAAAGTCTACTGAAATACCTTGAACTATCTTACTAACTTTACCTTTTTACCTGTAACAATGGGAACCTGGTAGCTGTGCAGTTAAGATACAATCACTTCTTAGCATTCCACCATCGTAAGTAAAACATTTCTACTACTTGTCACATTAACATCATCTGTCCTATGAATATGGAATTTGGTGTAAGGAATGACCTTGGTGAAGCATACTAGCAGACTAAATTCCAGAAAAATGAGCTGAAGAAATTGACAAATAAAGCAGTACAGAACTTTGACCCGCCCCCCCCAATGGTTTCTGGCCATTTGTCTGGCCAGCAATTATGTACCTTAAAGTTAGCTCAATGGGGAATGAAACTATTAGATGAAAACCTGCTGTGTGGTTTTGAGTTTACACCTTGCATCAAACTTGTTGCCCACATACTCACTGAGAGACAGCAATTCATTATTGGGTGCATGTGACAGAAGATTCATCAGCAGTTCAAACGTTTCCTACTCTATCAACGCAGTCGGGTCTAAGGAAAATTAATCTGCACCATATTTGGAATACACTAGGGCAAGAAGTGGTTACATTTTCCTGAATTGTGCCTTTTTTTCAACCCAACCCAAAATATCTTATTGATGGCAGAGTGCTATTATGCTGTTTGGAATCATTGTTGAAGTCAACATTGAGCTTCTTTATCATCAGGTTAGCACTTACTGAAAGTTTGCAGAAGAAAATGTTTCCATTTCCACACATCAGCATTTACAATCAGTACCCAGAGGGTTATTAAAAAGGCATTAACTACTCAGGCCAAACAGGACTGAGCTTCCCTGTCCTCCAACAATGGCTTATCAGCATCTGCCTTGTGAAGATAAGAACTTTACAGCTCTTACAAGAGGCCCTTATTCACATCTCAGAAGATAATCTGGTTATAAACTGATGGAGTTACAGAATCGCTCTCTGCCTGCACAAACCCTTCAAAAGCCTCCTGAGCATTTTATCGCTTTCACATCTAAATGTTGTGGTATTTCAGCTACCTGCTGAATAATGCAAACAACCCTGTGTAATCTGGTTCTCTGATGGATGTTGTTTGCATTCTGCAACAGACCAAACACATCATTCTAGACTCCCAGGGAAGCTTGCATTACAATGAAAGGTTGCTGGCCCAAATGCAACACATTTGGAATCTCAGTTTAGCACAGCCAAGCCTTCTCCAATTATTTGTTGCATATGAACGAATCACTTGTATGCAAGAGTAAAGGTATAAATTGAGGTGTTAAAAGAAAACTGGAATGAGTAATTTCTTCTACTGAGGTGAATAAAAAAGTTACAATTAATTCTGCCAGATGATAAAATCTAATAACTGGATATCTTTAAAAGCAGTGGTTTTTAAACAGCCTCAGCACAGTATACCTGAAGGAGTCTCTGCCCCCATCATTCAGCCCAGACACTGAGGTCCAGCGCTGAGGGTCTTCTGGCGGTTGACTCATTGCGAGAAGTGAGGTTACAGGGAACAAGGTAGAGGGGCTTTCTCAGTGCTGGCGCCCACCCTGTGAAACGCCCTCCCACCAGATGTCAAGGAAATAAACAACTATCTGACTTTTAGAAGACATCTGAAGGCAGCCTGTTTAATATTCTGTTGGGAGCCACTCAGAGTGGCTGGGGAAACCCAGCCAGATGGGCGGGGTATAAATTTATTTATTTTTTATTATTATTATTATTATTATTATTATTAGTATTAGTATTAGTATTTCAGTATAAGAATTGGAACTTGTTTGCTTTTGGGGTTGCCTCAGGACATAGGATATATTTCTTATATCTTCAATTTCACAATGGGACAATTTGAAACTACCAAATTTACTAGGATGGAATGTGGACTCCTAGCATTCAAGCCCTTATTAGGATTCCAGAGACCTCACAGTGCCAAAGCATGTGACTCAACATCTTACCTTCACTGAGAAGTAATCCCCGAGAGGGGTACAACAAAACAATGTAAAATCACAACAATAAGTGATTTGCCATAGGTCAGTGTTCCATAACACCATAAAAGGGCAGATAACAAATATCCAGAAACCAATATTATGCACCCAGGTACACGGGGAGTGTGAGAGTGGAATATGGAGCAAATAAAAACATGGAGACATTTATTGGGATGATCAAGGCCACAACCTGGATACACAGCAGCAGCCTAAGGGTTTGGGCTAGGCATAGGGTAAGGATCAGTGCATTGTATAGCCTATTTGCTGTGCAATGTGTTAGCTCAGGCATAGGCAGACTCAGCCCTCCAGATATTTTGGGACTACAGCTCCCATCATCCCTAGCTAACAGGACCAGTGGTCAGGGATGATGGGAGTTGTACTCCCAAAACATCTGGAGGGCCGTGTTTGCCTATGCTTGTGTTAGCACCACCACCACTCAGCCCATGTGCTGGGGCCTGAACTAGAAGTTGACCTGAAGTGAAGAGTACACCACAGTGCCCACCAATCATGGTAGGTTCTTCAACCAACCAGATGCACCTCCACCCATTATGACCCGCCTGAAGTATGACGATGAGGCCACAACTCACAATCCCTTAAGGTTATTTCCCCAAAGGGTAGAAAGCCTGGAGACTGTCCATTACTTTCCCCAACAGTAACACTGCCCAATGCCTATTCCCATCAAAGAAAGTTGTGATGAGAATGTAAGGAAATGAAATAATAGAACCAAATTTCCTTGGCAAAAACTCTTCCTATGGGTAAAATTCTTTTCCAGCCCTGGTCAAACAGTGGTTGACGAACATCCATAAGCAAGGGTGACGGAGAAATAAGAAAAACAAAGACATTTTAAAAATCACATGAAAACTTCAACAGGCATGCTAAAGAGATACGGCCTTACGAACAGTAAACAACACAATAAGCATTATGCAAACGGACTGTCACTTGCATGAGGGGACTTCTCCATTCTTTCCTCCCACCTGCGGCCCTCATGCCCTGCCCAAACCTGCTCCCCAAGCCCCCACCCCAAAAGCAGATTGTGAGGAGTGGGTGCATGGTAAACCACAGAGGGAAGAGGTATCCATTTTGCCAAGGGAGTCTGTTCACTGGCAGATGGACACAGCTGGATTTCACCCAATGTGTTTCATTAGCTACAATCCTTTGATCAGGATACACTTGCTACAACTGCAAACAAACTAACTCTAATTGGTATGACTGATATATAGAAATGTTTAACAGGCTTTGAGTTTGACTTGATTTTTATAAAAAGGATATGTATAAAACAGACAGCATTTCACCTATGCATTTCCTATTTGAGAACATTTTGCTTCAAATTTTGGTTTCCATGGATACTTCCCCTACATCACATTTCTAGCCTAAGGTTCCTATGTCAGTTTCTAAATATATTTAAAAGCTGCAACATTTGTATTCTCCTTCACCTAAAAATTTTATAATCCAACAAGATTAAGAACAGATTAGTAAAACTGTCCATCTGTTGAAGAAATTATTAAAGCAGGACATCACAGCTAATGATTTTTTTTTTTGTTGATGGTGGTGGTGGTGTATTAAGTCTATCAGAATGGACAGGGGAAAGATTTATTTTACTTTTCATAATGTGAAACTATTCATGACAGCTATTTCTGCATATGTAAAGGAAAACAGGGAGTGTTTTAAAATAAAACTAATGAGTTTAATTGTTCAGATAAATCTCAATGTTACATTAAACCGAACATGAAGTCTTGCTACTGCTTTTCCTGTGCTTTTTTTAGATTTCCATTGTACTCTGCACTGAACTTTGGAGAAGCTGACTATACATTCATTAAAAATATGAACTTTCTTCCTATAGAAATGGATTCAGTCTGGAGTCATACTTTGCAAAGAAAAAATTGACATTAAGGAATTACTGAAAATCTTGAACACTGAAGGCAGTGACAGAAGAGACATGGGTATAAAGTAACAACACACTGCTGAGGATTAAGCTACAAATCCAAGCCTTCATGGACTGGGACATGTCATAATGAAGTGTATAGGTTCACAGTTTTAGAGAAGAGCTTGTCTTATCATGGGGCAACATGAAGCCACTTCAGGCCACAGATTCAGCCGTGGATGTCATTTTCCGGTTTTCTAATTTTAACTTGTATAACTTTAAGCATATAAGTATCAGACTGGAGCAGAAGGGTATCACTTTTGATGTCAGACGCAAAGACATCCAAGGCCAGGACTGCATTGTTGCGGGACAGAAACCACTCATTCAACATACAGAACTGTACTCAAAAAAATTACAAGCTCTATTTCAATAGGTCCTTGTCATGTCAGGTGCAGCTCTTCAATTTTATGTAGCACACTAAATGTGTAATGATGGTGGGGTGTGTGTGTTTTGTTTTGTTTGAAAGCTAAGGATACACAAATGGTCAGTGCAGGAAAATCCATGATTAAAGGAGCAGCTGAAAGGAGATCGGACCTGGGAATGCAGAACTGAAAGGAAGAACACAATGCTCCCATTAGCCAGAGTTAGAACTAAGGACCATTAGAAGGTCTCCCTGCCTCCCAGGAATAACATCAAAACAAAGGAAAGAATAACCCATCAATTGGCCAGAAAAGGAACACCTACAGAGAGATGGTGTCCCTGCTATCAGGACAGGGCTGTGGGCAAGCAGACAGCTAACAATTCAATTTACCTAGCATTTCAGCATATGTAGCAAGTGAAAGAGGACCTGACCACAAAGATGGCCTCATCATATTTCATAAGCCCAATGCACTAGTACTATACTCCAAGGAACTGGACTAATATGAGCATTCTGAATCAACATCTTCACAGGAAACCAACAATGGGTATAAAGGTATTTTGGTGTTCAGCTGCCTTTGTTGGTTATTGGAGAATAATTGTATTCTGTTCTGCTGGCTTATAGCTCTTCTTTGTTCTTGATAGGTAAAAACAATTTTAAAGAATTTGAATAATACTCTAGGAACAATATATAATCAAACTTCAGGAACATTAAGAAACAAAATTTCCCCAGTAAACTTCCATTTCTCAACCTGTTTATTCATTCAGGGCACAGAATCAGTTTTGCACAACTAACACAGTATCTGGGACTTTTAACAAAATATTGGTATCAAGGAGAAATGCTTCATGCCAAATCAATTTATCTTGCAAACAGATTTGAGTGAGAAAGGATACTGCTTTCAAAATTGTCTTGGATGTTTTTGAAAAGAGTATCATGACATGAAGGGCTTAAAGCCCATTCCTGTGCATGTTTACTTGGAAGTAAGGCCCACTCTGTTCAATGGCCCTTATTTGCTAGAAAGGTATGTTTAGCCTTAGGAAATTATTATTTTTGTCTTAAATTCTATTATAAAGACTATACACCATGTTACTTGACAGTAGAAAAGAGAAGGTAATATCCAACACAGAGTAGACTGTGTAGATATCAATGGGCTTAGTTGGATATCACTTGTTATGAAATACCACAGAATTAAATAATTCATTCCATGCTCGTTCTGTGACAAAACATAGAAACATTGTATCAGAAACATTTAAAAATTGCATTCTTTAAAAAAGTAAGCCTTCTTGATTTAAGCATTTTCCTTTGAAAATATGGGTCTCTAAAAGATATGGAATACCATTCTGAATATTTCTAGGATACCAAAGTCTCACAACTTCAGTCAAATATTGGCTTTGTTTAAATAAAAGAATCCTTTCATAACACAATATCACTTTCCTGCAAATGTTTCTGCAACAAAATTAATCTCTGATTTAATAATCCAGGTGTATATAGTGACACTTATGGTATTTAATAGCACAAACTATTTTTTAAAAATGACTTTTCACAGATTGATGACAGCAACAAGGAAAGCTTGGAATACAGTGGTAGAATAATATATACTTTTATCAATCTGGGTGTGTGTGTGTGTGTGTGTGTGTGTGTATTGTGAAACTCAGAACATCTTTCACAACTCCATCTAAGAACAGAATGAAAACCCTGCTGAATCAGGCCAAAGTGCATCTAGTCCAGCATCCTGATCTCACAATTGCCAACCAGATGCCTATGGGAAGCCCATAAGGAGGACCTGAGTGCAACAGTGCTCGTCCCACTTGTGATTCCCAGCAAGTGGTATTCAGAAGCATATTGCCTCTAAAACTGGAGGTAGTGCATAGCCATTCTGGCCACATTTTGGCATCTTTACACACCAGAGACATCTATGCATTCCTATCATTTACCTTGTGACTTTTTAACCTATTATTTTAAGATAGCTTGTCTTCAAACAGTTGGAAAAGCTGAGAGGCAAATTAAATGAATGAGCTGCTGGGAATAATGGATGCAAGCAAATAAGAAAATACAAACAACATCACAGCATTCTAATCAGTTACAGATGTGAAATGATGCAGCACAGATTGCAAAACACGGGCTGCCAAAAAAGTTGGCAATTGGACTTAAAGCATTTCCTTACAGAACAGATTCCTATTTCTGACTCTCCAAGACACAGCATATATCAGGAATCTTAGGAGATCAAGCTGGGGTTGGAAGATGGGCCATCTTAACTTGGAAAATGTCCTACCAGTGGTACTTTGCCCAAAGGCTCCCAAAATCTGAAGCCAGCTCTGCATCTTCAGGAGTAATTCTATGTGGCCTTTGTAGATGAGATGTCAACCCTACAACTTAATCATATCGCAGAGCTATACTGAGATAGCAACAAACTTGGAATTTTGTTGTTGTCCTCCATTTATCTTAAGAGACAATGGAGTGTGCCTCTGGGGGTCAAGTTATTTCACTGGAGAATCACAGTGCCTGTTGTGGCTGCAGAAAGTGGCAACTTGTATCCACTGCCTCCTGCATTGTTTTTGCTGCATTAACAGGACCAAAGTGACCTCTCCGGAGGGCAAGCCTGCACAGGACCTGAGCTGCCCAGGTGACAAAAAGAAGAGAAAACCCTCTTGCCCTCGCTGATGTGGTCAAAAGGAAAGCAGAGTAATACTGTACATTTGGCATCAGCTTGGGTGCAGGAGTTGCTAGAAAGCAGCCTACAAGACACTATCCAACCATCTTAGGGATACCACTCCATAATTTGTGTAGGGTTTACTCCTTAGCCTTTCCTTCTCAAGAAGATGTCCCAAAAGGCAGTAGGTATGGACTGTTCCTCGGGGTTTACTCCCAAAGGCTATCTCACAAATGGGTATAGCCACAATGCAATGGAGATATAGGAAAACTCTGTTTTCCTTCTCCTAGAGGGGCTATCTTCCCAGCATAATGAGCCTCATCTGCCCCTCATTTCCCTCTACAGCATGTGCAGTAACTGCATCTTGACCACTGGACCCACTAATGGTCTCATCTGCTTAATCCACCAGAGCATGTCTTCACATGCAGGGGAAGTACCTAACACACTGAGGATTTGAGAACCATTGGCTCACATGGTTTAGCAAGCCAATCGAAGTCATTTCATCTAGCAAATTACTTCCAATCATTGCTTAGATGTAACTTGCATCTACTTAGAGATAGGTATCAGCACCTTCTTATATAGCCACCAAAAGTAAACCAACTTATGATCATCTTGTGGTCTACAAAAACCCCTAGATCCTTTTCACATATGTTACTGTCGCCCATCTTATATTTGTGCAGCTGCTTCTTGCTGCCTACGGTAAGTGTAGTACCTATTGACATTCATTTTGGTAGTTTGAATCCAGTTCTCCAATCTGTTAAGTTTATCTTGAATCCTGGTTCTGGTTCCTGTGGCATTAGTTACCCCTCCCAGTTTAGTGTCACCTGAAAATTTGATGAACATCCCTTCAATTCCCTCATTCAGGTTGTTTATAAAGATGTAGAATAACAATGGGCCCAGGCCAAAACCCTGAAGCACCTTTCTACATTCTCAAAAATATCGCAGAAGAGCTGGACTCTTTGATTTAATATACAAAACATGTGCTTCTAAAGGTGAAATTGACCTTACTTGATACTAAATCAATCCACATCTATGTGTTTATGTAACAATAATCATGACACACATGATTAAGCTCAAAAAAGCAGATGTGGGGATGTCTTCTGTACCACTGAGCTTCAGCCAGTTGGCAAATCCTGCCAGAGGTCAAAACATTCAGTTGCGGTTTGTGACAACCATATGTTTAACTAGAGGAAAGACTAGTAGTCATTTTTTAAATCATCATGTATACTTTGTTGTATATAAAATTCTCTTCTGTGCACAAGTCCATACAAAACTGCAAACTCAAATAGTTCCAGGCTATTAATTGCATCTAAACAGTTGAAACATGTAATTGGAAAACTATCAGTCAGAAATACACTTATTTATTCATTTCATCTATGAATTCATTTCCATTTTTTTAAAAAACAAAAACAAAACAAAAACCCAAAGCTTTAAATCAGAGATATAAGATTTCAGGAAATGTTGAAGACATTGAAATAACATACCGGTACTTCAGAGCAAAGACACATTTAAGAAAAGCTGTATGAGTAGCTGTGGCAAAGGGATTTCCCTAACTAATCTTTATTTCTGTTAAAATACTTACACTGTATATACCCCTGCCTCTCAGCTTTATAGGCATTGTTCACCACTCCTGATCACCCAGGAAAAAGACTCGGGATCTTGAGACTGTTCCAACCAAACCCGCAAAGGACTCATGGAAACACCTGAAAATAATTTAGCCACTGTTCCGCTTCACTGTTAAGCCAGAAAACAGAAGAAAAAAACCTGTGTTCTGTGCAGCTGAATAACTTGAAGTTTGACTACATATCCTATGATCCCCCATTGTGCATTATACTCCTGGGTCACTCGTCTTGGAACAAGAGCTCTCCACCACCTGTTATCCCCCTTCCCCCATGTTCCCCCCACCCTTGTGTAAGTCAGCAGAGGATATGGAATCAGATAAAGACGTCCAATAAACAATTTAACACTTCTATAAGAGGATTTAAACAATTCCAGTTTAACCAAAGGTTTAGGTAAAAACTAAACACATTCAAACAGATTAAAAGTGGTCTTAGCTACAGTTCCCACCCTGTTTTTCACCTATGGCAGCCCACTCACTGTCTCTCACACAAAGAAGGCCCCGCTCCATGCCAACAGACTCATAAAATAAAATTTGGAAACAGAGGAAATAAAGAGTTAAGCCCTAATACAGCATTGTTTTAAAACTGACCTGTAATTTTAAATACTGTATGCACTTGAAAGGGGAATATTTTATTGAAAGACCTGGTTCCTGAGAGGGTAATCCAAAGCCAGCAACAGCCTGAGATTCCTCACATCACCAGTTCAAGATACACTGAGGGCTGAAAGCCTTAGCACTTATTAACAATTCTCCCAAGAAGAATTGCAGGGAGAAAATGTGACCTGTTACAGTATAATTGACTTATATTTGTAGAATAAAAGGTTTTCTTATTTTTGCTTTTCTTAGGCAAGTTTATTCATCCATACTAGAAAAAGTTGCATCAGTTCTTTTAACACTGGGAATCAAAGAAAGCAGAGCCAGGCAACAGACACACATAAATAACAGGTGACAGACAAGCAACAATATATTCCATACAACCCTTTAAAAGTTGTTCTTCCCGGACTTCCGGTTGGTCGCGGCGCCATTTCGGTAGGAGGTCCGTTCAGCGGAGCGGACCTCGGCGCTTCAAAGAAGGGAGATTCCACTCCAGCGCAGTGGACTCCCGATAAGAACCCCAAACTGGGTGGTTTGGGGGCTCGTCGTCCGGCGGGTGTCAGAAGCGGGCTCCCCCCTCCCCGGCAAGGCTCTGTTTTGAGCCCCCGAGAGTGAGGGGGTGGAGCCGCGACACACGGACCAAGATCGCTAACTTTGAGGCGCAAAGCTGCGGGACTGAATGGCAATCAGCGATCAATTCTTCCAAAACAAGGATTCAAAAGTGAGTAAAGACATTTTGGCAACTAATTTGCAGAAAATTTGGCAAAACAAGGGGCTTAAAATAACGGAAGTCGGTCCCTTTGATGTTGAAGTAAAAGGAAACAGTGAAAGTTTCTACCTAAGCTAAGTGAAAGAGGCTGCTCAGAGGCAACTTCTGTAGCAGAGCCTAGGATAATTGTTACAATTATTGGCTTCTTGGGAAAAAAAAGGAAGCCTCTTTTTCCCGGGTTTTGGAGGTGTTAGCAGGAAAAATCAAAAACTGTTGGATTACAAATACCTTATGGTTGTGACTTCAAAATTGTTTGTGACCTTGGAATGGCGGAGCAGCTGTCGGAGTGGGACAGGAAAGCACTAGCCTTGGTGCAAGAAATCTATGATACGCTTGGAATATCAAACCCAAACCCTAGACTAAACAATTTTTTGAACAAGGAATTGCCAGATGCACAGGATGTGGAACTGCTGGGAAATGAAGAAACAACCTACACCAACAATTGTAAATTAAAAGAACTATCATCACGTAGACGGAAGCAGACAGTGGATACAAAAGTGGGATCCAAGAAACAAAAGGAAAAGAAGAAAACAAATGGATTGGTGAAGAAAAAGGGAAAACCAATCAGGAGACGTCAAAAAGAAAGAATTTTGAAACAGGTGAAAGGACTGGTTCGGAGAAAGGAGAGAAAGAAGAGGAAGATAAAATTGCTGAGAAAGAAAAGGCAATGACCACAGGGGTGGGGGAATTATTGGAGGTGGATCCCACCAAGGCAGGGGGTGGGCTGAATTAAGAATTATTTTTGAAAGGACTTAATTTTCTGGCTTTAAGAAAGATGTTTATGGAAATGGGATCTGGCAAAGGGATTATCAATGAAGATTAATGGAATATGTTTATTAATTAAGGGACAAATATATGCTAACAAATCTGAAACCGACGGGAGGAAGGGAAGGAAGTTTTAATTTTAGGATAAAAAAAAGTGTTTAGTATAGAGTGCAGATGATAAGAAATGAGGAGGTGCAGAAGTATTAGTAGGCTTAGGCTTAAAAGTAAAATTAGGATTAATAAATAAATGTATTGGTTTTATATGTTATAAACAATAGATGTTTCAACCTGTTAAAGAGGATTTAAAATGTATTCAACAAAGGGGGGACTTGAGGAAGTCAACCGAAAAATTTGTGAGAAAGTTAGAATCTGACCCAGGGATGGGGTCAGGCCTAAGCAATGTTAGTAAAATAAAGTAAGGTTAAATGTGCAATGAATATGTTTACCCCTGTGAGAGAGGGGGATGGATTGTGGCTTCCCAGGGTGAGAGGGGGGAAGTATGATAATTTAACCACTATGTATGTCATGTGCTTTTAAAAATTGTAAAACCTAATAAAAAATTTTATTAAAAAAAAAAGTTGTTCTTCCCGCATCAACGTTTTACTAATGAAAGACTCTTGGACTGCTGTGTAAAAACTCTATAAAACTATGTTTTGTGCACTCTGCTTAGGGATTTTTTTATGAAGCAGTTTATAATCTGTTCTAAATATAATTTTAAAAATAAAGATTCCTGCATTGGACTAGATGACCCTTTGCATCCCTTTCAACTCTAAAATTCTATTATCCTAAGATACCCCCTCACCAAGTCAAGCTACTACTTTAATTTTCAGTGTGATGGGGGGGGGGATACAAAAGGGAGCAGTAGTTTAATTCTTAAAGTTGAGCAAAGTGTTTTGCTACTGAGGTCAACACAGGGACGTTTGGAGGCAACCCCCCTCTGCTATTTGAAAATACTGTATAAATGTCAACTCTCCAAGGACTTTATTGATGGAGAGAAGTAGTGGGGTTCAAGCCTCTGTCCTGGAACCTATGCTAACTTATCCTAGATACCTACATGTACAGAACCCAGGATTGAGCTACATTCTAGACATGAAGGTATATGATATAGTAACCTTGCTAAGTGTATGTTGTCTGGTCAATGACCGGAAGGGAGCTCACCAGATAATCACGTGCCAGATATTTAGCCAATAATGCATACATTACAGCTGCAAAGAAGAAAACCCACCACCATGTAATTAATATGTGAGCCAGATGAACCACACTAGTTTCAGTAACTTAGCCAATGGTATATGCATAGCCAACAGAAGATCAAAAGTAAAATCTTGCCCAAGGTTGCAACAGATTAGCTACAAAATAGCTACAAAATACAACAGGCATACATGGCACTTAACATATTTTAAAATACTTTAGTGCAGTATGTGCACCATCACATAAATAAATCTTTCACTCTGTTATCAGCAAAACAGTACTCTGGGATGCACACCCTGACCAAAATGTGAGACTGTGCACTTCTGAAAGGCTGTGTGCAATGGCGCAATGTACAGACTCTTAATGGGAAAAACATTCTACTGAAAAATAGAACAGATATGTTGAGCGCAAAAGGCAAACAGATTTAAGTGAGCTCCCTAAGTAAATCTTTGTCTGCATTGTGTAGCTTAAATAACTCATATCCTCAATGCCACTATCAAGAGTTCACATAATGTCTATTCCACACTTGCAAGGAACTGATCCTTCAGTGGTAGCACATGCACTTTGAATCTCCCTGCTTCCCTCCCTCCCGAAGGATCAGTTCCTTGCAAGTGTGGAATAGACATTATGTGAGCGCTTGATAGTGGCATTGAGGATGTGAGTTATTTATGCTACACAATGCTTAAAAAGCTTTTTTTGTTTGAGCCAGCCTACCCGGGCTGACATTTATTTTGAAATGTAATTTTGTTTTATAATGTATGTTTTTCAAACTCCTGGTTTGAGCTATTTTTAAGCAAATTCGCCAAAATCTACACTGCTGACATGGGTTGCCATATGTCCAGATTTTCCCAGACATTTTGCAATTTTCGCCTGGAAACAGTTTCCGACGGCCGAATCCTGGCTATGTCCATAAAAGTCCGGACATAGGTTTTGGTACTTTGTAGGAAAAAAGTCTTGAACAACTTGGGATATGATTACCTGGAAGATCACCAGCTCTCCCACAGACCCACCCACACAGTATAGCTTTCCCAGGTGGTACCATCTTTTACAGATGGAAAAGAATGAGAAGGGAGCTGAAATGTAGAGGATGTGCCTAGCTAGAACTGAGAGATCAGCTGATTTAATTATCGGATCCTGCAAGATATAGTTGTTTGTATGATAGTATGACCAGCAAAAGTATGCACACATCCTCCTAAAAGATAATGATGAATTTATCAGACAGTCATTTCCAAAATATCTGTTAGCATTACATGCTACTTAAGTACCTTAAACATGAAAAGTAAAACTCCAAATTCATTGAAGGAAGGAGAGCAGGAGCAAGAGAAAGTAAATGAGATTTTTCAAGACCAGTCAAAGAAAAAATAGGGTCAGGCTTCCTCACATGATGTCGCAAGGCTTTTAAAGCTTAAATTCAATTATTTGCTGGAGGGAATAGAATTAAAGTACACTATAACTTTAAAAGTCAAGTAATAGATTCACACAAATTTCTAAATCCATCTACTTCTGAACTTGCTGGTTACAGCAAGTGGCACATCATTTTCCAGTCTATAATGCATTTTGACACTTTTCTGATAAACCTATTACAAGTAAAACACTAATAAAAGTTTAATAACGCTAAATCTTGCCTTAGTACATACGCTATGGTCTAGCTTGCAGGCGTGTGTGTGTGTGTGTGTGTGTGTGTGTGTGTGTTTCTTAGCCTGGATGTCTAACTGGTGTATCAAAACAAAAGTACACATCTACATCAATAAATCCCAATGAAAATAAAACTGAAAAAAGAACATTTTAATGAATCTTTAAGAGCAATAGTGAATACTCCGCCATCGAGGGATGAATGGATACACTTAAAACTAGGTTTATTACTGAAGAATAGAGGTGTGTGCAGTGGCAAGCGGGACTGGATCTATGCTTGTGGAATACATGTTGCATCAGGGTGGATAAAAATCAATCATTTTTTTAAAAAAATCAAAAAAATCAGATTTTTTTGATTTAAATCGGATTTTTTTTATTTGAATTGGATTTTTAAAATAAAATGCTTTTGGAGGAAAAATCTTTCTAAATATAGTCTTCTATTTAAGTTATATTGTAGTCCAAAGGCTATTCATCAGGAAATAAGGATTTGTTTTAAGTTTATAAAGTGTGCTAAAACTCAGTCTAAGTTTTTTTAAAAAAATGTTTAGCCACATCAGTTAACAAACATGGATACATATGCTATCATGTTATTGTTTTAGTTAAATAAATTGTTTAAATGTTATTAAGGAAACGATTATTTTTCTCCTTCCAATAAAGTACAGCAGAAAAGTTGTCCAAATATAAACAGTTAACTTATTAAACCTCACCATAATTTCATAATTATCTGTCTATGTATTTCTAGTAGTATAACCAAATCAGTAATTTTTGATATAACTGTAAAAACTACTCTGAAAATTTATTATTCCAAAAATGAAACTTTCATATGGTTGTAAATATTAAGATTATACCAGCAAGAATGAGCCTTTCTGTAAAAAAAAAATATTTAAATGAAGTCTTACTGACTAGTGATTTAAATCAAGCCTTACTGACTAGTGATTTAAATCGTGATTTAAATCGTGATTTAAATCAATTTGATTTAAATCAAATCCACCCTGTGTTGCATGTACCTGAATTGCATTCATGTGGATTGAAACAGAAATTGCTGGCAAGGTGATGGTGGAAATGGACCCTGCTCTATTATACAAGAAAGTATGATGGTGATGACTAGGCATGATTCATCTAGGGCAGGCTTTCCCAATGTTCACAAGATGTTTCAGACTACAAATCCACTCATCCCTAACCACTGGCCATTCTGGCTGAGGATGATGGGAGCTGCAGTCCAAAATATCTAGACAGCACCTGGTTCAACGGCTAATCTAGATATCAGTGAAGAGTGGGGTGGGGCAGATGGTGCTTGGCTCCAATCGCATTCAGCAGGATCACCATTTCCCCACTCCCATTGTTCCCACCCTTTGATCCCAAATAAAACCTCACAAAATTTTGCACACCCTTTACATAATGAAGGACAAAACTTTGGATGATATAGTACCATTAGGAATGTAATTTAATGCTGTTGTTTTAGTTAACTGTGAATATGTATTACTTCTTCTTCTTTAAAGGTCAGTGTAAAAGTATTTTAAATAAAATAAAAAATTGACACTTGCTTGGTCTCTTAGTCAAGGTATTTGCATACATTGCATATGCATCCATTATGCTCAAAGGAGTTCACAATAAAACCATGCCATTCAAAAATAAAAACACACCAACAAAACACCACTAATCAACACTATAAAAGCAATCCAACTGTTTGATAATAATGCATAATAAAACAATATTTCTATTGAAATGAAACAATGGCACATACATATGCAACAAACTGATTTCACATTTAATGCAATTAAAGCTGAAATTCTCCTTAACTCCTTTTACTTGAGCTCCAAATTACTCAGAACGTGGCTATGGGGAGCCAACGACACTAGGGCACCGAAGAAGATGCCACAGCCTGTGCCATACATTCAGAGGGACCTATTTATTAAAATACACTGTATGTATACTTGGCCTTACCATCCCTAGCAGGGCTCTCGTGGTGACAAACAAACATCAAACAAACAGCTAGGTTCAAGGTTAATAACTTCACAAAGCCCTAAACAACTTTGGCATGAATTATCTTACAGACTGGGATGCGGGTGGTGCTGTGGTCTAAACCACAGAGCCTAGGGCTTGCTGATCGGAAGGTCGGCAGTTCAAATCCCCACGATGGGGTGAGCTCCCATTGCTCAGTCCCAGCTCCTGCCCACCTAGCAGTTCGAAAGCACATCAAAGTGCAAGTGGATAAATAGGTACTGTTCCGGCGGGAAGGTAAACAGCGTTTCCATGAGCTGCTCTGGTTTCGCCAGAAGCGGCTTAGTCATGCTGGCCACATGACCTGGAAAAACTGTCTGCGGACAAACGTTGGCTCCCTCGGCCAGTAAAGCGAGATGAGTGCCACAACCCCAGAGTCGTTCATGACTGTACTTAACTGTCAGGGTCCTTTACCTTTTTTTGTCTTACAGACTGCCTGATCACTTATGCTCCACCTCGATCTTCTAACTTGATCACTGAGATCTTCTGGTGACTTGTTGTTGTTGTTGTTGTTGTTGTTGTTGTTGTTGTTGTTGTATATTAATTATTATTATTAGAATTTATAGACCACTTCATAGCATAAAGCCACTGAAGAAGTTTACATGGTGAAACTGGAGCTACCTATGCCCCTGTGGTATGTTTAGCATTCACTAGGGACCAAATCTTTACCATGGCAGCACCTACGTTGTAGAACTCCCTGCCAGTAGAAATTTGGCAGGGACCATCTCTGCTTTATTTCAGACATCTTCTGAAAACTGTGCTGTTTAGACAGGGCTTTGCAATACAAATTTCACTTTTAACCAACCTGTATTTTCCTGATGTTTTTTATTATGTTTTTATGTATGTTCTTTCTAATTTTATTAAATGTTCTATGTTGCACACCACCTTAATATACTTCTTATGAAAGTGCAGGTAACATTTTAATAAAACAAAATAAATTTTAAGATGCCCTCTCAGACACTGCCAAAACATGTGAAGGTCACTTAGGTAAAAGCAATAATGTTTATTGCAGTTGTATGAATGTGGCACATTACCTTTTTTTATTAAAAATCATGGGTAACACAAAATCAAAAATAACCTCCAGATAGTCACTTCCCAAAAGCACAAAGGGAAATCACCTCTAGGAAGACATACCATATGGCATGGTGCTAGCATGACTGACATTTGTCATGTCAGGTCCCTTTGTCTCCTTTGGTGACTTAGATTGTGTCCCTTGTACTGCTTCAAGCTCTATAAACTCGTAAGACCCTTCATCTCCAATCACCATTACTGAAATAAAGTACTTAAAATGAACGAGGGCAAGAAGTGGCCTGACAATAGTATTGCATACCAACGAAATGCAGTCTCAGGCAACGCGAGTCAAGTTTCATAGGCAATAATCTCATGCACCTTTCTAAAGTTAGAAATAATAACTTCTGGGAGATTGCTGAATCTGGTATTAAAAATATACTCATTTAAAACAATATGGACACTCAGTGCTTCCTAGTTGCTTGTTTCACTGTCATATAATGAATGTTTATTACTGAAGCATGAAACAATGACTTATTATAAGGCATGTTATAAAATGCTTCTGCAACATCTGCTAATTATTTTCTAGCTGCAAATATAAAATTTCTAAATTGTTTTAAAACTTGTAATTTCTAAATTTAACCTAGAGGACAACTGGCAGAATTGATAGTGTGGTGAGAGCCAGCATGGTATGCTGGTTAAGAGCAGTGGACTCGTAATCTGATGAACCAGGTTCGCTTCCCTGCTCCTCCATATGCAGCTGCTGGGTAACCTTGGGCTAGTCACACATCTCTGAAGTCTCTCAGCCTCACTCACCTCACAGAGTGTTTGTTGTGGAGGAGGAAGGGAAAGGAGATTGTTAGCTGCTTTGAGACTTCTTAGGGTAGTGATAAAGCGGGATATCATATCCAAACTCCTCCTCCTCCTCTTCTTCTTTTCAGTCTTAATACTGTGATATGGGGATGGTGATCTATCTCCATAATCTATAGCTGAAAAACCCATAACTTTCCATTGCAAATTTCTGCTTTTTGTTTTGCGAACTTTAGAAAATGGAAGCCTCACGAGTTGAAATATGTTTTGCCACTCTTTCACATTTAAGTTGGTCCTTGTTTATGTGTATTTTTCAGGAATATATATTTGAGGAAAGCAAGCTACAGGGCCAGAGAGCGTGTGTTGCAGAAACACCTTGTCACTGTGCTGAAGGAACAAAAAAGGCTGGCATGCAGTGTGGTGCTAAGTCACTCATTCTATTACAATAACTTTCCCTTGCACAATGGAACTTCCCCACTTTCCTCCCTCTGCATGCCCCCTAAATCTGTTCGTGGGAGGGAAGCCCCTCAACCTTCTGGAGCACATTTGAGAAAGTGAGTTCCATTGCACACAATGCTTGTTAATCAAATGAAATACATGTTTATCATGGTTTATCATTGTGTGTGTGTTTCTCAGGCCCAATGTCAGTGGCAATCTTTTGTAATATAGTGCTCTGTGCTAGGCCAACATTTGGTGGCCAAAAATGGACTTTACAACCCCTCAGCTTAACCCCCTGTGCGAGGGAACCACCCTAAATCCAATGCTGCTTATATGCTTGCTCATATTTAGTGTGAGTTAGTTAAAAACGTTTCCAATCCCTTCCTCATAGCTGGAACAGAGGAAGGAAGGTAGGTGCATAAACCCAAGTCTTGCTTAAATGTCTTCTCATTAAAACAGAGGTCGGGAGCAGGCCTGATCTCTCTAGCTTGTTCCTGTGGCTCTCCCATCCATCACCCTGCTCTGCACTGCCTTTGGGTGCTCTTACCTGGCTGGAACAGGCTCCTGAACTATGAAAATGCCTCTTCTTTACCAGAATGAAGGGTGGAGAACCCTCTAATTTGTCTCTGGTTGGAATGTATCCAATATACAAAGGAAAGGGTCACCATCTGTTGCTCCACACACTTTGTCTCTGGACCCACCCATCACTGGCAGGCATACTAGGCAGTCCATGAGGGAATACAGCCCTCAGAGGGAAGAAGATTCTTAAAAGGCCATCAAGTCCTAAGAGTGTTGGTTGCCTGGTAATACAGACAAATGTGGGAGCAATGTTATCATAACCATCTTTGAAACCAGGATCTGGGAGTTGCAGCGGTTTCATTGGCTGGAACAATATTCTAACACACTACTTCAAGAAGTATTTCAATTAGTCTATTCCCCCCACTCCACATCTCCCATTTTTGCACAGGGGGAAGAAATCCTTATGACCATTTGAAAATTTTCCAGTTGCTGATTCCCCTGCCCCTCGCCATACACACTCTAGATGTTCCTTGCAAGTCACCTCTCTGTATAAAATGTAGCAGGTACAGACATTCTAGCAAAATATAAGATTATAGAAGTGATTCAAAAAGCACTGGGGTCAATAAGGGATTCAGCTGATGAGAGGGAAGCTCATATCTTTCAGCATTTAATTCAAGCTCTGAGGGACATCATATGAGGCACACCAGCCTTCTTCCATCTTGGAGGCCTCCAGAAAATTCAAATATAAAAATCCTTTGAAGAATTAGGCTTACAGATTTACTTATGCATCGAAAAGCATGAGAACTGCATCCATGTTAATTTTGACAGTCTGTCAGCAATAAACATGTTCTCCCATCTCCCATATATGCAAGATTCACCTCCTCCATTCTCTTACTGACTTGTGTTGCCTCTCAAAACACTAAGAAGCAAATGTGAAAGGGGGTAATATGGTTCCTTCATCAATTTCTAAGTGACTACAACACAGTTGTGGTTGCTACTGGGTTTTCTTTCCTGTTCACAAATTGGCCTTTACTTCTGCTTAGCACTTTAGTGGGACAAAATAACTTATTTAATAAAGTATGCGAAAAACTACTTTGACCCAAAAGCAGAATCACTCACCTAACTATTTAAGCTGAAAAAGTAAGAAAATAAACTTATTTCTCCAGATTGTTTTATCAGGCTAGCTGCTAGATGTTACACAAAGGGGGGGAGGTTGTTACTCCTCCGCCATCTCGCACCCTTGTTTAACATCCAGCCTGCTAAAGAGTTCTGGTGACCTCCAAAACTTGGTCACTATTCTGTGAAACTTTGAGTGGTCCTAACGAAAGTATTGCCAGAATGTGGTTTTTGAAGAGGGGATAAAGTATTATGTTCCAACATGCCTTTCTTGGTTTTTTCCCCCGTAGCTGAAGTAATTTAGTAAAACAGAGGATCCTCGGGGTCTCTTTCCAACTCTATGATTTTATGATTCTATTAACATCTCATTAGTTTGTCTAGCTCTAGCCAGAATCACTACACTGTGCTGATCAGTCAACAGATTGTAGGACCCCCTCCCATCCTCCACTTAAGCAAGGCACATATTAAGTCAATTAGTTCTCATGACAGTATTAGGCTAAACCGCAGAAGTATACGAGGACCGAAAACAAAACATGCAGTTGGTGTCTGGATTTGGTCAAGGACCCCTGATTTCCCAAAAATCATCTGCTTATCTCATCAGCTACTGTTAAATCATTTCTGCATATAAAAGGGGACCACTCTAATGCACTCTAAATAAATCCCAGCCTTCAGGCAAGGTTTAGCCTTCTGTACACAGTATTGTACAGGCACTTTAGTGAAAGACTGCCTCTCTGCCACTGCATGGGGAACTACTACAATAAGTCCATATGTATAGTTCAAAGGCAGACTGCATTGCCAACCAAGTCTTCCCCCTCTAATTAACATTAAGACCAGGCAGGCAGGTAGGGTGTGTAAATGATATACCTTTGAAGGACATTTTTTCTTCCTCAAACAATTCTGGGCTGCTGTTTGCTATGGTTTTGTATGCTGGGAATTGTAGCTCTCTAAACTACAGTGCCCAAAATTCTTTCCCCCCCCCCTTTTTTTAGGAGGCAGTGCTAAAGGTATACAGGCATACCTCTTACATATTGCAGGTTCTTTTCCAGACCTCCACAATAAAGCAACTTACACACAAATCGTTTCTCAGCGATTTACACTGTACTGAAGTCTATTAAGCCGTGCTCCCCTGACTGCAGGGGCGAATGGGGGGGAATGGGGGGGAAACCCAGATCCAGCACTAGGCAACTCCACTCCCATGGCCAGAATGGGAGGGGGGCTTCCTTCCCCTGGAAGCAGCCAAACTCCCTACATCTGCACCCATAAGCAGCAATATTTGTGAAGCACAAGAAAGTGAATCACAATAAAATGAGGTATGCCTGTAGTGTGTATGCAGTCATCATCACAGCAGGTAGAAATTATCACCCTAACAATCTTAAGACACCTCAGGTTCTTATGATTGTGAGAAATATGAACCAGTTCTGGAAGTGCATTTAGACAGCTAACATACAGGACCTATTTCCTCACCTGCTGCAAGGTAACCTTCTGGGTACAATACCTGGTTGAAAGATGGATTATATATTCCGTTTTGCTATGAACTGATTTAAATAATTATTCTCTTTATTCTGACAAGATCAGCAGATATAGCACTATACAGAGTAACATAAGGAAAGTGCACATCGATCCCTACCCCAAGGAACATGACAGTCCATGTTCCCTAGGATGTACAGCTAAAACATCATGCTACAATATGCTGAAACTACATTTAATTGTATCTACTAAGAATGGCTGTCACCAAATACCCAAAGTTGGAAGCACGGGCCAGAATAAAGTGCATCCAACAGGGAAGCTTTATGGTTGGTTGTTTTTTTAAAAAAAAAAAAAAAAATTCAAACTACTGGGGAGCATCCCAGATACAAACCTGCCAATTTCATTTTAGTTTAGTTTCCTGCAACATACATCAAGATATCATTGCATGCAATCCCACTTCTTACCATAGTATGTGACAAAGTTCATTTATGCAAGTCAAACCAAAAGAAAAGCCTTCTCTGCCTCCAGGCCTCCCCCCACATGCACCTTCGATAGCTGCACATGCTGATCTTAATGTGCTCACTTGGAACAGATCAAGCTAGTAGACAAATGCCCACAATTGCCTATAAATCTCTTTAATGGCTCTTACTCTGCAAATCTTTTGAGGGCAAAGCAGAATGCAAAAAGCAAGGGCAATGTGGAAAAGATTGCAGTTTGCAGTCTCAAGGAAGAGAGAATAGCCGGCTGGCTCCATTCACTAATTGTGCTGAGAGGGAAAAGTGGAGATGTCAGTGCTTTCAATGTGACAGGCTTGCCACAACTGATGAGTTTCAAGATAATAATGATTACAGTTCCATCGGCCTTAGAATATGTTTCAAAAACACACACACACACAAAACTTAATATTAGACTCAGACACCTACTCTGTGCTATTAAAACACTAAACTGAAATCATACAGGATTCAGCGACCGTTTTCGTGACAGATTTCCATCTCCACAGTGACCCTTACAAGGGTAAGTAGTTCCAGAGGCAAGAAACAGACCACACACACACAGCACATGGGCTGCATATAAAAAAGATATTTGAGAAGAGCACCAATAACAACAACACACTCTATGCATCCAAGACAAATCAACAGATGCACAGCTGAAATGTAAGAACTGCTGGACGAATGTGCCTTTTGCTTTACAAAAGACTTGGCATTTACCTGGGGAACTAATGGCAAAAACGGCAGGCAGGCACATTTGCGCTGTTAGTTCTGTTGTGCTCACAGACCGCCCGCACCGGGTCTCAAAGGTATGTCAGCACTGAAACAGAAGCATCTCCAGTGCTTTTCAGAGCTGGACAGATGGTGTACTGCAACAGAGCTTCTTGCAAATGAAAGCACACTAGGAACACCCATCCAAAATGTAGAACTGCATTTAGTACAGCAATCATGCCCTCTTCCCCCTTCCAGGTCCCAAGAGAGAGTAACAGCGGCATTATCATCTTAATTTTTTTAATTTAAAAAATGCCACACCAGAGGCAGCCTTTTCCCGGCGAGCATCACCCCCCCCCCAAAAAAAAGAAAGAAAGAAAGAAACCCACCACTTACTTGCTGACATGCTCGCTCTCCCTGGAACGCCGGACTTTCAACTCCCCGAACCGCCTCTGGAAACTTGTTTCCCAAATATTCCCAATCCACGCAGTTAAGAGAAGCGCCGCCGTGGCAAGGCGCTAGCCCGCTGACTTCCGACCGCGGCGCCCATTGCTTAAGAGTCGCAACTTGCACTCCGGAGGTTTCCAAGCGCTCGGCTGTGGAAGTCTCTGTGGAGAGCTCCAGACTGGGGAGGGAAGAGAATCTGCGATCCCTGCTTGCATCTGCGGGGGGAGAGCGCAGAGCACAGCAGAGCAGCTACTTCGCGGCGTCCATCCGAAAGGGAAGGGAGGTGGGGGCGAGCCAAGAGGTAGCGTAGCAGCAGCCGCGATCGCCCTTTCAGCAGCAGCAGCAGCAAGGCGAGAGCCGGTCTAGAGTCGCCAGCAGCAGCAGCGGCGGCGCTTCCTGGCGCTGGGTGTGCAGGCTGGAGGCGCTGTCCATGCCTGCGGGTGTCGACCTGTAAGCCAAGCGCCGCGCAGCTCCGCGGATCTCCCGCCTGGCGTCCTTCCTCGCTCGCTCTCGGGAACGGGAACCTGGGCGCTCGCCAGCGTGTGGCTTAGAAATGCCTCAGCCTCTGCAGGTGGAGCAGGCGCTCCGAAGGACGACCCGGAAAGCGCGGGGCCCTTTCCCAACCGACCCCTACTGGGGAAAAGAGAGGAGAGGAGGAGGAGGAGGCGGCGGCGGGACGCCGGGAAGGAAGTTTTCAAGCGCGCTGCCGGTTAGCAAAGTGGGCGCCATCCATCGGAAAGCAGAGGCTTCCCTGAAGAGGAAATTAATTTGCCAGGGCAAATTAAGGTCCGCCGCCCTCCTCCTGCAGGAGATTCGCCATCATTCCAGAATCTCTTCGAAGGCCATGTATTCCTCCCGCTGCTGCCCCAAATGTGGGGGCGTCGATCCTGCTCGATCGTACCCAGCTGTCCAGCGGGGAGTTAAGACGAGAATCGCTAAACTAGAAGAAGAGAAAGAAAAAGGATTGGTCGGGATCTGAATGAACTACAAGGAATAGACGGCTAGGCATTCCGCCCCAAGCAAGTTCAGGAGTTCCGTGCCACTGTTGCAACGAGCACGTGTCGTACAAAGTTACGATTCCCGCCGCCCCTTCCTCGTCAGGGGGCAGCCAGCTTTTGTTTTCTGCGGGGGCGGAAAGAGGAGGAAAAAGAGGGGGGGCGTCACATGTCGTTGCTTCCACCGGGAGGGGAGGGGAGGAGAGTTGGAATAGCCAACAGCCAGAAGCGTGAAGCTGAGTTTAATAAGTGTTTTACATGCATAAGGAACTGGGTCTCCGGGTGGCTGACCATCCCCGCTTCTCAAGGCTAAATTGATGTAACGTGCAGCTTACTTGTAAGTCAGCTAGCCTCATTTATTTCATGGTGCTTGATCCCCAAATAAGTGAAAGCAAGGGAGGGAGAAGTGGGTCAAAGTCGGAGCACATACAGTGGTACCTCTGGTTGTTCCGGAGGTCCGTTCTTAACCTGAAACTGTTCTTAACCTGAAGCACCACTTTAGCTAATGGGGCCTCCCGCTGGGCTGCCAGAGCACAATTTCTGTTCTTATCCTGAGCAAAGTTCTTAACCTGAAGCATTATTTCTGGGTTAGCGGAGTTCTTAACCTGAAGCGTATGTAACCAGAGGTACCACTGTACTAGAAATCACCGAAATAACGTAAGCCGCCCCCTTTCAGTCCCAAAACCCAGCCGTGGAGTGTTTGAGCATGTGTTTGAGCGCCTTTTCCTTCACTAGTATCCCATTCCCAACGGGCCAACCTCTAAACATTTGCGGTGAGGACAAAGGCACCGGGTTAAGAGTCTTGACCTGCAGAAATGCTTGAGAGACCCGCTAGCATAAATTCATTTCAGACGCCAAAAGGCGCCGACGAGCAAGCAGGTGCCTGGTGGGAGTTTTACTTCTCACAACAGAGTGTCTCACAGCAGGCGACTTGTGATCAAAAACCATCACATAAAAAAGGGATCCTCAAGACACCATAAGATTTAAGCACTGCAATCACGATGGTGATTTTCTTTTTAAAGAAAAAAAGCTTGCTGCTCATATCTTAAAGCAGCGTTACTGGGTGGTGCTCGACTCCATCCATGGGAAGGCGTTTTGTTTGCACAGCTTTTTGCTGCAACCCACTCTCGACCCCTTATACCGGTATTTCACTAAGCGGAGAAAGAAAACGGCGGCTCCTCTGACTCCGAAAAATACAGCCTTAGAGCGTCCCAAACGCGGAGACGCTCCCATCCCTCCTCCCCCACCCCGAATCCGATTCTGCTGCGTTTTACTTCTACTCCACGGCGAGAGCTAAGATCGCGACGCACCTGACAAGCCAAGCTGCTTAACAAGCCAACCCGTCGTTGTGGGCGGGTGGATTTGCTGGATCTGTTTTTGTTCTGGTTTCTGTATCACACTAAATCACACTAAAAAAGGAGGGAACAGAGAAACAGCCGGGATAATTCCTCAAGAACACCGTCGCCATAACTCTGGCCATAAAAAAAATGTTCTCCAGTACTTGCGCCGAAGAAAAGGGAAGAAATACATACGCTGTGTAGAGGCACATTCACGCTCAGGGGCGGGGCAGGAAGACGAGCTCCTTTTCTCTGATTGGCTGTTGCTGTTTCGTGTCACGCGGCTGCCTGCTTCCTGACTACCCGCATCTCCTCCCTGGTCATTATAGGGAAGGAGGACGAGGGACGCGAGTTCTCTCTCTCCCTGTCCATCCTCCACCTGCGCGTTTAGTGTTTTCCAATTAAAAGGCAGCTGGTTAGGAAAGAATCCCACCTGCATAGATAAACTGCAGGATTGGAGCCAATAGCAGACGTTCCCTCGCGCCTCGTCTCTCAGGCTCTTTCCCGCCTTTGGCCTTTGCTAATAAGCTGCTGCAGGAACACACAGATGCAGCAACATATACATGTGTACATAAATTGGAAGGGCTGCTTGTTCCAAGAGGTGCTAATAGCACGCCTCTTTCAAGGGCTGTGAGGCGGAAAAGGAATTAAGGCGCGGGAGAGGGGATCGGCCTCCTTAAGCACCCACGGAAAGCGCTGGGCAGATGATGGCGCCCCGCTTGGGGGAGGCGGTGAGCTCTTAATTCCCCCTGCGAGGAGAAGGATCGCGGCGGCGGCGGCTCGCTAAGTAGGGGAAGACAGAGGCGGCATCCTGAGGCGCCTCAGGCGTCCTTTTTGCAGCATGTTCTCTCTGCCTCCCAGATGCGAGGAGTTCTACCTTCAGACTGGTTGCCGTTTTTTAAAAAAAGAAAAGGAAGGTCGAGATGGCTCTTCCATCTCCGTTATACTTGTTTGTTTGTTTGTTTGTTTGTTGTTTTAAAAGGCGGGGAGACAATGGAGTGAGGAACCCTATTTGGTTTCCCTCTTAAGGAGATGAAGCAGAAGGAGGAGCCAGTCTGGCCAGTGGATGCTAAGCCGGCTAGCCATTTTGAAAGGGCTGATAAAGCACAAAACTACAAGAAACATACGATTTACTGGGAAACCGCAAGGTCCAGCTTGTTCTATGTTTGCCAAAATACTGTAAGAAAGTCATGCACACAATATGACAAGGGGGACCTTGCAGTGTGGAGGGCTCCTGTTCACTGTCCCAGTCATGCCCATTTCCAGGATACTCCATGCTGTTTCCCTTCTTGTTTTCTCCTAACAGTCTGCATTATTTAGCCACTCAGCATGCTGAGTCTTCCTTAGACTGCATTCATTTGCCTCCCAACAACATTTTTTTTGTACTTCTGCAAAATTTAGGGTTTTCCTGAGCCAACTACGGAATTTCCTAAAGTGGCTTCCAATACAAGAGCTACTAGGGAGCTGCAAATTCTCTTCCACAGTCCGCAGATGTTCTGAGTCCTGCTCACCTGCTGAACCCACAGCAGGTCTGAGAAGAAACAACCTCATGGAACGAGGCCACCCTGAAAGGCAGCCTATGCTTGCAGAAAATCAGCCAAACCACTGGTAATGGCTGCCAGATGCGGGGAACTTTTGGCCTTTCAGGTGTTGTTGAATTGCCCTTCAGATGTTGCTGAATTGGGTGATGGGAGTTTTATGTCAGCAACATTTGGAGGACCAAAGGCTCTTCCTCACTGTGTTAATCCCATGCAGACTTGGGCTTGTTAACTTGAAACTTGTGCTTTCTCTCACTACTTTTTTCTCAAGACACAAGAGACAGTAAAGGGCGGGCGGGGGAAGTAAAGGTGAGCACAGGCCTTCTACCACCCAGTCATCAGATGAAATGCCTGATGACATTAGCATTTTGTAAGTACTCACATCACTTCACATACATTATTTCAGTAATCCGAGAGGCCAAAGATTGTCAGATTGCTTTTATGATTTCATGCAGGTTCATAGATGCCGAAAATCCCACAGCTCAACAAAGCATATTTTCTACCTCCATTTTCAGCTACCCACTCATCTGGTAAAATAATATACTGTCTGTTCCTTAGCATATTTGAGAACGACAGGTGATCTTATGTGTAAAATAAATAGCAGTGCAGGGAACATTATAATGAATGTGACAAAGTCTGATGGCACTCACAAAGTACTCCTTTGCACTCTTATTCAGTATGTTTGGTATCTTATTTATTTTGCACAATTGTGCCATAAAAAATACAAAAATGTCTCCACCAGAAAGAAATCAATTTTCTATGAAATATCTAGTTATGGAGCCTGCTAATATGAAGAATAAACATTTTATATCCCTGTGCTTCTTTTTCTCTTAAGTCCTACTGAATTCATTTAGGGAGATGGTCTTAACTGCTGAATCGCTTCATTCAACATCCCTTGGGGCTCTCAGCAGCAGGGTGGAAGTCAGCAGCACTCTTATGTACCTCAATCCTTTTCCAGGTTCCTTTGTTAACAATTTCCCTCCCATCAGTGTAGTGCTCTCCCTGGCTAGGTGTAGTTTGAACTCCAGGGCTTCTGTGTTTTCCCTGTAACTCAGGGCTGTGTTGGGTCTGGTGTACTTTTCTTCCTGGTGTCTGGGTATTGTGTGCTTTGCATCTATACCCTCAACCTGCCCGCTGTATGCTCCCATTTTGCCTCACTGATGTCAGAGCTCCAATGTCAGTAGGACAAAAGCTGCAGAGGTTTCTACAGTGGTGGGAAAGGAGCAAGTCAGAGCTCTCCATCCTGTGAGAGAGTACCAGTCCTTCCTATGGTCTCAGGAACCATAGGATTGCAGGGCCCATGTTTCAGATATAAAGTTTATAGCTCTGCATTACTGAATAGCACAGAAAGGATTATTATTATGAATTTAATATGTGTAATATTAATAATTAATACATAGCAAGCAACCAAAGGAATTAATGCTTAAATCCTATGCACAGTTACATGGGCGTAAATCCCATTGAAGTCATGAGAAGTGACTTCTGATGATACATACACAGAATTAGGCTGTGCATCAAGCAACTTCATTCAAATTCAATAGGATGGATAATTATATCGAGAATTTTATGACAGTGTTAAGTGGATAAAGACACAAACACTTTGCAATGATAGGTTTTATGTCTGCTTGAAAGCATTTGTACTTTATTTCTTTAGATCTGAAAGTAGAGATTATTTCATTTCCTCTCTTTCATGGATGTGATTGATGCTAACAGTGATATGTGTATGAAAGCCTCCAGATAAATCTCTCCTCCCAGTGCTCCCAACAAAAACATTTAATCATTTGAATTGTCAGGCCTGGTTGTTTTATATTTTGCTTGTACATGTGAAGGAACAATGATTTATCTGATACTATTCAGATCCTAAAGTGTGGCTTTGGAAGCTGTATCAATTAATTTAATTCCACAGGCCCAAAATATTGTAACTAAAGTTGTGCTTCTGGGCATCACTTTTTTGTGGACAAAAGTGACTTATCTTCTTCATCATCATCATCATCACCATCACCATCACCATCACCATCACCATCACCATCACCATCACCATCATCATCATCCCCCCTTTCCCCCAGAACTGGAACTCAAGGCAGCTCAAACAAACATGGATAAAACATAGAAAGCTGAAAACACATCAAATATAATAGCTAAAAAGTAATTAAACTATAATAGAATTAAAACAATATAAAATATCAAATCTGTAAGATCAATTTAGTTAAAAATAGTAACTTATTTGAGGTGAGAACTTCATTCTCTCAAGGGCCACATTTCCTTGGGAGTAATCTGTTGAGGGCATGTGCCTCAGCTTGAAGTCACTAGTGGGTAGGGTCACCCCTTTCTCTGCTGCCATCACCTCTGCCCCACCCACCCAACAGGTTGCCAGAGGGTTAAAAGTTGAATTTGAATGCCATGAGAATTCTCCCTACCAATACACAATGAGGTGGGTGCTGTTCCACCTTGTGATTTCTCTAGAGCTGCAACAATGTATGAGGAAGTTGTCATTAATAACAAACTGGCCAAGACTGTTAATTTTGTAGCATTCAAAAGAGCAATTTTTCTTTAGAATAAAGTACACAAAAGAATCAATGAACAATTTTTCTTTAGACTAAAGTATACAAAAGAAACAATGAGTGTAACTCATGCAAACATTGTATTCAGTTCCAATCCACACTTTCAAACAAACTGCAAAATGTGTAAATATTTTATTAGATGTGTAAACTTTTTATTAGTTTTGTAACTTCTTTTCCCTTTGTATTTTGTTGGAAGCTGCCCAGTGTGACTGGGGTAATCCTATTATTAACTAACTAACTAACTAACTAACTAACTAGAGCCTGAATTTCTAATTAATTAAATTACTTGTCAAATATAGAAGGAAATGTTGCAATTGATTTCATTACCTGAGGGAAGCAACAGGAGAACTTCAGAGATCCACAGGGGCTATGAGGAATTTGATTTTATAAGTCTTGTTATCGCCCTTTCAGATTTCGCCACCCAGGATGTCTAGAATCAACAACAATAGCACCACCACGCAGGTGCATATGGACCAACTGATTTGCTCATATGCTGCTTTATGGAGCACTGAACTGCAATGTGTTAGGAACATTATGTGCCAAGCACTGAATAATCTAAAGAATACTGTTTAGAGTAGAACATACCGTACCTTCTACCTCCCGAGTGAGTTCACTTGGTCATTGTGCATAGCAACAACATTAGTATTTACCACTTTGCTTTAAATTGATCTAAAATACGTTTGTTAATGTGTCCAGGATTGTGTTGCCCTGAAATTACTTGGTTTCAGCCACTGTCTCTTTTTCTAACTACAGTCTCCTGAGACTGCTACTTAGAGGCTGATCAAACAGGCATCAGATGAAGTTGGTTCTGCTGTTCTTTAAAACTAAAGCTTTCTATTGCAGTCCATCCTTTTTTTGGCATATGTGATAATCCACCAATACACTATAAACACATTCCCCCTTTTCTACGGTGCTGGTAGACTAACAGGACTGTAAACAACTGAGCATTTATATGTAGGTCCCAACTTAAACCTCTCTTTCAAGTAATTATAGGTACCGGTATTTTGGAACACTCCACTCTGTGTTTTGCTTTATGTGGCCAATCCTACACTGAGATTTAGAGTTGTATTTGATTGTGTTTTCATTCCTTCTAACCCTACCATAGCAACATAGGGAATAAACTGGCTGTCAATGGCCTATTAGATCATACATTAAGTGAAATTTTGAATTTGGAATACAAACAACTAAATTAAAGTGGGCATTAAAGAACTAACCACGTTAGGACCAAATAGAAAATTTAATCTCATTTTTCTCTCCTCTTTCATTACGAGCTTTCCTGTTTCTTACTTGTGGCCATGTAAAGGTGGCAACATTTATACAGAACAAAGAAGTTATTCTGTAATAAACAACTGCAGTAAGTAAACTTAATTCTATCAAGCAAATAAAAAACTACATTGTTGTCTACACTCATTTATATTATCTTGTTCTGGTTAATTAGTTCTAACTGCAGGCAAAGTTACTGGTTGGCCAATGCTTCTAGAGAAATGCCACTGTGTTGAAATGTTTTCTTCAGTTCTGAAAACAGTGCACAATTACATTTTATCACTTTTGTCCAGATGCCACATGCTTGGATGATATATATCTTGCTTGCAATCTAGCCCAAGGTTTGGAAAAGCAAGTTAATATAATATTGTTTTCTGTTAGTTTTCTTTAGGAAAGATAAAATGCAGGTATCCTTCTAGCAGAGTGAATACTGAAAAAAATCTTCACAAATATTGAAGAGTCCCTATTAATTGATAAAATGTAACATGAATTACATGTTAATTGCCCATTAGTTTTAGCATATGGAAAGATGCAGATCACTACTAACTTGACTGAGATTACATCCTTATATTATGAGTGGCACCAAAATGAGAAGAGTTTGCTGCATGGGTTCTTAGAAATATTGCTTCAGGATTCAGTGGTGTCCCTCATTTTCATTAGTTATTAGTATAAAAGATTGCCATGCTTAGACCACTACCATTAAGACTGTATGAGATTATTAGAATATGAACAGATTAAAAAAACTGCTTGTGATATGCTTAAAAAAATAGAACGTCAAGCATTTAACTGGGAAATTCTTTCCTGGTAACAAGGAATCAGCTGCAGAATATGTCTTTTATATCTATATTTCCTTATTGAGTTTACTAATTGGATTGCATGTGATTAATGCAAACTTTAATCCATGAAAATACTTTTTATAAAGATACAACTAAGGCAACTAACTAGTTTCAGAAAAAAATTATCTGCTATATCTGTCCTTCTAAATTAAATGTATTCTTGTAATAAAGTAGCAAAATAATAGAGAAGGAGAACATTCACACTCCAGAGATACTACCATAAAATAGAAACATTATCAGTCATATTTTTCTTCAATTATTTTTGATATCAGTGATATCCCTAATTAATTTCATTATCAGCTTCTTTTCTCTCAACTAAAAGATAACCTTGTGGATCTTTTAAAAAGTTCAAAGATCTTTTATGAATTTGATAAGCACATAATATTTCTGTGTCATCTCCTGGGCCCTTTGGTTTATGTGTAGTCTCCTAACTCTCAGAGATCATTTATTGCACTCTTTAAGAAAGGAGTGCAATTACTTCATCTTTGCTTTGGGACTAAATCCCAACATACACACATTATAAATTGTGAGCTGTGCGAATACATCCTGTGGAAGTATTGGGTAACAGAGATTCTTAAAATCTATGAAAAGTAGATTTTCAACTGTGTCATCTTCCTGTTTTAATCACCCAATTTCCCAAAGAAATCTTATACTTCCTGAAGCTGCAGTCCTATCCAGATTTACCTGGGTGTAAATCACATTGAACTCAGTAGGATTTACTTCTTAGTATGCATACACAGGAGGCTTTTGCCTAGAAGAATTTGGTGGAAAGCATTAAGTGTTGCTGAAGAAGAATTAACTTAGCTTCTGCAAATATATGTCCTGCTCAACTTTGAGAGTGTCACTAAACATGTGATTAGGTATGATTCACTTGACATGTATCCTTAGACTTTCAAACTGCTTTTGATAAAGTACCTCACCAAAGACTCCTAACTTAGCTATCATGGTATGAGAAGACAGATCCACCTATGGATCAGAAACTAGTTGAAGAAAAGGAGACAGAGAAGAGGAATAAATGGAGAATTCTCTCAGTGGGAGGATGTAAGAAGTGGGGTTCCCAAAAGACGAGTATTGCGACCTGGTACTTTACCTAGTTCAGATGATCTGAAGTCAGAAATGAGCACTGAGGTGTCCATGTTTACCAATGATGCCCAATTGTTTAGGGTGGTAAAAATAAAAATGAATTGCAAGTTTTAAAGGAAAATATTCAAACTGGGTGGAAAAGCATTAAAATGCCAAACAGAATTCAATAAACATAAGTGTTAAGTTATGCGCATTGAGTTGAAAAACCCTAACATCACATTTACCCAAATTAGGTCTGAACTGGTGGTGACTGACAGGAAAGAGGTCTTGGGGTCATGGTAGATAGCTCACTAAAAACGCTGGCAGTGTGCCAGCTGTGAAAAAGGCAAATTCCATGCTCAAGTTCATTGGGGAAAGCACTGAAATAAAACTGCTAATATAATGTATATTTATACTAATCTATGGTGCAACCACACTTTTAATAATGTGTACAGTTCTGGTCACCACATCTCAAGGAAGATATTGTAGAATTGGAAAAAAGTGCAGAAAAGGGCAACCCATTAATGTTCATTTGTAATATATGAAAATTGAGTCAAACAGACCCCATTTGGTTCAATTTTAAACTAATTATGAAACAAACATGTAATATATTTGAATGAATATTCTAGACTGCTTATAGGTATTGTATTCTTGTAAGTGGTATATAAGTTTTGTTAATAAAAATTAACAAGTCCACATTCCTAGAATCAGGTGAGATACTAGAGGTGCTGAATCAGGGGTGTAGTCGGTAATGCAATGAATGAGAATTAATGCATTGAATTTAAACATATGCTGTATAGGGTTTTTTCTTTTTTATATTAAAGTAGAGTATTTACTTAGCAACAGAACTGAAGCCCAATTATGATGCAGTATTTCCTAGGAACAAATGACACTAATACAAGCTAAACCCTAATATAATTTATACAGTAGTTTGCTTAAAGTTACAACCCAGCACTTTACTCAGTTAATATTGCATTAGTATTTTATTATCATAAGACAGTCTAACATTAACCCATCCTTATTTTTATTAACACCTTTATTCTGGGGAAAATGTATGAGCATGAACTATTTGAAGTACTCTGATCTCAGATCACTAGTCGATTTCATAATAATGTTCAATTATTGGTTAACTTTATGTGTTCTTTGCAAATTATCTTTAAAGCACTATAAGAACAGAGTGCGTTACATGCCAACAAAACAAAACTTTTAAAAAGTCTGTACATTATCCCAGTTGCAAACCTAACTCCACTGACCTGGGAACTGAATTCAACAGGGATTACTTCTGAGTAGACATAGTTAGGATTGTGCTGCTAGTAATTATTCCGAATCTATTGAAATTATGATGTTTTCTCTTTTCTTGATAGCGAATAGCTGCAGTCCCATATTCACTCAGGTAGGGATAAGCCCCATTTAATTCAGTGACACATGGTATTGAGCAGACACATAAAAGGATTGCACTGTTCATCACTAAAATGGTGGAACTCTACACTTATGCTTTAATCTGAATTCTTGAGATGAGCAGCCTGAAGTTTAGGTGCTCAGGAGAACTGATGGAAAAAGCAATTTGCACTCCTTCTCAATTTCTGCAAGGGACTGGGAAGTAAGTAAGTGCTGCAGTTTCCTCTCTTCCCAGGAGACCTTGTCAGTTTGAGAAATTATCTCCCCTGCAGATCCTCTCACTTTGTGTGGGTGATCTAAGTCACTTCCTTACCATTTCACACAAGCTGAGAAAAACTATAATGTACAGTAGACTGGGTGGAAGATCCCAATCCTTTCACTTCTTGTGGGTCTATCAAAAGGAAATAATAATACACACACAGACACCCGGTTTCAGAAACACTGTACTAGATCCTTCCTGCCACTGGGGGAGGAAGTAGTGGCAGGTTGTGGTGGGGGTCGATGACATTCTGATGCTCTCAGGGGGAATTATATGAGAAACATAGTTGCCTCCATATAAAAACTAGGTTGGGGTGATAATGAGATACTCCCCCCCCACACACACACACCTTGGAGAATTCTCCTCTGAGAGTGACAGAGCATCATCAAGTTCTGTCTCTTCCATAGGGGAATACTGAATTGGTAGCAAACTGTCACCTTGCACTAGTTGCTCCAAGCTGTGTGCAGATGGATGACCTGTTTCTGAACTTTTTTTTTTTTTTAAAGGCAAGAAATAGTTTTTACCAGAACACAGAAAGCCCTAACATGGATCCATGATCCAATGCAGGTCATGATCCATCCATATCAAAACAGGTGATTCCACTTTGGAATCAAAGTTTGGCATATTACTCCCCTCCCAAGGTATAGCAAGTTGAAATTATCCCCACCCCAGCTTAACACTCCAGGCACTGATGCCAGTCTAAACAGTGATGCCTTGCAGTGGTATAGAAAAGGTTCAAACCCAGATTTTACCAACCCATAAGGAGAGAGTGTCACACAGCAGTAGTTAGGTAGTTATGCTATCACTAAGAGTAATGGATTAATTTAGTAATGGACTCCATTTAGTAGTTGGACTCCAACTTCCATCTGCCCCAGATATCATGACCAATGGCCAAAAATAATGGACCTTGTATTCTTTAAACATCTGTAGGGCCACATGTTCCACATCCCTACATTAATTTAGTACATAATAAATTTGAGCTGCTGTAAATGTGGTATAAATTAGCAGAAGTCAATCCATTAATTCTCTTTTGCATGCATTTACCGGTACTTTCTTCAGTAGCTGGGAAGCCTATATTGTACAGAACAGAGGTCCAAGCTACATTTGCAACCAGTCCTTCTTAAATAACCTGTCCCGCAGTTTGGTCAGACTCATGTTGGTAGCTTCGAATACTAGACTGTGCTTATTTTCATTTTGCAACATTAATTTTCATCTTGTGCTTAAGACCCATCGATGCTTAGGAGAGGAGATGGATGAGGAATTAGAGAACAGTGGCAGGGCAGTGAAAGGTGTTAAGGAAATACTTACTTACTTACAGAATGCAAAAAAGAAAAAGTTTTTGCAAGACTGGGGACAATGAGATAGACATGTACCGGTATTGGGGTCACAACTACCCCATAAACAATAATAGAATCATAGAGTTGGAAGGGACTGAGGATCATCTAGTCCAACCCCCTGAAATGCAGGAATATGTAGCTGTCCCATACAGGGATCAAACCTGTAACCTTGGCGTTATTGGCACCACACTCTAATCAACTGGGCTATAAACTGCACATGTTTAGGTTCTTAATGCCCTTAAATATAATATTGGGTTTAGCAACTGCACAAAAGGGTGAGAAGCCTCAAATTCCTTCTATGCAGTCAGGGACAATGAGGCAATGGCACAGAAGGGTCACAACTCACTATGAAGACAATGTCTAAGGGCAGCACTCCAAAATAGAACTTTTGGGGAGAACCCTAAAGTGACCCTAAAGGGGAGTGGAGCATCTGCCAAAACGGGCCAGGGTACTTGCTAGTTCTGATGAATGGTGGTCCCTTTATTCTTCTCACTTATGAAAATCAAAATCAACATTCCTTGTTTCTGAAATCACTTTAGAATTTTTGAAAATGCTCTTCTATTATCCTCAGTTGATTCATGTCCTCTTCCTGCAGAAATGTATGCATCACAGAAATAGATTGCATAGATTCAGATAATAAGTAGATGACTCTGAAATTAATTAGTGCTAAATAAAAATAAATAAAATAAAAAATCATGTTACTATGAAACAGCTCTATGCTCTGCCTTCTAAGGTCAGCGTCCTGCAATCAAAAAGGAATTACAGGTGGCAAATGAAAAGATGGGAGTACCTTATTATTAAAGGATATACCTTACATAAATATATTCATGCTGGCTTTAGCTCTGGATAAAAGTAGCATTCCAATAACCTTGACATTATTTTCCTATTTGCTAAAAAATATGATAAACATTTCAGTTGAAAAGTAAACCTAGGCTAACTCCACTTACCTGGGAGAAAGCAGCCAGGAAATCAATCATTATGACTTTGTGGGTCAGTTTATTAATGTTTATCCCTTGATTTCTCATCATTTTTTTACTTATGACTAGATGATTTGTGGTTGAATATGTGACCTGACTACATCAAAAAAATATTATGGGTATGCTGTACTGGCACCTCTTTCCCCCCTCAATCATTAGAAGTGTGGTACTTACTGTAACAACTTCATGGTGAGTTCTGCCACCATTTTCTTTTCTTTTTAAAGGCACTGCCTTTCACTCATCCTCCCCCCAACCCCCAGACCTAATTCCTGCATGGCATAGCAGTACAAGAGTCATTATTCATGAGCCAGAAAAAGTTACTTGTGCCTAAAATATACAGAAAGCCTTAAAATGCACTGTTTATTTCTTTATAAAAAGGTAAAGGGACCCCTGACCATTAGGTCCAGTTGTGACCGCCTCTGGGGTTGCGCGCTCATCTCGCATTATTGGCCAAGGGAGTCAGCGTTTGCCCACAGACAGCTTCCAGGTCATGTGACCAGCATGACTAAGCCGCTTCTGGAGAACCAGAGCAGCACACGGAAACACAGTTTACCTTCCTGCTGCAGCGGTACCTATTTATCTACTTGCACTTTGACATGCTTTCGAACTGCTAGGTTGGCAGGAGCAGGGACCAAGCAACGGGAGCTCACCCCGTCGCGGGGATTCGAACCGCCGACCTTCTGATCGGCAAGCCCTAGGCTCTGTGGTTTAACCCACAGCGCCACCCGTGTCCCTTATTTCTTCATAGTACACTCCTATACATAACTACTCAGAAGGAAATGCCATTAAGTTTGATGGGATTTACTCCTAGGTGCTGACTCCCTGAAATATTGATTTCAATGGGTCTTCTCTGAGTATGGATGTTAGCTACCACCCATTATTTTCCAGTAAATTTTAGTAGGTCATGCCCATTTTGCTGTATTGTTACAACACACAATAGCAGTGGTTATTGTTGTGGTTATATTTCTGGTTTCAATGTCATACATTGTGCTCTGGGCTAATATTTTATATTTCTGTGGTATGACTGAATGTTAAAGATTTGAGGTATAAAGAATCCTAAGTGCAATAAAACAAATATTCATTACCTCCATTGCAAAAAAGAAAGTAATAATAACTTGCCAAAGGCAAAATTGTTCTTTTGTTAATTCATGTGGTCCTCAGATTTGAGCAGCATATTATTCCATTTTTAAAATGTTCATAATTTTGTTGTCTTCAAAGCCAGTCAAGATTTGTTTGCTGTTGGTATTTGTCAATTGTGAAGATTTGAACATTATGTTAATCCTGTGAACACAAACTGAGTAAATAACAGATAAACGGTTCCTATTCCATGTTTGCCTGTATTATGAGATGAAATGGACATATTCAGAACTTCAAACCTTGCTGACCACAATCAAATTTTGCATATCAGTTTAGGGCAAATTTGAGACATAGTTGCACCAAATTATTGGCAATCCTGTTGGAGAAATGCCTTTGGCTAGTAATTAGCTGCCTTTTTCCTCTGTCTACAAATAAGGGATGCTGGTGGAGCTGTGGTCTAAACCACAGAGCCTAGGGCTTGCCGATCAGAAGGTTGGCGGTTCGAATCCCCGTGACGGGGTGAGCTCCCGTTGCTCGGTCCCAGCTCCTGCCAACCTAGCAGTTCGAAAGCACGTCAAGTGCAAGTAGATAAATAGGTACCACTCCAGCGGGAAGGTAAACGGCGTTACCGTGCACTGCTCTGGTTTCACCAGAAGCAGCTTAGTCATGCTGACCACATGACCCAGAAAAACTGTGGAGAAACGGCGGCTCCCTCAGCCAGTAAAGCAAGATGAGCACCGCAACCCCAGAGACATCCACGACTGGACTTAACTGTCAGGGGTCCATTACCTTTTACCTTTACAAATAAAAAATAGTCAAAAACAAATGATGCACAGATATTTTAACTCAGATAACAATCACTTTCAGTTGTGGCAACCATTTCTTTGGTCTCTGTTTATCTCAGAAATTTTCTTTAAGTTTCATTTCTTTCAAAATTGGCCTTTTAACATCTGCAAACTGAACAAGATTAAGTAAATTGATTAAAGCCTCTCCAGTGTCATGGTTTAGATTGCCTGGGCTATAGCTTAAATTGATTGTTTTAAAAAAATGGTTCTCAGAGGAATGCACTAGTGCAAATTACATATTAAGGGAAAACCTTTGTAATTAGATGCAGTCCTTAAGCACTTATCAACAAGGTAGACCACAGGGAGAAAGTCTGTGTCTGAAATAAAGAAAGCACATTGTTTCAGGACAGTTCCCTAATCAAGATTGTGCAAGATTAGAGTTGCCCATGTCAGAAGTGTGAATTTACTTTTAAAAAGCTAAAAAACTTTAATTTTTTTTGGGGGGAGAATTTGCCCCCCCAAAAAAAGCTCAGCAACTTTTGTGTACGGATTTTCACTTTTTGAAATATGGCAACTTCACTAGGGCACCCTCACTGTATTTAATCACAAGATGAATTTAAATAGCCAGTTTAGATGGTGAGTGATCTGTGATAGTGTAGTTAGGGTTGCAGAGTTTTTACTGGAGTTACTCCTACGGTATATTTTGGCATATAAAATTTGGTATGGAAAAATGAATTAGTGATGCTTTTCCTGGCATGGAGTTGCAGAACTGCTTAGTTTCTGCATAACAAGCTGCTGTTAAAGGAATAAGAACAGGTTTGGTCAGCAAACCTAATAATTCCTACTAACAAACTTGCAGTTTGTTCCAGTTAAGGGAGCTGGTAGGTCAGTTGTGGAAGAAAGACTACTGAATTCTTTGGAGGATATTCCTACTGGTTTGGATGGCTGCTTTCTTTGTGTCACTGAACTATGAAACAGCCCAGGCATCTTTTCCCTCTGGGCTGGTAGGATTCAGTGATATCAGTCTCTCCCTTTCTCTACTGATACAGACCTTTCTGTTAAGAAAGGAGAGGATCTCTAGAATGCAAATGGGACTTGAATCATTTCAAGGATGTGGCATAGATTTCTTAGGAATATGCCATAGACAAGGGCAGTAGCAATAATTTTCTCCTCCACTGGCCACTGATAGATTGCTAAAGAGAGAGAAGAGATAAGAGGCCACAGAACTGCATGTTTGCCTATATTAATGTGCTGGTCCCATGGGTTATCCGAAAGGTGAGTTCAAAGTCCAGTCCATGGTCAGAGGTGCAATGAGAGGCAGTCCGTAATAATTGAAGCTGGGTGCAGAGCAGGGAGGCAGGCGAAGTCAGGAACAGGTAGGCAAGCAAGGAACCAGGGTGGGTCAGGAGTTCGGGCAGGAAAGCAGGACAGGTATCAAGCAGGAACACCGGCAGGAACTGGTCAGCAACGATGTTGCTCCTGCAACTTGGGGCTGGGGCTGGTTGGCTTTTATCTGCCCCGAGGCATAGGGCGGCTCTGATCCTCAGGTGACTCACCTCTCCTGGCTTGGAGGCGAGCACTCCTCCTGCGGGAACTCAGTACCCTTCGCCTCTCTGCCCTGAGCCTCTGCAGCTCAGGAGAGGCTGGAAGGTTACCGGACCCAGAGGCAACCTCAGCTTCCCCTGACAGGGCTGGGAGTGGAGCACCTGCAGGCAATGGGTCCTCCATCCCATCAGGAGCCAGAGCAGACTCAGATGATGCCTGCACCTGAGGTTCCAGCACAGGTGAGGCCTCTTCAGACTTAGGCCCCAGGCCCAGCTCTACTGGTTCTGGAGGCGGGGAATCCTGTGCAGGCTGGGATCCCTCAGGTTCAGTGTCTGAGTCTGAATCCCAGGCCATCACAATTAATTTATACAAATAGATTAAAATTGAGAGATAATTAAATTAAATAGAAAAACAGTACATCTCAACATAGTGGTGAAGACTGTGGCAGTTTGACAATCTGGTGCACAGATCCTGCCTGTTGATAAACACCTTCAAGGCCCCTCGTCTCTCTTCTAATGGTTCTTTTTCTTTAAACCAGACTTGGACCAGACAGCTATTCAATAGGACTCCATCAAAGACAGCTCTGTTCTCTATGAGGTTAGGACACATGGTCATCCATTGACTGTCATTTGTCTTGCAAATATGGCTACTAGAATTGTTCTGAGCTTGAATAACTTAATGAATCCAAGATATTTCACCCAGAAGCTGAGTAATCAGCAGTTGGTGCCAAACGGATCGAGATGAAGGCAGATTGTCTGAGCATCTGATATGGCTTTGGTGAACTATAGACAGAACAAATTAATAATGAAGATACAGTTCACCCCCTCAATCAGGAACTGGAACAACTTGTTGGAATTACAACAATAGCAGAAACTCAGAGAGGATTTGGCTAGCCCACATATATGTTTGGGATAGTATAATGAAAGACGCTGCCTAGGTTTCTGGTAGGACAATTGTGATATTGCAGAAGTGAAAGAAATAATGATACAAAGCATAGGAATGGACAGTGGACCAACCAGGAGACTAGGGTTTAGTGGTTGAAATTGTCCCTAGTGGACCATGACTGACCATTTGGTCTTCACAAATACTTCAGCAAGAGAGGTTGGAACTTTTTCTTCGTCATCAATAGCTGCTGCTTCATTTCATTTTACAACTCTTTTATAAACATGCAGAGTAAGGGTTCTTCCTCTGTACAGAGCAAAAGTGATTGTTCGGATGGTTTATGAAAATTGAAATGGAGAGTGTTTATATAAGTGTAAATAGCCTACTGTGGCATGCGAAACAACTATAAATGTAGTTCAGTGATGATTTTGGAGAAAGAAAAAGACAGCAGCAGCCTTAAGTCTGGATGTGCTTAATAGTCTGTGAAACGGGATTTTGTTCCATTTGTCATATAAATCTCTCCTAAGACATCCCTGTATATTCTTCTGACTTTAAGTATGTTCTCTATTGTGCCTAGAAACCAACAATGAGGATTAAAATCAGCACAATGCAGTTTCTCATTCTATCACACCTCCTCCAACTTTATTCTCCAGTGACTCGGCACATTCATGTGATGTTGGCTACAACTGTGAAATTCAATCTAACAGGTAACAGATGCTTTAATCTCACACTTACCTATGAAGCCATCTGTACCTGAGCTCCTGAGGAAAGACTAGTGGTACACAGGAAGCTGCCTTATACTGACTCAGTCCGTTGGTCTATCTAGCTCAGTGTTGTCTACAATGGCTGACAGGGTTTCAGACAGGTGACATTCCCACTCCTACCAGGAGGTGTCAGGGATTGAAACTTTCTGCATGGAAATAGATGTTCTAGCTCTAAGCTCTGGGCCTGCCCTAATGGGTGACTGAACAAAAATTTTTATGAGTTACAACAATATATTATTGTTATGCGTTGGGTGGGGGGAGATAGGCTGTAAGGTGAAACCCTTCTAATTCCTGGATCCAGCAAGCATTAAAATATAAGCAAGGATATTCCTGGAATAGCCAGGCTTGCTTCATGGTGAGGTGATAGCCTAGGTAATGGGCCATTAAAGGAAGGAAGTGGCTCTGTGCCAGAGGACAAGTGGGTCGGCCCCACTCCCTTGACTCACTGGTAGTAGTTAGAAAAGACAAAGGGTAGATAGAGCTGAGTTGTGTGTGTGCAAACTAGAAGCTAGAAGCTGGAGGAAGAAGCAGGCTGAAGCCTGTGAAGGAGAGACATGCCTGATTTCTGCTTGCACCCAAGGCTGTGGCTATGGGTGAAGTAAGACCCTCCTTGGGTGTTAATGCTGTGACCCCATCCATCATAGGCTCAGGTTGTATATATATGTAAATAAACCATATAACATAAAGACATCACAGTCTCTGCTGTACCTCATTCCAAAGGAAAACTGGGCCCTAGGTAAGCACCTGGAACCCCTGGAATCTCACACTGTTTGGAGATTGGGGTGGTGTGCAATATGATGTTTGTAAAGTTTAAGTATGTAATTTTAAAAGTATACATTTTCTGTATAAAACAGGTCAGGATCCAAATAATTTCACAACTAATTTCACAACTAGTTGTATATACAATTGTTTCTCAGGTAGTGGCTTCTTACGTTGTGTGACAGAGTTTCCAGTGGAAGAGTCATGTGGGTGACTGCTGTTCAAACAAGCAATCTTGCCATGTTCCCACTTCTACATCCATTCCAAATAGAACGTGCATAGCTAGTGTGTCCAAAGGATGAAAATATCAATTTCCTTCAAAAAATGTATCTGATTGGGATGCTACCTTTTCTGAAACAGCACCTAGTTGGTTGGTTTGATTTATTCCCTTTCTAGCTTTAGGTGAACTGTTAATACCTTTTCATTTTGCTTAGCCTTTGCTTTGTGTTGACAGTGTGTTGATTATTACTTAGTTATTACACTGCTCCCCAATTTTGTACTATGTTGAAATTGATTTTTATTGTAGTAAGCTCCTTCAGGGGCGAGCATATACATTGTCAAATAAACAAAACAGATACTATGGATGACAAACAGGTTTAAAATAACGTGTTTCTTCAACCGCAAGCCTCAAAGATATGTACACTATTTTCAATATTCCCACTCCTCACTAATTTTATTTATATTTTTTATCAGCCAGAGAGAGAAAGGGAGAAGATCAAAAGTAAGGAACACTATATAACATGAATTTGTAGGGGAGGGGAAGAATCTAGATAGTAATGTGCTGTTTTACCTGCCATTACAAAACAATACTTATGGGGTTTCAAGCTTATAAACAACTTAGTTCTTTGAGTCTTATTAAGAATCTGAGATAAAAATCTTCAGAGTACCATTTTATGCTCCTGGAGATAAAAACGTCAAATACAAAGGTAAAAGTGTTGTTTTCTCTTTTTTTTGGAGAAGCTATTTTGCCTCCTGGAATTTATACAAATGTTATTCTACTACACCAATGAAGAATTTAAATGATACAAACTTCTTGAAAACTTGTGGAAAGTGCATCACTGAGGAGTGATGGTATTCCAGTTCCATTTAAATAAATGATAAATATCTTGCTCTGCCAGGCAGGAGTCTTAACTCTGCCCTGGAGTCATGCAGAGTGGCAGGGCCACCACAGTATCCAAAGCCCTGCCAGTCAGAAAGAAGGTGGGCAGACGGTTTGGTTTCTTTTTGCTGTGTCAGTTCCAACTTGGTGCCTCAGAGGGCCCCAACTGGTTGGCTTAGGATCCAGTGGATCCTTGGTCAGTCCTGCTCCACCCCAACAATGCTCTGTTTGGGGGCCTTGTACCAGCTACTGCTAATAGTACTTCCAAAAAACAGCACATGCTTTCATTAGACACGGTGGGGGCTTCCACAGTGGTTCAGTCTGGTCAAGAGGCACCTCCACCAAATCTTGTCCCCCATCATAGATTAGGCATCACCCTAATCCTATATGTACCTGGAAATAGATATGTTTAGCACAACAGCACTATTGGCATTAGATGACACCCATATTACCCCCACAGTGCATGTTTACTCAGAAGTAAGTCCTACTGTGTTCAATGGAGCTTATTCCTATGTAAGTGAGTTTAGGATTGCAGTCTTAGTTTTCCCTATCACATAAGGGAAGTACCGGTAGGTAAAACAAGCTTTGGATTGCACCACTATGAGTCATATCTTAAGCTAATATCTCAAGAACTGTACAGGAATCTGAAGCCTTAGAAATCTGCTTTTGTCATTTTCACAATGGAAAAAATGAAACACAATGGAAATCAACTTGAGGTAAGGCTAGCAGCTGGTGCTTGCATGAAAAATAGATGAATTTTTGGGAACTCATTGTTTGCAATTGTGGAGGAGCATGTTGTACATTCTGAGGGTGAGAGAAACTTCTCGGAGATAAGATGATTGCTGCTTGGCACATCCAGGCTGACCAAAATCACTCTATGAAGTTCAGCAATATCACTTTGGGCAACTTTGCAGTCCAGAGAACAAGGAGGAAGGGAAAAACTTATTACAATAGAAATGTTTCTTCTTTCAGTCACAGAAGAGATTGCAGAGCATATCGCCTGTTTCAACTATTTATAAATAACTTGCAACTTGATCCAAGCCAGTTTCATGCCTCTACTCTAATTGTTCTATAAATGCTCTAGCATTAGTCTTCATGAAGTTAAGATATTGCTAAGATTTGCAAAGAGCGCTCATTATCCCTGTGTGAAAACATATCAGGTCTTCAGAAGTAACATTTTGAATGAATATTTAAGTGTATCTACTACAGTTAACCCAGTAGCTTCATGCATTATATGATTTACTGTGTGATCTTCTGTGTTCTGTGCCATAACGACAGGAATGTTTGGTCTCTAATTCAAGAACTTGCCTTACAAAAGTATGTAATTTTTCACATATATTTCAAGTATGGGGAGGCAAAGACAAACAAAAGGACTAGTATCCATTCCACACTCCAAAGTCATTGCTACAGAGAGAAAACTGTTGTTTTCTCCAGCCAAGAGATACCTACACATCATCATTACTTCATATGCCATAGGCCCAACTAGTCTAGCATCCTGTTCTCAAAGTGGCCAGCCAGATACATTTGGGAAACCTACACACAGGACCCGAGTACAACAGTGCTCTCTCTCCCTGGGCTTTCCAGCAACTGGTATTCAGAAGCACACTGCCTCTGACAATGGAGGTAGAACATAGCCAGCAGGGGTGGTAGCTGCTCTTTTTGGAAAGGGAAAGCAGAGATTTCCCCCCACCCCGAAATTTCAATATGCTGAAAACCATGTAGAGTTTAACCCAGTGAAGCTGGCAAGGCTACACATCAATACAGACGAGACAGCAGAGAAGTGAATTATTGCATAGCATATTATGATTATTTACAGTGAGTTACTAGAGACGACCACTCCTGGAATTACTTTGTTGTGGTAAAGGTAAAGGTACACCTGACATTTAAGTCCAGTCACGAACAACTCTGGGGTTGCGGCGCTCATCTTGCTTTACAGGCCGAGGGAGCCAGCGTTTGTCCACAGACAGCTTCCAGGTCATGTGGCCAGCATGACTAAGCCACTTCTAGCAAACCAGAGCAACGCCGTTTACCTTCCTGTCGGAGCGGTACCTATTTATCTACTTCCACTTTGATGTGCTTTAAGCATTATATGTTGCCTGGATGCAGTGGTGGAATGAATGAAATAAAATAAGTTGAACTTCATTCCTGGCAAGATGGAAGCACTGCGAGTAAGTGGTTTCCATGTCTGAGAAATTGGTCAACTGCTGCCCTCGTTAGGGTTACACTCCCCCTGAAGGTGCAGGATGAAACCTCAAGGTGTTTCTGGATCCAGCTGTCACTGGAGGCCCAAGCAGCCTTTTTAAAGCTGTGACTGGTACAATGGCTGCTGCCATATCCAGACCAAGAGAACTTAAAAGAAAAAAAATATTGTATATAGAAGTTGGTAAACCATTCAATCAATATTGTTCTGCAGATAGTTAAGGAGAAGATAAACTGAAAGTCGGATAATGTCAGAGCCTTTGGTTCAATATGAGTTGCAGATCTCCCTTTGACATAAAAATGAATTGTATGGTTGGTTCAATGAACATGATACAGAAAAATCTCAATAGCTTACACAGGATAGATTATAACAGAAAGGCAATGCTGAAATTAGCTTAACAATGTAGTTATTGTACTGCTCGTTTTGATTTCTTTCAAGTAAGGGAGAAAGTACCCACGAACTCTTTGTGTTTGCTAAGTGTTCCCCCCTTTCTATTATAAGTTTCTTTTTAGGTAAAACCTTTCCCATTTAATCAGAAATTGCTCAGTGTGAAAAAAGACAAACATTGGGACCCTACGTCAAGAATAGCCTGTGTTTTCTCATAGAACATCCTGCAGGTTCTTTAACTATGGTTTTTTTTGTGGGGTGGGTGGGTTGTAAGAGGTCTGGGTCTATCATTTTCATCAGTGTGTCTGGTGGAAAATTAAAGGAGCAAGTGCCAAGCACTCATGAATCAGTTTAGCAATCAGCTCTGAGGTGAATTACCTCATTCAAAGGAGCGGGGAGGGAATACATTCGTGTTCTTGCTCTGCAAGCTCATGAAATAGACCAGAGCACCAATGGGTCAAAGCTCCTTACCTACAAGTCATTTCACACCTGATATTTTTCATATGTTACAATATGCAGAGGGGGGGACCCCAATAACCCAGTCTACATTCTACACTGACATGCAGCAGAAATGAGGGGACACTCAACATCCAGAGATAGTTTTACGACTAGACTACACATTTTAAAATAAAAAACAGCATGTAATGAAAGAGGGAAGGGGAGATATATAGGGTAGCCATTTATGGCCACATCGCCATTGTTTGTTGTTATTGCATAAGAACACAGGAAACTGCCTCATTCTGAATTATTCAGACCACTGGTCCATCCCGTTCAGTATTGTCAGCTGCCTGTGATTGGCCCTCCAGGAATTCAGCCAGGAGTCTTTGCTAGCCCTAGTTGGAGACACTGGGGATTGAACCTGGGACTTTTTGCATGCAAAAACTGTGCTCTGTCACTGAGCTACAGCCCTTCCCCTCTCTGGTAGCTATGGAAGTCTCTGCTTTGCAAGGATGTCTGCTGCCTCCCACTAGCCATTGCCCCCACCACACCAATGCCAGAACATGTGCTACACTTGGAATGATCATGATATCAGTGTCTATGATATCTGCAATTGTGGATCAGTGCATCTGCAAAAGACTAAGGTAGATTCTCAGGAGTGTGTGGTTCTCACACTGCCATGACTACTTTCCACCTAGGTTTTGCAATCACATTTCTGAAAAAATTATGCAGATCAAAATGTAGCCATCCTTCAACATTTACACAAACCAGAGATAGCCTGTTGAGTTTGGAATCCCTTTTCATCACAGGACTATTTTCACTCTATTTTCTGTAGAGCAGTTATTCACTTCCCCGCACCCACAGACTTCTGCACTCTTTTCTTGCTGGCTCACCAGTGGACTTATCAACCCAGAATTAATTTCCTCCTCTCTCCTCTTTCCTCTCTGGCTAGCCTTGCAGTCCCTCTCTTTTCTCCACTACCTTCTCACTCACTATCTCCTTTAGCTGTACATTTATTTCCTGTCATTTGGTCTCCTTCCACAACTGTGCAGCCTCTCCTATAAACTCCCTGGGATCTCACTCTCTGACCATCCAGCATCTATGTAGCTACTGTGATGATCTGTAACACCCAACATCTTATGTTAACCTGACACATCACCTCTGGCTTGCATGTGTTGTTGTTTGTATTAGCCAAGAGAGGAATGACATAGGAAGCGGTGGAAACTTCTGCATCCTTGCAACATGGTGTATCAAGTTGCATCTTCACCTATACACAACCTGGATATTTTAAAAAAGAAACCCCTCAGATATTATAAAATGCTGTATGTATCCAAAGTGCAGCAAATCTGAGTAAGTGCCACTCAATAAAGTAAGGTGAGAGTAACAATATAGTTTTCCCCACCTCTCTATTCCACCACCTGCATTGATTCAAATAACAAAATAAAAGTAATCTTTGTGTAGAACCCAATTGCCTTGGATGCAACAGACATCATCACCTGTTTGTTACAGAAAAGCATAAAGCCTGAGATATGTTGGGTGGGGGTCTTTTCACTAAATGACATTCAGAGGGAGATGCAGTAGAAAATAGTGGGCTTGTTATTCTGATTTTAAATCTTCCCTGACATTTTCAACAAGGTTCTTCTGAGATAATCGGAATATAGCTGTATGATGGAAAGAAAACAAAGGAAAAATAATTCAAATAAAAAATGCCTGCCTCGAGAAGTCTTTATACCTGCTACCTCTTGCCCTGATGCTCACTGTTTTGTGAAGGTCACATCTCCTCCTGAATATACAGCAATTTCTTGGAAGTTATGTAAGTGTGATAAACAACTTCATGTTGTTTTCTGGTAAGGATGAGTATGTTGGATATAGCTTTTCTGATGCTTCCTAGATATATGATGCTTAAGATTGCCAGCTGTTCTTTCTGCTGCAAAAACCTTTGCACACCATCACTCTGGGAAAGAAGCAAACACCATTCCTACTCAGCCCTGAAAATAGTGACCTGCTCATTTTGTCAGCAATTGCATGCACAGGCAGATTGCTGCTGTGCCATGCACAGAGGCAGATGGAAGGTGTGTGCCCTTAACAATGCATCACCATGTACCTCCCCACTTCCTTGTGCCCCGCATTGCCTCGTACGGCATCCTCAATAAGTCAAACGCAGTGGAAGAGGAAAAAAATTCATACCAGAACACTACCAGAAGACCTTTTATGCCCAGCAAAGACTTTTCAACTTCCCCTTTCATAGTTTCTAGTAAATTCACTTTTCAGTTGACATCTACCGGTACTTAGTCTTATTGATAGTTGATAGTTCCACTTTATTATTATATGGATACTTCAAGTCATCCAGAGGTTATTGCATGGAATGTAAATGTGGTAAATACACATACTACTGCACAATGTCCTGTGTTGTCTTCTATATGAAGTTGTGAAATTCAATATGGCAATTTAGAACAGAGATTTTATTAATAAGCAAGTAGACATATGCATTATATGCAATAAACTGTTAGAGCTCTGAGCTTACATTTTCCAATACGTAAATATACCTCATGACTACATTGTAACATATCATATCTTAAAGCGTGAGGAAGTACACTTGATCTTAGCCAAATGGCTGAGAAGCAATAAAGAGTGATAAATTACCACTTGTAGACTTTTCATGAGTACTGCTTCAACAACAGATAAATCATACATAAACCTATTGTACAGTCATACCTCAGGTTGCGAACGCTCCGTGTTGAGTATGTTCGGGTTGCGTACTCTGCAAACCTGGATTTGCAACACGGAGCGCGGACGCTTCTGCGCATGTCTGCGTGGTCCATGCATGCGCAGAAGCGTTCTGCGCAGTTCGCGCATGCACAGAAGCGTGATATCGCGCTTTCGCGCATGCACGAAAGCACCGCCTGAGTTGTGTATTGTTCGGGGGATGAACGGCGCCCCGGAACGAATTCAGTGCACAACCCGGGGTACCACTGTATTGACTTACTACTTCCTTTAAACAACGTTCACATACAATGATTCCATCACAGCTTGCTGTTGCCTAGACAATTTTCTTCCATAAATCATCAGACACAGGAACTAATTTACTCAAGCCATTGATATGAACATGAACCTGACCCAAATCTACATCCAGCTCTTCTTGATTCCTATTAAATGACCATGGCAACACATCACCCAACACCAAGTTAGCTCCAGGCTGATACAGAAGTATGAATTTCAATTGCAGTAATTGAAAGAAAAGTCTTGTTAACCATGGGGGCATAGACACCAGATTTCTTTTGTAAAAATATACTAACCAGAGGCTTGGAATCAGTTTCTGCTACAAATTGACATTCCCCCCTCTCCTTTTTATAAGCAGAGACCAAAGCCAGTGTCAGTGTCACCTTCTCTATTTGGACATAGTGACATTCTGATTTTGTCATTGCCCATGAAGCATATACAATTGGTCTCCAGACTTCACCATATTTTTGCACCAAAGCTGCACCCAATCCATGTTGTGAGGCACCTGATGTTATTTTAATTGGGCTTTTAAAATCATAATATTTTAATATCTGTATTGTTTTAATTAAAGTTTTAAATGTAGAAATGGTTAGTGATGCTAAATATCCCAAGTCCAAGCTCTCCCTTTTGCCAGCAAAGTCCTTCAATGACACTGGATTAGTTGGATTAGAGGAGGTTGTGTAAAAAATATCTGGGCTCTTTCTGAACATTTATTGCAGCTAAACAGTGTGATGATTGACTAAAACAAAGGAAATTGCCACCTTGGTTCCAAACCTAGCACCTGTTCTCCCTACTTTGTAACTTGGGGGGGGGGGGTAAACCCCAGTCATTCAGTACTGAACTATTTGAATTTGACCTTCAGCAGTATTCTCTACTGAACAGCATAGCAATCCAAAATATTATGAAGCGTATGACATGTTTGGGTCTGATTTGACAGCTTGTGGATCAGGCTGCATCATTAAAACACAATCTAAATCAAGGCTATGGCACTTACTAGGGAGCAAAATACTCAGCTCTTTCCAGGTAGGGAGGTTAATAAAAGCACTTCATTATCTCTAAAGTCTGAGACATTGAGGTTCACTTTTCAGCAGCTAAAAAAACACAAAACATTACCAAGGATGAATGCTAATGAAACACCTTGCATGAGGAGACACCCTATTGATTTTTGCCTTATCATCAGGGTGTAGAGTTGTTCCCCTACTTAATCCAGAGAGCTTTTAAAATATTTGAAAAATGTCAACCTATTCCAGCCTTGTTTCATTTTTTTTCCAGACTCAACACAACACAGACAACATAACTCTGAAGAAGTGTGCATGCACACGAAAGCTCATACCAAGAAGAAACTTAGTTGGTCTCTAAGGTGCTACTGGAAGGAATTTTGTTTGTTTGTTTGTTTTGACTATGACAGACCAACACGGCTACCTACCTGTAATCAGTCTCAAAAGATCTTCAATTTAGACCCAGCTTTTTCTCTTATTCTTTTCTTGCCCAAGTTGTCAGCAAATCAGGAGCTACCCTCATGAATGCCTATTCTCTCTTTCAAGTGTGAAGGGGCATTTAGTGGTCACGTTACAGGTATCAAATTTTGCGATCTTTAACCAAAGTGATGCCACTTTGCAAAGGGACATATTTTGTTCTCCCTCTCACTTCATCCAAATTAGTACACCTCCAAGGTTTCAACCAAACCAGCATAATTATTGTGTGTCTAGATACATGTTCCAACTATATTCAGGTAAGCTTATTCCCTGTCTGGTGTGCACAACAGACCTTATCACCAAAAATCTTTCTCTGCCCCTTTCTCACAAGAAAGCCTAGGCTGAATTCCTGTGCCCACTAACCTGGGGCTAAGCCTCATTAAACACAAAGAGAGACATATAGAGCACAGGATATTCTCTCTCTCTCTCTCTCTCTCTCTCTCTCTCTCTCTCACACACACACACACTGTAAGCAGAATCTGCAGGAAAATAACTTGTAAGGGAGTACCTGACAAGTTTACAAGGAGATAAAAGCCAGGGAGAAAAGTGCAGGGGACACGGAAATAACAGATCTTTAGGACTCATTAATCACAGCTCTGAGTTCACTCAATGGCTAAAACATTGAAGGTGAGGGCAGCTCACATGTCATTTCATAATTTTTCTTAGAGGACTAGAGACTTAACTTTTCAAAAAAATAATAATAAAATAAAATGACAGTGTGGGGCCCCTATTGGCTATGGGGACCAGTACATTTGTACTTGCCTACTGGCAGCTCTGAACAAACCACATGAAATAAAGAAACAAAGGCAGCAATTTGTCACTTTAGAGAAGCAATTTAGAGATTAGTGATGTAGAACAGCCATGTGTTTTACCAATTTGCTTTAAGGAGTGATAATGAAAAGCTAGTTTACAAAAGTGGAATCTTCATTTCCAAATTTAAATCTTGCTATTTATCTCTGCTTACTGAGGTTCATTTGTAGCTTGCCTCATCTCTAGAATTATTCCGACAAAACCATATGGCACTGAATAGTTAATATCCTTCATCTTTGAAATAAATCTCTTGCCACAAAGCCCATTTCAAAAGTGTTTTTGAACTCCCAGAGAAATCATCATATCTCTCAGCTCTGCTGCTGGCTAGGAAACGGTTCCCATGAGACTGTGACAGTTTTCTTTCTTTTTCAATTGTCGACTTGTTATGGCTAATGCAACTAGCTGGTTCCAAAGGCTGCAACTTTGAAATGAAACCTGCATGTTATTGCAGCAGAGACCCACAGCTGTGTTCACAGATACCCACCCTCACTGCATAAAATGTAATCAGTCATGCAGAAGCTGACACGACACTTATTACCTGTAATGTGGGGAGCAGCAAGAAGGGGTAATTGGATTTAAGCCCGCTTTTTCTCTCCAGTGCTCCAGGAACTTGGGATTGTCTGATCATACATGAGGAGGGGGTTGTATTTGGATTTTTATCAAGTCCCTCCTCCTTTTTCAGTAATACAAATAATAAAATATTAGAGGGAGCAAACAAGTAGGAAGGGACAGAGTTGGGTGTATGTGTATTGAGGGCAAAGAAAGCCTTCTGTCCCTTGCATGCTGTAGAGTATCCTAGTAGTATAATGTATGCCTTACTAGACATATGTCTCTGTAAAGGCAGTCACGATGCTGTTGGGGCTCATAAAAAATTGTCAACAGTAGGCAGCAAGCATATATAGTGATGAAGAAGTCAGATCATCAGTCCTCTGATGAATTAAAGAGGGACTTGTTTCTTTCCAATGTTGCAGCACCAAGCACTTAGCTTTAAAAAAGGCATGGAGGATCCTTCTTTGCATTGGGGCAAAAAATCCCAAATAGTTTGAATGTGGCCCATCATCACATGCATGTCTGGGAAGCAGAAATATTTAACTAATTTCTCAGAATACACTCCAGGGTTTTTACTCAGCCCCGCTGCCAAGAAAAAAAAGGCCGCTTTGCAGAATTTTCTCTGAATATTCACCACCATTTTTGTGTGTGTGGTGGCTTCCATTTTCATTCTCTCACCCCCGCCCCCCAGTGCATGCCCTGGAATGGTGCTGGGTCCAAGGAGTGGTGGAAGTTGCAAAATGTTGGACAGGTTGCCAACACAGTTGCTGTTGCTGCCACTTGCAGCTGTAGCAAAAAACTAAACCAAAAAACACTGGCGGGGCAGGGAGAAGCTATGCTACAGCCACTGATAACCATGAGCCCAACCCCCAAGAAATTGTTGGAGAATTTCTCCTTCCCCTGTAGAGATGGAGTGGAGAATTTCAAGAGGCCATTGGTTCACACAGCTCTAGTAAGGAAAGCAGATTTCAAATAGCACAATCCTTCATAAAACATTGCTTATTTGTTAATGTTTTCTTTTTGAAAGGTTATATGTACAGTGATAGTGAGAAATTCATTGATATCAGTGGGATTTACAACACAATCCCATGCATATTTACTTGGAGGGAAACTAAAGAAGGAAAACTGTTCCCTGCAGACGAAAAGTTTGAACACCAGCTTCTAACATGGCACCTTGTTTAAGGATGGAACCTATCCAGGGGAGCACAGAGACCACAAAGAAGAACCTGCTCCTATCATTCTCATGAGACAGAGCTCATCAGAGTGACCATTTCAACCATATCTCCCACAGTTCCTTGATCAAATCAAGGGCATGACCACAATTTCTAGCTTTGTATGGGGGCAAATGCAAAAACTCCAAGTTCAGTTCCCCATGAATCTTCAGTGTAAACTGCACAGCAGCAAAGTGTTTTATGCCTAAGGAAGTAGGTTGCTGCTGCTTGAAAAGGTCCACAAGTGAAAACCATGTTGTCTGCGCCTGCACCAACAGAATTCCAATGTTGTTAATAAATATTTTTTTAATAATGTATCTGTTAGACATCTAGAATATAATAAAATGTGCTTTTTAGTGCAATCCTATAGATGTGTACTCAGAATATAATACTGTATCCAGTAAGAAAGATCCACATGGCTTACTCCCATGTAGGCGGGGTAGGACTACAACCTTAATATACATGCATTATAAATATGAAAAACAAAATGAGACAATGCAGACTAGACAACTAAAAATTGTCTACTGCTCTGAATAAGTTTAGTCTTATTCTGATCAGAGGTACTTTGGGAGTGTTGTGTTGAATATGCAAAAATCAGTGATCATTTTTGGATTCACTTACCTCTGCCACCTTTACTGATTGCTTTCAAGTGATTTTTTTCAAGTAATTCCCCATCTTTTAAAATCCATCCTTCAGAACCAGACTGGAGAGGAAAAGGAAAGATTTTGTCTTTAGTGGTGACCTTGTGCTACCAGTTCTCAAGTGGTAGTAACAGGACATTCCATCCCTATATGGACATGGGTAACTTGGCTCCAGAATATACAGGTATAATATTACTCCCAGGAAGTGTCATATTCATGTCCACTGCTTTTAAAAACAATTGGGAGAGGATGTGTGCTGCAAGGTTAGAGGCAGAATACAAAGCCTTCGGATAACTAAATAAGATGGAGTGATGGTGGGGCAAGCAGAGGATTCCTGAAGCACCATTATTAAATCCCATTCAAAGTAATTAGTTGTCGCTAACCTGTTCCACTGATTTCAGTATGACTTACAGCATAATCCTTTACATGTCTTCTTCAAAGTAAGCCTCACTGTGTTTAGTGAGGCTTGCAGTCTCTGTCATATAAATAAATTTAGCATTATCTGGGCCTAGATATTTCATTAATTCCATATTTCTTCGAACAAGTGTTATTTAGAACATGATAAAAATGTTAAGAGGAATTCCCATGAGGCAACTAGTTAAAAAAACCACAGAAGGGGATTTATAAGAATAATATATACCACTTGAGCATATGACTGTGAAAAGATTTGCCACTTCTAGTCTATTTTAGACAATTCAAGCTCAATAACACAGTTTCATTGCAAAATGGAAGACAAAGTTTCTGAAAACCTAAGGCTTATGACAATTTGTGTTAACATTTAGTAACTTTTTCTTTTACTTTCATACTAATACACTATGGAAAAGTTTAAAAATCATTGATATTCCACACATATATTGCATAGAATACAATCAAAGTCACTTACAAACACAATCATTAATATCCAGTTTTACTAAGTATCTAATAAATATATATCAAGACTACTGAAATCCATCATTAATTAAAAATTGAATCAGTCCAGCAAATCCCTTCTACCGATTCAGTATAAAAGACAGCTTTGCAGCTTAAATCATTCTAGTAAAAATGTTAATGTTTCCAAAGAGACATTCTTATTAAACCATCAATTCCAATAATGTATAGACTAGATCCAATTTTCATAACTGTTTCCCTGCATAAGACCACATTTTAGATTGTTGTAACGTGCTCTGGGACCTGCTGGTGAAGGGTGAGTAGTACTACTACTACTAGTAATAATAATAATAGTAATAGTAGTAGCAGTAGTAATGATGAGATGATATAGGAGTTATACCTTTTAACATTGGTTTAAAGCATTTGCAATGAGACAATTTTGCTCATACCTATACTGGTTATAACTCAGGGATAGCTCATTGATGGTCCTCCAGGTTTTTAAACCCCAACTCCCATTAGCCCCAACCAGCATGGTTTAATGTGAAAGTTCTCAGGTTTCCCACCCCTGGTCTAAGCAGTTGGGATGATATAGAAGACTATCAATTCAATAGCACCCTTGGTTTAGATTGCTTCCCAACCAAACCTGACTCCAAGCCCAGGATCAGTGTAAGAACTGCTCTAGGCTCTTCACAGTCATCTCAAAATGTGTTGAAGCATGGCAGTCACTCTTACCAAAGTTTATTAACTTTGGGTGGGTAGGCCAGGCAGTCATTTTGGGAAATCCAGCCCTTGTCTACCCAAGTCAGATAACCTTGAGAAGCTGGTTAAGCGAAGCTTTCTCCATCCTGCAAGAGATGTTTCAATGTGATCACCAACACCCTTTCTTTCCTAACAGTCCTTTCATCCACACCAACTCTCCTATGGGAAAGTGCAGCTACCTGTACTGCTTCTGCTTATGACTTGCTTCAGATAGTATCCAGCAGGCCCATGTTGTAAATCCATCTCGAAGATACTTAACTGCTTTTCAGAAAAACCTATTACGAAGTATGCACAAGTCCTTGGGTTCACTTAAAATAGTGTTCTCAAACACAGACATTGTGTTTAGCTGCCAGATTTTGTTTTGCTGTTAGTTATCTTGTTGGCATCTGTATGTCTTGGGAGACAATGGACGAGTGCGCCTCTGGGGGTGAAGTCAAACTGCTGTGACTGTAGAAACTGATACAGAAGAGGCATGCGTTGTTGCAGTGAGGGCAGACAAAGGTGTCCAGTTTTGCTGCTGCAGGTGCACCATGGTGTTTCTTCTCTCTGAGCTCCTCCCAGTGGTCATTCCTCCTCTGGTCACTGCTATGGATGCACAAACTGTCTGTCTCCAGGCACTGCTGGGGAGACCCAGCCAGATGGGCGGGGTATAAATAATAAATTATTATTATTATTATTATTATTATTATTATTATTATTATTATCTTCAAGGGATTCCTTCATGTTACATTTGCAGACATCTTTGTAATGTAGAGTTCATCTACCAGCGATCCTGGTGCCTGAAGCCAGCTCCCCACAGAGCCCTTCTTTGGGGATCCTACCATCTTCCATTCTGTAGGCATGACCAAGCCAGTGGAGACGTCACTGAGACAGGAGTGCAAACATGCTAGGATTGTGGTCTTGGGAGAGCACATATTTGTTTGAGACTCTGTCCTGCTATGGGGTGCCCAAAATCTTCTTGATGCAACGCATGTGGAAGGCGTTGAGGTGTCACTCCTGATGGTTGTAAGTTGCTCACGACTCACTTCCATAAAGCAGCATGCTCAACACACAAGTCTGGTAGGCCTTCATCTTGGTACTGGAGATCAGCATCACATTCTCCCATACCTTTTTGGAGAGGTGAGTCATTGCTGTAACTGCCTTGCCAATACTCATGTCTGGCCAGAGCAGACATTGATGGAGAGGCTGGTTATGGTGGAACCCAGGTAGACTCAATCATCTACCACCTCAAGTTTGTGGTCACCAATGCTGATGCATGGGAGTTCTGGTGACATCCTGGTCTTTGTCAGCTTGGTGGTAAGGCCAAACTCTCAGCAGGCTTAGGCAAAATGAGGTTGATGAGACTCTGCAGAGATTTATTAGAGTGCACATCTGCAAGCAACATCTCTTGGATAAGGACCCTCCTCCACACTTTTGTCTTGGCACAGAAACATGCCAGTTTGAACAGACCCCTGTCACTGTCTTCAGTTGAGCTGAAAGCATATAAGAGCAACAGGGAGAAGAATATGCCAAAGAGAGTTGAGGCAAGAACACAGCCTTCTTTCACAGTACTCTTTATAGGGAAGGCATCCGAGGTTGAGACATCATACAGGACAGTGTCATGCATGTTCTTGTGGAACAGCACAATCATCTTGTGAAGCTGTCTTATATAGTAACTTTGATGGAATGAAGCTACGCAGCTCAAACACTGTAATGATACTAGACTGTGAATGTTGGATTTATACGGAAATTTACAAGGTTTCTTGAATGGACCAATGTGTCATAATGCTGGACAGCAGCCTCACTTTCAAAGTGGATCTCCTGATCCCCATCCCCCCCAATATAATTCATTCTAAACTGTACCTTTATAAATGGAGGGAAAACAGTTTTAAGTTGGGAGCTCTCAAGCAATCATTTATTTATTTATTTACCTTTAAAAATATATATATACTTAACTTTTCAAATCATAGTGGCTAAAACAATTATATCTAACATATAAGAAATCTGTGTCTGTGTGGTAGTATCTTCTGATCCCAGGTGGCTGTTGACATATTGTATGCTTCAGGCTCTTGCTTCCCTAAGGAACTGGTAGAACAGTGGTAGCTGATATAGTGCTGTACAGAAGTTGCTGGACTACAACCCCATCATCCCTCACCATCTGGACAGCACTACATTGACTACCCCTGGGGTGGTAGGAGTTCCAGATGAACTTGAGGGTTTGCTGATGGTAAGGAATACAGTATTACAGAAAAAGCCCTCCTGTTTATCTGTGGGCTCCTCAATTAGTTCATAACATCGCCCATGCTCCAGGCTCTGTGTTTCAGAGACTGATGCCACTTGTAGATTTTGGTCCAGTCACAGGGAAGGATGACTTTGAAGATGCCCTCTACTGCCTATTGTTTTTAATTACTAAATGCAAATAGGGCAGAAAGGGGAGTGTAAAGGAGTGAATAAATAGATATCTAAATGACTGGGTTATGCTATTTTTCTATCTAGCTCATAACAAATGTATTCATCCATTAGGTTTGCGCTCCTCTTTTCAAACCAAGATTGGCCCCAAATTGGGATCAAGAGTGGGACAGGCTGACAATAGCTGCAGCACAGATCTTTGAACTGGAGATTAGCTACAGTTGCATGTGCCTAGGGGGTGGCTAATTAACCTGTTCTAGTGGCAATTTCAGGGCTCATTTTATTTATAGGCATCAAATTGTATCCTGAGGAAGTTCTCAATTCAAAAAGGCTGTTCTCTGAGATATAAACACATGAGAGGAAACATTAAGAGCAGAATAATGTAAAAGGCATTTTTTTAAAAAATCCTATGACATGCAAGCTAAAACCAATGCTAGAAAGAAAGGGAGCCACATACATGTTGGTGAATGCTAATTTAGAATCATCTCCTAAATCTGAAGAAGTGAAATGGTTAGCATTACTCTCCTGTCCTGGAAAACACATTGAGAACTCTGCAGTCATTCTAATTGCAATTTACATGATAGATTACATTTGGTGAACCTTTCACCAACTGGGAAATTAATTACTGAGAACTGATCTGGAGAAAAGAGACAAAGTAATTTAACAAATAATGTATTGCAATAATCTTCCACATCATTAGGTACAGGTGTCTCTTGTACAAATGACTTGACTTAATGCAATGCATAACCTTCATTTCAACATAAATTTAAAACAATGAGTTCAGAATTTCTAATGTGCTGTATTCTGGTTCTACTAACAAGACAACTACCACAATAAACATAAAATCACTTAATGTACCAAGGAAGGATGAACGGTTTGATTACCACAATCTTTTTCTTATTGATAGAGGTAACAGAACTTTATTTGCACCACCGGAGATACTAAAAAGCTAATAAATGCTACAATTCTAACCCCACTTACCTGGGAGTAAGCTCTATTGAATACAATAGGAGTTACTTCTGAGTAGATATGGTTAGGATTGTGCTAAGGAATATAAATGGAAATGTGGATCAAGAGATGCTTTAGATGTTACTTGCAGTCAATTTTTTTTCCATTTGTGAGACAGGCTGTTCTGTGAACAGTCTAATGCCTAAGCCAGGAGATCACAGACACCAGCCAAAAGAGTTTTAGGGACTGAAAGCTACATTTAGAAACTTAAAAAGCAACTCTACACAGCACAGATTGTTTAATTCCAGCTCACATGGTATGCTGCTTAGGATACTAGTCAATTACCATGAACAATGACAGAACCTAAAGGTAATTTGTGAACTAGTTTCTGGATTCAAGGCAATACTGTGAGCATAAGAAATTTTTTAAGGAACACGGTCTTCTAGCTATTCAGCCTAGGAATTTGTTTCCAGTACCATAACTAAGCTCAAAGTCCTGTCACACAATAATCTGCTCTTGGTTTCTTCACCACAATGCTTTCTTCAACTCTGCAATCAAATAGTGGAGGGGGTGTTATTTTGCTGCTATTGTTTAACATTCATGAGTGAGAATCCTTGCTGGTCTCCTGCAAATTACTCAGATCTGCCAGTAGATCCTTTCTCCCTTCTGCCCATCCCTGCCATAGCCAATGTAGGAGATGGATGTGAAACAGAGAAAATGGCTTATCATCCCTACTGGAATCTCCATGTTATAGATTTCCATCTGCTTAAAGGCCTAGGTTGGTTTGCATTATACTAAAGCAACAACAACAACAAGCTTTTACAAGAGTTGAGTGAATCAATTTTCTGCATAGGTTGCTTTCTAAACTGGATTCCTGATATGCTGAAAGAATATAAGTGGCCAGAGAAAAGTGGAAAATACATTGATATTTGTCAATTGCAAAAATTCACAATACACAATCCATTCCTATGTTAGATCGCTGAAGATGCAATCATCTTTAATGGCTATATCATCCAAGCATAAACTGTTATATTGTCATTAGTCAAATGCAGCAACTTCTCATTTTCACAGATGCCAGCTAGTTCTAAATCAAATAATTTTTTGTTGCTATGCTGAATGCTGCCCTGTTTGCACACCTGCTTTTGACAGTTCACTTAGCTTTTTTATTTTGCTATACAGGGCCCAATTTTAGGCAGAAAAAATGATAACTTTGTACTGTGATGGATTATCTCTTGTACTTTACATGCTATGGATTTGGGCCCAGGGAAATTAAAGTTCCAATTATTTTTTTTTTAAAAAGGTTTCTGTTTAGAAACCATGTCTACCCTGCTCTCCACACATGGCTCCTTCAGCATTCCCCTTAACTGAAAGCAATGGCAGCTACTTCCTTAACATCCAGCAGGAGAATTATAGTCTCACTCCCTGGTGTGAGATGATTGAGACTATGTCTCTGCAAATCCAGAGATGGGGTATTATGATGCATGCGTCTTCATGATTGTTCTATTACATCTGTGTGAGTTGTATAAGAGTATAAGAAGAGGACAATATCTGATGTAATGAGTTCAAAGGTATGGGCTATCAAGAGCCCTGTGCTAATGGCACATGAAAGACCTGGTAGCTGTTTCCACTGGTTTTTAGTAGCTTTCTGTGCTGTTGGTCCTAAACCAAGTTTAACAGCAGGGATGGGGCATTTGTGGCCCTCTGGATGCTACCAGACTACAACTCCCATCATTCATGACCATTGGCTATGCTGTCTGGAGCTGATGAGAGTTGGAGACCAACAACATCTGGAGGGCCACAAGTTCCCTACTGCTATTCTACAGAATAATTCAGGTACTATTTTAAATTGTAAACCCACTTGGGTATATTGGCAAAATGAAGGCAAATGAATAAATATGAATAATACCTCTAAATGTTAAACAAGTGCTAGTCAAATGTGCTATGTGAAAATTAAACTGTTGCTTCGCTTCATCAATACTAAGACGCTATATTCTACAAAATATGTAGACAAGTAGAATCAAACTATAGTACATTCATAAGGGACACATGACTCTTGGATCTGAACTGCCAACATTTCTTCATATTGATGGTATCTGCCTAATCCTAGATAACACCAACAGAGCAGAAGCTGTGCTCAAAAGGCAAGTTTCTTGTGTTTTGTGTGATCAAACTGATACCATACCAGTTCAAGGCTTGACTAGATTTTATTGGAAAAGTTGGTCACAGCCAGTGCCCCCTATATATTGGGAGATTGAGGGTGGCGGCGGAAACTGACAAAAGAGCATTAGATATTGCAAGTCTGCTTCCTATTACACAGATAACACCACATTCTACACCAGATTAACCTTGACTAACCTACAGTGACAATTTTTGATAGAATTGTATTACTTGCTGAAGTATAGGTGTGTGTATATTTGTGTGTGTGTGTGTGTGTGTGTGTGTGTGTGTGCGCACGAACAAGCACCCATGTTTCTAACAGCTCGAACAACCATGTCTTATTTGGGACAAAATTCTATTTGCTATTATTATTATTATTTTATTTAATTATTTAAATTAGCTTTCCTGCACTAAGCACAGTGAGATGAGATAAAATTTGTAGCCCTTTTAGTTCCTTTGGATGCGTGCCCGGAAACATAAGTGTATAAGTGTACAACATAAGTGTATAACAGTAACTGCATTGGATGCCACCGAGTGCTGGGAATATAAAAACACATTGCTCTTCCATTTCACAATTTAATGGCTTTAAAGTATTCAGTTCTAGTACTTTCATGGCTTGACTGCAGATCACCTGTTTCCTCTGCTACTGTACCAGATTTTTGAATGATACTAGGAGCATTCAGATTGAACTATAACTTAGGAAACCATTTGTTTCCTTCCCCCTGCACAGTGCCCCTGAAAACAGACAATTGTCCTCAGTTTCCATGCCACCCAAAAGCAGTAACGATGTCAGGGAAGTGTGTGTATGTGCGTGTGTATGTGTGTGCAAAACAACAATTCATACACCCCTTCAGTGATACACAGGTAGGATGAATTTTTGTTCTTAAATTGGATTTATATACGGTACTTCAGGAATTTTTCAGATGGTTTATTTTTTGTTTTTCAAATATATTAAGTGCTTACCATGGCAGGGCTTACCATTAAGCAATCAGGGCAGCTCCCAGCTGGTGGCCACCATTTTCTTTCACCTGAGGGAATGGCAGAGACCACAATAAAGTGCCCATTACTTCTTTGTCAAACATGGAAAAGGTGTCTCAACACCTGTAAATCTAGCAATAAGCTCTGGGTGCAGAATAACATATTATATACAACTAGGTCCTCAGCCTTCAGGCTTTTTCCATACACTTTTTCTGACCCTTCTCTCTTTTTTGAAAAAAAGTTTACCCACCCTTTAGCATAAGGTCTCAGAGTGAGTTACAACAATAAAATATACAAGTATATGACACTTGGAGGGTATGGCATATCCCACCCGCGTAGGCCCTCCACATCTTGCACTACCATAAGTTCCAAATCATGCAGGCTTGTGGAAGATGCTCCTTGCTTCAGAATTTCCCAACTAGCACATGGAGGGTGGCAAAGCTGGCTGACAGAGAAGCAAAGGAAACAGTGGGGCCAGCTAGCACATTCCTGCTTTCCCTTCCTGCGAATGGATCATGTGAGGGATGGCCTCTTCACAAGGATACCTCCATCATTCAAATTGCTGTTTTTAGTGATAGATAAGAAAAACCCTCCAGCTTATAGCCAAAAGTATTCTGAAGCATGAACTATGTCTTCGTTATCACTTACATCAAATAAATGTTAAATAACAGGCGCAGAGCAAAGTTCCTGTTAAATAACAGGGCAGAGGAAAGGTTCAAGGACTGGTCGACATGTGTAGTAGCTTCAGGCCACATTGACCAATCTACCAGTGATGGCTAAGAAAACGTCAGGAAATTAACAAGTCAGCACAATTACTTTATAAGGAAATATTTAGGTGAAATATCACAGTGAGAATTTTCCAAAGTACAGTATGCTTCTCTCTCTCTCTCTCTCTCTCTCTCTCTCTCTCTGAATTACTCAATAGGGGCATTCTGTACACCTTCTGGCACCTCTCAGTAAAATTTGTCTACTGAACAAGATCAAATAATTTAGTTTTAATGTATTGCATCTTTCTCTCTCACACACAAATTCACTACGATGGTTTTACAGTGGTACCTCGGGTTACAGACTCTGCTAACCCGGAAGTAGTACCTCGGGTTGAGAACTTTACCTCAGAATGAGAACGGAAATCATGTGGCGGCGGCACAGTAGCAGCGGGAGGCCCCATTAGCTAAAGTGGTACCTCAGGTACCTCAGGTTAAGAACAGTTTCAGGTTAAGAACGGACCTCCAGAACGAATTAAGTTCTTAACCCAAGGTACCACTGTATTTATTTATTTTTAAAAAGCAGCTTTATTCTGTAGGCTGCTCTCTTTAAACACCACAGATTCCCTGTTATTGTCACACAAAAGTCTGAGAGGAATCACATGCATTAATATTTAATTATCTTCTGCTTACCAGAGGAATTTTCAACATCCTCCCCCGCCCCAAGCAGCCCTCTTCACATTACCATTACCTCACAACATTTCATATCCAATACGGGAAGAATAATACATAAGCATTTCGTTGCAAGCTGACACAAATATCCTATGAGGGGGTTTCTTGCCCATGATATAAGTTATGGTCACTAGGAAGGAAAAAGTGTGGGTGACCATAATTCCTTGCCCGCTGAAATATATTATCATTACAATACACCAATGTAAAGCAACACAAAACACATAAGTCAAATATACCAATAAACAACAAGTTAAAAGAGAAAAGATTTCCATGGGAGGTCACTTCAGTGTTGCAACGCAGTTGTTTGACACATTCCATTTTCTCTCAAGACAGTAGGATGCTAACAAAAGCCCCACCCACCAGTCTCTTGAGTATATCTGGCCCTGGGTACCTGTCTCCTCCCTAGCCACTGAGAGATCACAGCCAGGTTTACTTCTGCTTTAGAAAGGAATTAACACCAGCAATTTGCTATAGACATGTAATAGCACACTCATTTTGCTATTATACAAAGCATGCATTAAAGTGTTAAAATCAAGCTACCGAATGGTGAAGGAACTCAGTTTGAGTGACATCAAGTCCTGGCATTGGATCAGCTGCTCAGAGACTTTGGTAGAATAACAGCTGCCCCTCTGCAACTTATCATTCTCCATCAGTGTCACGGTCATTTCAGAAACCTGCTGCAGACATCTTGCCTGCTGCATGCCATAGAAATGGGCATATTATAGATTTTCTAAGAACCTGATTAGATTTTAATGATCCCTATGGAACTTTGAGCATGCTGTCCTTCAATTGTCAGGAGACGATGGCTAGCATTCTGATTGAAGCAGGCAGATAGGAGGGGTTGATCTTGTTTTGTTGTACATCTGCACCAGTATGCTTAAAACAGATAAGAAAATTGGGAGGGGGGGGGTCTTCATAACTACTTGGCACAATATAGGAGCCAGGCTCAATACGATGCAGATGACAAGTGCCAGACTGCAGTGTAATTTCACTGATGAGATTCTAGGGACAGAAATGTTATCCTAAGGATATTGTTTTTTCCCTATAGCTTCATAATTCATCACCTTCCTTGATCCTTTCCATTTCTCAAATAGATTTTAGCAACATGTGTGTGTGTGTGTGTATGCACACATATGACCTTTATTTCCATACATTTTGGGATTGTTACACATCTATTCTGCAGTATACCAGCATTTTACTGGCTCTTCTTTTATTCCTAAATTTAACCCTTCATTATGTATAGTTTGCTAAATAGAAAACCTGTTATATGGAAAGCACAAAGGCAAATCACTATATGTGTATGCACACATATGACCTTTATTTCCATACATTTTGGGATTGTTACACATCTATTCTGCAGTATACCAGCATTTTACTGGCTCTTCTTTTATTCCTAAATTTAACCCTTCATTATGTATAGTTTGCTAAATAGAAAACCTGTTATATGGAAAGCACAAAGGCAAATCACTATAGAAATGTGACTCGACCTGCATTACATTCAATCAACCAGCCAATTCATAAAGAGCAGATAAATGGGATGTGTTTTAATAGCATTGCTACTCCTTACTTTGAATTGCCCAGGTATTACACAGAAAACCTACTCTCACATAATAGGTAGGTACTTATTCTAAATGTAGTGAGATTTGACATGCTTCTTCCTTGACACAAAGTGAGTCAGCAACCTTGTAATGCATAATTTAACAAAAACATGTAATTGCCTGGTGAAACAGCCGCTGTTTCCCATGCATGCGGCATTAATTTTAGCACAAATAATATTAGCAAAAGAGCTCTAACACATAATGCTACAAATGTTTGATAGGAAACCTACACAATTTGTAGTAAGAGGCACTTACGTTACTCACCTTTCTGGATTCAATTAAAAGAAAGAACAGAAACAAGTTAAAAATAAGGCTATTTACTGAGAAATGAATATAACTTCCAATTGGTGAACAATCTGATTGTGATGTATTTTTTTTTATTCATTCATCCACCCATTCACTAATTCATACTTTTCCAAATAATTTGTGAACTGAAACACAGCCATCCTTTGAAAAAAATAACACCTCTCCAAACTTTGATGCAGTTTTCCAGCAATTAATGCGTACAGAAATGCAGGTACCAGTGTAAAGTGTGTATGCCTGTGTGTGTTTGTGTGTGTTTAAATGAAAACGAATGTAGAGAACTGAAGTTAAGATTGGAGAAATGAGAAACACAGATTTGCACATCCCTTGGCAAAACTGAGATATCCATATGGTTGTGGTATAAACTTCAATTGTTGCTCAAGGGACCTCTAGTTTCACATACTGGAATGAAAGAGAGGCAGCTCATGTTACTCTACAGTTGTATAGGCTGCAGAGTTTTTAAAAAAATGGTGAAAGATTGCTGGAGTACTTTGTGTTTATCTACTGAACATTTTAATTAGCTAGCTAGACTGTGTGTGCTAATGAAGAACATTTGCAATCAAACACACTGTGGGACCAGCAGCAATACTTTGAAACCTGGTGGGATAAGACTCATGATTAGAATGTAGAAACTGAGAGGGTATAACCTATTCAAACGGAATAGACCAAACAAGAAGGGAGGAGGAGTATCATTTTATGTAAGGGATGTGTACACTTGTGAAGAGATCCATTACCTGGAACATGGAAGGCAGGTTTAGAGTATATGCATAAAAATTGTAGGAGAGGTAAACAACAGTGACCTTACTGTGAGTGTCTGCTGTAGACCTTAAAGCCAGACTGAAGATTAACATGATGCCTTCCTAGAGCAGATTACCAAACATTCAGAGAGGAGAGATATAGAAGTCATGGGAAACTTCGACTACCCCAATAGCTTTTGGAACTCAAACTCAGCCAAGAAAGTAAGGTCCACCAAATTCCTAAAATGCCTCTCTGACAATTTCATTTCCCCAAAGGTGGAAGAAGCAACATCATCTGTCTTGGACCTGGTCCTCACAAAGAAGGATAAGCTGATTAATCAAGCTGAAATACTGGGAACATTGGGAGGAAGTGAGCATGTCTTCTTTGGTTTCATGATACAGAGGTAAGGGAAAGCTAAGTTTAGTCAGACATGAACACTGGACTTTAAGAAGGCTGATTTCAAGCTTGGTGGATCAGGGTAATGCTGTAGATGTAGTATATATTGATTTCAATAAAGCTTTTGTCAAAGCCTCCCATGATATTCTTGCAGAGAAACTGGTAAAATGTGGGCTGGACAAGGTAACTGATAGGTGGATTTGTAGCTGCTTGATTGCACCTAAAGATGGGTTCCTCATCATCAGATGATGGTTCCTCATCATCCTGGGAAAAAGTGACAAATGAGGTGCTGCAGGGTTCTGTCCTGTTGTTGTTCAACATCTGTATAAACAAAATGGGTGAAGGAATTGAGGGGATTGGGAGGGGTAACTAATGCTTCAGAAGACAGAATCAGGATTCAAGATGACCTTAACTGATTGGAGAACTGGGCCCAAACTAACAAAATGAATTTCAGTAGGGACAAATGTAAGGTTTTGCACTTAGGGCAGGAAGAACCAGATGCACAAATATATGATGGGAGACTCCTGTTTTGCCAGTAGTACATGTGAAAAGGATCTAGGGGTCTTAGTATACCACAAGATTAACATGAGTCGGCAGTGTGATGCAGTAGCAATAAAAGCTAATGCTATTCTACGGTGCATTAACAGAAGTATAGTGCCCCAATCAAGGAAAGTCATAGTACCACTTTATTATGCCTTAGTCAGACCACATGTGGAGTACTGTGTCTAGTTCTGAGCATCACAACTAAAGAAGGATATTGTCAAGCTGGAACATGTGCAGAGGACAACCAGGATGATAAAGGGTCTGGAAACCAAGCCTTATGAGGAACGGTTGAGGGAGTTAGGCATGTTTATCTTGGATAAGAGGAGACCAGGGGCAGACTTTGGTAATCTTACACAATATAGCACCCTGTGTGAGGCCCAAATTTGGTGCCCCCAAGTGGATCTTCTCAATTTTGCACCCCCTTGGCTCAGCACCCAGTGCAGAGTAACTGCACACACTACCTTAAATGAGGCACTGGAGAAGACTAACAGGAGATATAAAGGTAAAATGACCCCTGACCATTAGGTCCAGTCGTGAGCGACTCTGGGGTTGCGCGCTCATCTCGCATTATTGGCCAAGGGAGCCGGCGTACAGCTTCCAGGTCATGTGGCCAGCATGACAAAGCTGCTTCTGGCGAACCAGAGCAGTGCATGGAAACGCCATTTACCTTCCTTCTGCAGCGGTACCTATTTATCTACTTGCACTTTGATGTGCTTTCAAACTGCTAGGTTGGCAGGAGGAGAGACCGAGTAACGGGAGCTCACCCCATCACAGGGATTCGAACTGCCGACCTTCTGATCAGCAAGCCCTAGGCTCTGTGGTTTAACCCACAGCGCCACCCATGTCCCTATATATATAAGATATAGCCATCTTCAAATATCTAAAGGGTAGTCACATGGAAGATGGAGCAAGCTTATTTTCTCCTGCTCCAAATGGTAAGACCCAAATGAATGGCTTCAAGTTACAAGAAAGGAGATTCTGACTCATCATTAGGAAGAATTTTTTGATGGTAAGAACTGTTTGACAGTGGAACAGACTCCCTCAGAAGTGGTGGACTCTTCTTCATTGGAGATTTTAAAGCAGAGGTTGGCTGGCCATCTGCCATGGATGCTTTAGTTGAGATTCCTGCATTGCAGGGAGTTGGACTAGATGACCCTCAGGGTTTCTTCCAATGCTACAGTTCTATGAATCTATGATTTGCTCTCGCAGTCATACAGTAAAACAAACAATACAATCAATCCTCTGTAAAGCTCAAAGACCAAACTACATGTTGTACAAATATGAACTGACAACTTGCATTATGTGCTCAATCATGGATTTTTAAAGTATAAGGTATGAAGGACCCAAAGTGTAACCTAATCAAATATAAAGGAACACCATATATACTTCTGTGCAATAGTTAAAGCCTCCATCCAGATTCTGCAGTGTTATTTATGGCTCATCTTTCTCACTTTGTTTCTCTCTTGTGCTTTCCTTTCAAAGGTACTTCGGTGATTTAGTGAAGAACCACCAAAAATACCAGCTAGAGACTAGTATTTTTTATATAGAGAGCTGAACTTGATGCCATATTTTGCAAGACTGCCTTTAGTTGACAGACTAAACATTTTGAGAGGGAGAAGTGACATTTAATCTTTCCTCCCAGGAATAAAGAAACCCTTAATTCTGCATGTGATACAAAGTTTTCTTTAATCATTTAAATTTAGCTCCGGCGATAGCATTTTGTATGTGTGTGTGTGTGTGTGTGTGTGTATGTGTATGTGTATGTGTGTGTATGTATGTGTGTGTACATACGCATACGCATACACACACACACACACACACACACACACACACACAAAGTTATGGATTCCTCACATTGCCCAGAGATCCTTCTTTGTGCCCCATGACTAATGGGGGATAGGGAACAGTGCTCCAGTTGGGTGTGGTATAACCATGGACTCATAAACCTTTCTCCTCTGGTCTGCTCCTGGGCCATCAATATAGGCCCACTCTGCTGCTTTGGCATTGCCATTGCTGATTTCCTTGTCCACCCTCTCTTATTATAATCTAGTTCTACTGTCTTTTGCATTGTTGTGGATGAAGGTCAGCCAGTAGTTAATGGGGCTGGGAAGGAACCTTGCCCACAGGGACAATTGGGCCTGGCACTATTTGTGTTTTGCCTACCTCATAGCAATACAGGGGGGGGTAGTATATTTGAAGCTTTCACAATTTTATTGCAGGTAGGGAAGCATTGGGCCAAATCCATAGTCAGGTTACACAGGTGGTGGACACCCCACTTCCTGCTAGGAGGAACCCACACAGCACTGCATTCTGAGGTTGTGTGAGGAGCCCTCAGGATTCATGCTTGAAAATCATGGAACTTCCTAAAAGTTGTCCCATTTTCCAGCTTTTAGAATCCTCCCTCATCAGTGGCGACCTCCTGTCACCAGTATCACTCTTACAAAGAAGGAGAGGTGTGAGGTGCGAACACAAGAGCAGGGGCACAGGATTTGCTCTGCTGGTCTGTTTGCACCACATCAACCTACCCTTCTCCCTCCCAGTAAGCCATAATGACACCTGTGACAGGAGATCTAGTAACTGCCACCAGCCCTCCTCGCCAACCACTATTGCCTAAAATATCTTAGTAGGGGATGTAAATGGTCCAAAATATAATGGGTATGTGGTTCTTATCCCCCAAATTTCAGCTTCATGTAGACAAGAGTTATTATTATTACAAGACTAAACCTTCGTATTGTTTTGATTTTATAAGCAAGTACTTACTTAAGTATTCTGGAAGCCAGAATTCAGTATTACTATGGGCAACAGGAATAAACTCTTGAACTGAATATAGTTCCAAAAATAAAGATGCACAAATTCTTTTCTGATTATCACAAGTGCTGCTATTAATCTGCTGGGAGGAGAGAAAAGATGAGAGCCCGCATTTCCCTTCACCTCCCACTTCCTACTCAATTTCCTGTGCTTTTTTTAGCCTTCAGAGTCTGACTTCAAAAGATTCCATAGATAAACAGGCTATTTTTATATTTGACCTCCTACTCTTCAGGAAGCTTTCCAAGATGTCCAGGAAAAGTTCCTCCCAATATGCTCTCGTATAACAAAATTGGCAACCTAACTTAGTTCCATCAATTTAGCATATATAATGAAGCATGGCACAGCAGTCAACATGCTTTTCAACTTGCGAGAGCAGATTATTGGTGAAACATTGCATCTGAAAGATTTATTTACACATCATATTTGCTTTTCATTTCCATATACTTTGCATATCACTAACTGATCCAAAGTTCTTCAATGAAAATTATATTTCTTTTTTAAGTATGCCACCATAAATTTCCCAGTAATAACAAGCACATCCCTCCAGATTTTGATGTCAGCCTATGACATTCCAATGTTTCCTATGTTGCCCTGCAGTGTTTTATTCAGATCTCATTTGACATGATTTTAAAAATCATAATAAAAAATAGTAATAACTATAAAACTCAGCTGCAGTGGCAGTCTGTTTACTTTGGGCAGGGAAAGCACAACTGAGTTTTTTATGAGCACCTTTACCTTTAATTTAACATTTCTTATTTGCTTTTTCAGCCTATGTTAATTAGTGCCAACTGAGTAATTAATGATAAATAGTCCTTTAGTTTCCCCTTGAATAGCCCCTTAGTTGCCCTAATATTGGCTTCTGTTCCCACAAAAGAGAGAAGAGGTTTTAATTACTGTTTTGCTCTCATTAATATTTTTAATAGCAAAATGATACTTTTTCTCTATAAAAATGAAAATGCAAGGAACCAGAAGTTATTCAAGGGATAATTGATAAATGGCATATATAGAGACAGCTTGGATAGTTGACATGATTGCTCCAGAGTGTCCTCGACCTCTTAGTAGAGCCTAGGCAGCTCTGGGGTGTACTAGATGTTAGGGCAATAAAGCAAGCTGGGGAATAACTTGAACACAGGTGAAAGAAAATCCAGATTCCTGACAAATCCAACCAAAAATTGGGATGTACTCACAAGTGAACCAAATTAGTGGCAATAATTGGGATTTATAATTATTGTATAATTATAATTAATGTATTCTTGTATAATTATAATTAATGCATTCTTGTATAATTATAATTAATGAATAATTGGGATATATATATATATTTCTCAGTGACTGGCTATTTCCAGTTTTGGAACATCACCATATGTTCCCCACATTCTGGCCTACCGGGAGAAAAACTGCCCAGGCATAGAGCTGGAGAACTGACATTTCCTCCAACATGAGCATGTAAGGCTTTAAAACATCCTTAGTCATCAGTACCATTTGCATCCTCTTCATCCTTTTTCTTGTATAGCACTGATGAGCTACCAAGAAGCATCAGCTATGGAAGAAGCCATGTTTCCATTGCAAGCCTGATGCTACCGAGGTATTATCAGAAGATGAATGCTTGGGTTGCTTGGTGGCTGTTATAATTATGAGAGCCAGTGGTATAGTGGTTAGAGTGCTGGCCTAGGACCAAGGAAGCCAGGGTTCAACTCCCCACTGTACCACATAGCTCTTTGGGTGACCTTGGGACAATCACTATCTCTTAGCCTAAACTACATCACAGAGCTGTTGTGAGGATAAATTGAAGAAAGGAAGAACCATGTCTACCACCTTGATAGCTTTGGAGGAAAGATGGGGCATGAATGAAATAAACAAATATTTTGTTGTTGTTGTTCAGTCATTCAGTTGTGTCTGACTCTTCGTGACCCCATGGACCAGAGCATGCCAGGCACGCCTATCCTTCACTGCCTCTCGCAGTTTGGCCAAACTCATGTTAGTAGCTTCGAGAACACTGTCCAACCATCTCATCTTCTGTCGTCCCCTTCTCCTTGTGCCCTCAATCTTTCCCAACATCAGGGTCTTTTCTAGGGAGTCTTCTCTTCTCATGAGGTGGCCAAATATTTTACTTACAAATATTTTACTTACAAATATTTTACTTACTTTAAAAATGTAAATTTTGAAAATATTGTGGCAGGGTACAAAAAAGAAATGCATACAAAATTAAAGCTATAATAATATATTAAATACTGTTGCCCTGGTGATTAGATATTTTATGGTCAGGGACAGTATTTCAAGAATCGCCTCACACCTTATCATTTAAAACTAATTCTTAAAAAAAACAAAAAACAAACCCTAAATCCAACTTTTTGACCCTTCCTATGGTGCACTTCAGGCAAAGGAAGCTGGCAAAGGAAGGAAGCTGGCCAGGACCACATCAGGACCTACTCCATTTGGACTGTCTCCCTGACTCTCCAAGCCAATCTCTAGGAAGGGCTCAGTAGGAAGGAATTGCTTATGCCTGTTCCTGACTCCCAATGGGGCTAGTTGTTTTGCTTTATTCCAGCACATGCTTCTTGGTGTATCTGTTGTGTTTTATATGTGCTGTTAGCCACTCAGAAAGTGGGATATACTTATACTAAATAAATAAATGAGGCCCTAATATATAAGCCATGTTTCAACCATGTGGATTGTTTCACTATATAACAATTAAAAATGCATGCAGTCATCAGAGTGGCCTACACAGATATAGTAATTTCTCTTCTGTGAACTCCTCCTCTTATTATGCTAACTTCACTGTGGCAAATGGTTTCTTTGATCAGACAAAGCTTCTACTAATGTCCCAACAAAGAGGGTGATGGCATGAATATAAGCAGAATTCTAATGTCTGTTATGAGGCCCCATTCTCCTTCATCCTCTTACCCACCTGCTTTCTCTCAAGATGACTACTATTGTTCATATTCCTGTGAAGAAATAGCATTATACACCAAGATGCTTCATCTTAAGAGATCAAAGCTTTAATATAAAGCTCTTCTTTTCAGTATCTTTTTATCTTGGTGACATCAAACTCATTAGCAACTCTATGTTACTTCTATAAAAAAGTACAATTTAGCTTGTAATGAAACCTGGCAAAAATAAGCGATCCAAAAATAGCCATCTAATGAAAGTAAGCCTTTTGCTGAATCAGTTAAATGAATGTAGGGACCTACATTTTTGTGTTATTCTGGTAGCTGAGGTATATTACACAGAGCTATTGATTTTTTTAAAAAAGTATGTTTGATGATAACTTTCATTCTGACCATTATCAATGGATATTTCCAAGACCTTGTTAAGACTATTCTGTTTATTTTTTAATTGATATATACAGAGATAATTGATACAAATAATTCAACTATTTCTGTGAAATTAACTGACTGGTGGGATCAAGGGATACAGGCTGAATTACTTCAGCAAGATCCACATATTGCTCTGGAGAAAGCAGTATGTTTATTGCGAAACTAGCCCTGCTGTGTGTTTGTTAGTAGGAACAGAAGCATATGATTTATTAATTAATTGATATTTATACCCTACTCTTCTTGTGGAAAGCACAACTCAAGAGCAGCTTGCAACTTTTAAAAAGGCAACTTCAAAACAGTAAATCAATTTAAAAGTCAATAAAAGCAGTTAAAATCAAGTCATAAAAACATCAACCCCCCCCCCCAAGCCAAAAGGCTTCTGGAAGAAAAATGTTTTACGCAACCAGCAGAAAAATTGTTGAGGGAAGCTGCTAGCTGCTTCAAATGCCAAGGTGTCCTACAATTTGGGTGCAGTCCCTGAGAAGGGTCTCTCTCTTGCCACACTCTAGGTGGGACATGGAGATGGTTTGTCCTTCTGGTCTTGGGAAGCAAGCAGGATGATATGGGTGAAGGTGGTCCCCCAAGGAAGCCATTTAGGACATTAAAGGCAATCACCAACACTTTGAATTGTGCCCAGAAGTAAATTGGAATTACCTCAGGAATGAACAGAACAAGCTCACCAGCCTCAGCTGAGCAAAGGCATGTGTGGCTACAGCTGCCAACTGGTTGTCCAAGTGTAAAACCAAATCCAGACAACATTCCCAGAACACTCCCAAACCAAGGAGAGTACTTCCCCATCCAAAACAGGCTGACTCTTTATTCAGGTTGACCTTTTTCCTGAGCACCTCTGTCTTACCTATGAAGGAAACTCTGCGTCATGACAACTCATCAACTATTATGCCAATTTTAGCAAATACCAGAAGCATCATCATTTGTTCTGGAGCTCTTTTAAATTCAATTTTGTGCCTTTGTTGAAGGGTTTGGCATTTAGAGCCAAGAGCAACAATAATATATTTATTATTATATTAAATGTTTTCCCATTCCAGTTAAACTGATGCTGTGAGAATAGACTAATTCAGCACCATTTGCTATGTGTTCCATTGCCACCTAGGAAAAAACAACAACCCTGAAGTTTAATGTTATACCTATTAGCTGGGTTGGGCACTTGATTAGCCAACTTTAACATTTTTAATAGTCTCTGTTTTTATTTCCTGCCCATTCAAGTCTCTGTTCCAGGTTGCACAGCTGACTCCTCCAAAACCACCACTGCATTGGAACAAACAAGAGTGATTTATCAGAGCCCTCCGTGTCTGGCTGAAAATGAGGAGCCAGCCATCTGAGGCTAAAATACAGATGTTGATAGAGTGGAAAACAAAAGTACAATGTAAGGAAATCCTGGCAATGCCCTTGCTTAGCAGTTTGGAACCTGAATTTTGTTTTGCCTGACATTTTTGTGTGTGAGGATTCTTCTGAATTATACATTGCAGGCAGATGCAGTGATAAAGGGTAATAAGTCTACCACCCTAGAAAACTATAAGTAAATAAATCAAAATCTCTCTTCCTGGAGACTTTCACTCCTTCATGCACTCTTGCATAGGCAGTTCCTTTCTGCTTCCTTCAAGCCCTCAGGCTCCTCATTCACTCCTGACTTTCCTTCTTCTTTAGTTGGCCCCAGTTTGTACTGCCAACATCTAGATTCTAGAATCTTAATGCCCTGTTGTGCCTCTCTTTAGTAGGATGAGGCAGACTATAGAAGCAGAAATATTTTTTTCCCACTATCATGAAATTTGACAAGCACTCCATTCTGTCTCATTTCTCTAGCCAGCTTGATTTCAAATTGAAAGGTAAACAGTGGGGTCAGCTGCCTTCCTCACTAATGGGAGACACCCACCCCACCCCACCCCATGTCTAATTATTCACCCACAAGTTCACCAGAGTCGCATAAGAGGAAGGTAAATGCACAAAGGATTTACTTTTGTGAAAGGTTGAGTTCCACATCCATGACAGCTTCTCTCTACTTGTTAATATGGTATTTGTAGTGTGATATTGGGTTGTGAACTGCCCTGAGATCTGTGGATGAAGGTCGATTTAGAAAATTTAATAATAATGATAATAATAATAATAATAATAATAATAATAATATAGTGTGTGTTTAACAAAGTAGCCTCCTTTAAGAAGATCTCTCTTTGCCTCTCTCTGCACCACCCTCCCAACTTCTGCCACTTACATGTGCCAACTTTGTCACAATTACTGATAGTTCATTTCAATAGCTTGTTCACAGGTGGGAGGGGAAATCTGTCAAATTGTTTCTCTCAACTTTCCATCTTTGGTTCTACACATTTCTGTTAAATATAATTGTTTAATTGTACACTAAGTTCTGTTAGTAAAGCTTTTGAACCATATTTTTGGACTGGACAATTTTTATTTCAAGAAGAGTCAGTTTTTATTTATGCACATTTGGAAGCAATAGGATATTTATAACCTCTCCCACAGAGCTGTGCACACCCTCCTGTGTATACTCATGCATGCACAGACCTCAGTGAACTCTTAAAAAGCAAAAAAACAAACCCTAATGTGTATTTCTGCATGCCACTAGGTTTTCCCAGGTATGCAGAAACTGCTGGTTTGTCTGCAGGAGACAAGTTTAAAAGCTGCAGACTTGGGTCTCAAATAGCTTATTCTAGTAAATGTTTAACATGTTGATCTGGTAACATCCTCAGAGCAAACCACCAGAGTTAGAAGTGATGTAATGTGATGCTAAAGGAGGCAATTCCCCCTCCCCACAGTTGAATTATATGGCTACTGCTTTTATGGTTATGTTGTAGCAGATCACCTTGTTAGTAGGGCTGGGGGCCTTATAAAGGAGAGAAGTTGCATGTTTCCTTTGAGCAAGCAAGCTGATACAGGGCTTATTATTTCCCTATGGTGATCTATATATTATATTCTGCACAATTTCACCCCTGAAGCACTTTGATAACATGGAGAGGCACTGTTGAAAGCTCAGAGAATGGAAAGCTAACAGTTACTTGAGTCGGGTTTGCATGTTGAATGGCTTTTGTGTGTGACAAATCCCCCAAAATATTTGTTTTCCACAACAACTATAGAGAGGCACACAGCAAGCCTTCCTCTCTATGTAGGTTTCAGTTCTTTGGTCACAATGCACGAGTCCCATCCTTCTTCTCATAACTATTTACATGGCCTCAGAAACACCTGAACACTAACCAAGAAGCAGTTGTGATACCTTGTAGGCTACTAATTCAAAATCTTTCCTTTCACTTCAGTCTACAGCACCCTTCTGATCTTTGGCCATGCTGATGGCAACCTATTGACTATCCCTAGTTTTTAATATTTACACATAAACAGCAATCCATTCAAGTTTTGCAGTATTCTACTGCAGTACAATAAAAAGTTCCCAACTAAACAGCTGAAAGAAAGATAAGCTTACAGAATCTGGCAGCTGCATTGTTGATCTGATGATAGGATATATACCAAAAGTAGAGACAGGGAATCTGTGGCCCCCTGACCACTGGCTAAACTGGTTGGGGCTGATGCAAGTTACAGGTCTTGAAAGGTTAGATAGATGTTCTAAAGCAGCTTTTCATAACCTGGTGTCTTCCATATGTTTTGGACTACAACTCCCACCACCTTCAGTCAGGTTGGGGAAGGTTGTCCTAAACCATCCCAAACAGGTGGTCATCTAACTTATCAAGGGAAGCCTATTTTATTGGCAAGTATATTCAGAGTAACACAGAGTCCAACTTACATTTAATTCAAGAGAACAGAGTTTTGTCCTACCTTTTTGGTTCATCCTTCAGAGTAATCCTGAATGATGCAAGTTCACTGAAATCATGTAAATGTGTAAAAGATTGAAATGGTGAGTCTCATCTGCATTCATCAAGTACAGTAGCAGGGGGCAATTATTCCAGAAGAATTGATCCATGATAAGGTGTGCAGCGGTCAACGTATTTTAATGTCATCAGGATTTACAAAGTCTTAGTCCGAACATGGTACAACTGAGTCCCCTGGTGAAAGGACATGACAACATTTCTAAAGTTGATTGGGTTCATGTCTTGCTTGCAGATTGCATAGGCATTTCATCCTAGTCGGTGGGGTTTTGATCCACTGAGTAGGAGACATCAAAGATAGTTCAGTTTGTTGCTGGCTATATCAATCCCCTATGAATCATGAGCTACAAAACATGGTGTGTCTCTTCTCAACCATTCCAGACTTGATAGAAACAAACATCTGAGGAGGGACTTTAGCTTTAGCTTTGCACTAAGTTTCCAGCATCAGCATGACTTTGTCTGATCTCCTACAGAAAGAGTCCTAGTGCAATTAAGAGAAACCTTGCTGTGAGCAACAATCGTTACCTCACTAAACAAAGAACCTTGGGAATTAACTTGGCTAGAGCAAGATTCTTCCTCCTGTTCTCCGTAATGGTAGCAATATCCTTACATAAGCCGCGTCTCTGTGGTGACCTGATTAGGCATCTTGAGGATCTTGGCAAGTGAAATAATTTAACACTAAAACATGACATTAAGCTTTATACAGTCTTTCCCAATCTTCCGATAAGAATCAAATATATATTTTGCTTACCTACTTTTTTAGGAGCTTGCATCTTAATTAGGCATGTTTCAGCCTCAAATAAATGAATGAGACCCAATTTTTCATATAATGCCTTTCTGGTTACTATAGAAACTAAATGTTCAATAGGCAAATGTATACTAAATATCTACATGTGTACAAGGACTATGGATTACAACTACCTCCTATCCTAAGGATGCTACTTGAGATAATTTTTGTACCTCAGAGCGTAACATATTTACCTATCATCAGTCCTGAATATCACAGGTGTTTAAATTTCTGCTTTCCTATCCTTGGACACAAAAGCAATAATTCAGAAAGGAACAGCCTACATATCTATGTGTTTTGCTATTCACCACTGGTATGCTATTTGTACCCAAATATCTAAAACCACCAAAACAGGATACAGATATGGTACCTCCCACCCTGTTCATTAGTCTTTTTTTCTTTTTTTACTGCTCCAAACAACTTCTGCCAAAAGAGGTGTCTTTTTCTGTACCACAGATGGGCTTCTGAATTTATTCTGGATACAGACTGTCTATAAAACATGTTTTGGATATCTTTGCTGCCCAACCCCTTATGCACTATTCAGGCACTCAAATTTGCTCACAGCTAATGCACATAGAAGAGATTGGATTGCAAATGCTACCCTCCATTCCTCACATCTTCATCTGCAATGTTCCTACACATGTACAAACTGTGCATACAAAGTTAGGGACCGTGCAGAAAACATAGCCACCAAGACTGTAAGTGAGCCTAAGTAGGTTCAGTTTGGACACACGTAGACACTTGGCAAAGGTGTTGGTCTTATACAGCAATGCAAATCAAGATTCAGTATCACAACCTGCATTTTCATCACAATCTTCCAAAGAATGAGAAAGGGTGGGGAGAGTGTAGCTGTTTTCCTTTTTGGCAAATACTATTTTCTTCTAAAGCTAGCCTCTCATTGATTCAATTTCACTTATTTCATAATGAGCAAAAATTAGGTCTCTTACCCAATTAAGAATGTTTAGTTGATAATTATCTTTCTTTAACTGATTATACAGTTAATTGTATTGGGTTAAGTTTTTGTGTGTAACCAAAACCTCAATAGAAATGCCTTTCTTACACTTGAAGGATAATTTGCAATTTAATAAACCAAAATACCACTCATTGCAATACTTTAGGTTCATCTTCAATATTTGATTTCATTCTCTATCAGATGAAATAGTGTTAGGGAGCAATTCTGTACACAATAAGATGGCATAAAGCAAGCTGGTGTAAATTATGCTGGCATAAAGTTACATCAGATCCAAAGTGTGTTCAGCAGCAGGGCTACTTACTACAGGCTGTGCTGGCCTAAGTCTGGCAGAGGGAAAATAAGCCTTTTTGCAGGTTTAATTTACACCTCGCTGAACAGGCTTAGGATCTAGCCTTCCACTCTGGTCCTGCCCACACCACACCCCTGGAATACCCCCTTTTCAGGATTTACATCAGCTTAATCCACCAGGCTTGGCTCAGCAAGCTGGGTTCCAACTGAGCCAGGGTGGGGAAGATATGCTGGCACATCTCCAGCTGAGCCATGGATGAAGGAGTTAAACCATCTTGGTTCATCCCAGAGGGTTTTGCTATAGGATTTCTACCTTTGTCCTTAGAAATAAAGATGCCTGCCCTTTAACCCTGAGCTCTGCGAGTGTGGCTTTCTCCCAATTGAAGTGCAGAAAGTTTGAGGACCAGGACATTCACAGGGAAACCAAAATGTTGTTTACAAAGCCATTGTACTATCAACCTTACTGTATGCTTCTGTGTTATGTACTAAGCTTGGATCCTAGAACAATAGGCAGGTAGGATCGAAGAATGCAACAACTGATTGGCCTGCAGGAGAAGACAATCAGCCAATCAGAGGGGACTCGTGTAAATCTATATATATATATAAATGTTCCCATTGCGTGCGCGGCGGACACCACCGTGCTCCGTAACCGCTGGACCGAATCGCATCAAATTTAGGACACAGCATAGCATGACCATCAAGGAAGGATCTGGCATAATAAAAATTCAAACAAACCACACCTATCATGCCTAAAATATAGAATAAAGGCCAAAAAAATGGCGCACATATTATATGTCATCATCAGCTTCCAATAGAAAGGCTCATCGCAGGGCAGCGTCATATCTCAATGGACTCTTCAGGGCCGCAAGGATATCTGGGAAATAGAGTTCAAAGAAGCGATGGCCTGCCTCTTTCCCTGATAGTCGACTCAGCTTTTAATAGGCTTTTAATAGTCGCAAGGCACGCTGGGAAATGGAGGCCGCCGCCTCTCGCAGTTAGCTAGGCCGGACCCGCAAGGTGTTGTAAGAATATCAAGGTCTGTGCCAAGCAAAACAAGGCCACATGTCTGTGCCAAGCAAAACAAGGCCTCCATTTTCACTCCCAAACTGACAAACTGTTTCTCTGCAAGGAAGGAGGGGGGATTGTCTCAGGTGTGATTAACTTGGCTGGGGAACAGGGAAATGTAAATATCTCTTTTGTCAAAGGCACGCTGGGAAATGGAGGCCAATGCCTCTCGCAGTTAACTAGGCCGGACCCGCAAGGCACGCTGGGAAATGGAGTCAAGGCGCCCTATGGGTGAACTAAGCTCTTACGCCCAAACCGCAAGGCATGCTGGGTGGGCTTATTATCCCAACCAACTGCGCGCTCAAGGCACTCTGGGAAATGGAATCAAATCCTCTCTGTAGAGGGTTACTAGCACTTTTCCCCTCGAAGAGGCCACAGGCAAGGCACGCCGGGAAATAGCCACCGTGATCGTCCCTCAGTGATCTCCCGATGTGTGTTTTTTATCTGTGCGTTTCCATAGTGCTTTTCCCTCAGATGGCGTCAGAGGCCTCCTTCCTCGGCTTTCTCTGCCACAGGCCGCGAGAGGGCACCTGAGCGCATGCAGAGTGCACACGACGCCGGCGGGGGTAGGTGGGGGGTTATTTTGGCTGCGGCTGCTACTGATGGTAATAAGCATAAAATCAGCCACAGCAAGGTGTGGCCGGGCCCGCTAGTAATGTATATAAAAGCCTGAGGTTTGGGGGGAAATTCAGTCACTGTTTTACAAGCTGCAATAAAGAGCATGAAATCACTGCAGGACTCCGAGAATATTTTATTGTGAAACATGGACCACTTACAAACGCCATCTCCAACTTCTCGAAAGTTTCCATCAACGGTGTCTCCGAAAAATCTTACACATCACTTGGGAAGACAGGCGAACTAATATCAGTGTACTGGATGAAGCAAAGATCACCAGTGCATGATTCTTCAACATCAACTTCGTTGGACTGGTCATGTTGTGTGGATGCCTCATTATCGTCTTCCAAAGCAACTACTCTATTCCGAACTTAAAAATGGAAAGCCTAATGCTGGTGGTCAACAAAAGAGGTTAAAAGACTCTCTCAAGGCAAATCTAAAAAAAATGTAGTATAAACACTGACAAACTGGGAAACACTGGCCTGCAAGCGCTCCAGTTGGAGAACAGCCTTTACCAAAGGTGTCATTGACTTTGAAGACACTTGAACTCAGAACGCAAGGGAGAAACATGCTAAGAGGAAGGCACGCTTGACAAATCCACACCGTGATCAACTCCCGCCCGGGAACCAATGTCCCCACTGTGGAAGGATGTGTGGGTCCAGAATTGGCCTCCACAGTCACTTATGGACTTATTGTTAAAACCGTGTTTATGGAAGACAATCTTACTCGGTTACGAGTGATCGCCAAAGAAGAATGCACCATTGCACCAGTCAAAATTTCTAAGGAAGACAGTTAAAGCTTTCATTCCTGAACCTTTTAAGCACATGACCAGTAAAAAAGAAGCAGCAGAAATTATCAGGTAGTAGAGGGATCATGGTTATATAGTTTTATAGGAAACTAGATTGACCAGTTGCAAAGAAGAATCGGGCTCATTGGCTTCAATATGACTTACTTCTGAATAGGTATGTAGAAGATTGCAGCCTTAATCATATATCCATATGTTTCTCAGTATATATTCTGCTCAGCCCAAGTACTCTCTGAATAAGATTGATATTTTCATGCTTATGGATGAGGAAGAAATTTGATTCAGTTCATGTTTAAAGGCAAAGGTACCCAACTTATATTTTTCTGAAACACAATCAGCCTTTGACATCCATACTTCTCTGAATTTTGCAATGCAGTTCTCCAACCAAGTAATGTGTACAGAAATGCATAGACTAGGTAAAATGTACTTTAAAATGCACATATTAGTCAAAATAACATGCCAAAATGAACTATGGGTGGGGTATTATTACTACTACTATTTTAGGGGAAATCACTTACAACAATGTATACTGTATATGATACAAATTGCATACTGTACAAAAAAGTGTACATTAAGTAAGATTTTGACTAAAATCCTGATGAACTTTCATAAAGACTTTTAAAAAGAATTATCAAACTGATGTGGAAATGTGGACACTTTAAGTACTTAGAGGACAAGGGATTATTTATATTGCTTATCTAAAGGGCTTGTGCACATGGGTCTGTGTATTTATTTTACATACCACATTTTTACCTTCCTTCAAAGAACTTGGAGGGTGTACAAGGCTCCTGGAATAAGGAACACTCACACGAGTTGCCTAGAAAACAAACAGTGGAACAGTGTTTCTCAGGAGTTAATAGCAGCCAGTTATTTCCTCATAACAGCCTAATCTTAAACACAATGTTCTTGGCCTAGAGCCTTTTGCATATGATTTCCAATTCACATGTGGACTTCCTGTATTTGGGGTGGCCTGCTGAAAAAGAGTTCAAGGTTGCTGCATCTTGAACAGCTGTGTAGATGAGGGAATATCAGCAGGTGTAGCTCATCATGCAAATTTTCTTTGTGGAGTGAGTGGTCTTGCATGAAAAGAAGAAGCTGGCAGATTGTAGTTGTTGTGATGCTGTCTGAATTCAATCCACCACTGTTGTGTTTCATTAAAAGTGATAATTGTTCCACATGTGTTTCTATTATTCTCATAGTTAGCAGGTGCCCCCTCTTCTCCAATATTCACTTCAGCAGGTTTTAGGGTGGGGGCTGTTGGAGGTCTTCCACCAAACTAGATCCGGATGAATGGTTTAAAAGCTTCCCTTCTTGCATCCTTCAGTCCTGACAACAATTCCCACTCCCCATCTGTGATGCTGTAAAGAACAACAGAGATGCAGCTGCACAATATATATTAATGATTGCTTTTACCACAGCTATTTTTACTTGGAGAGATCTGGTGAGTGTGTGGGTGTACTGTTTCCCACCCCCATACACATGGTAGAACTTGAACCCTTTCCCCAGAAAGCCCCATGTCTTCTCAGTGCATGCTTAATACCCACTAAGCTATGGAGCTGAGTGGCTGTAGTCTGAGTAGGGATGGATGAATCTGTCAATTTTGTTTATCTCAGTTTCCAATTTTTTCCCGTGATAAATTTAGCTCATCACATTTCCACATCAGTGTGTGGATTTTTTTTTTAAAAGCCCTCATGAAAATTTGTTGCACATTTTTCTGAATACACATGATTTTAATGCAATTTTGCCTAATGTGCACATTAGTGCAAGCAGTTTCTCCTAATATAATGCAATTAAATACAAACTTAACTGAATCCCTCCCCCCAGTCCCTAGTGCTGAGAGAAGGATATTGGTCCTCTATTCTCTCTGTGGCTCTGTTTGCCTGATAAAAGGTTGCAAGCAGACTATGAGGACTCACTGGAGTGTGCAAGTAGATGGCTGTTTCTGGATTTCTGCTCATTATGTGTCAATGGCCTGTGCTAGGATGGGTGAGATGCCATCTTTGTTGCTGTCTAGTTCTGGGTTGGGTTGGTTTTTTTTGCATCTTGTATAGGGTGATGGCATTGGGTCATTCAGCTTTTAGAAGGCATTGAAAGTTGATGTGGGGAGCATAATTGGTGTGCCGTTTGTGATAGGTGGGTGCTGTGGGAATGTCTGTCAGAGTTGCTATATTATTTCTCATTTACACTGGTATTGATTTACTTTTTCCTTTGGTGCTGGGTCTGTGCGGGAACTCAACTGCATTCTGCCAATGTTGCACAGGCATTAGCAGCCACTAGCATAGTAACACCATGATATTTCAGTGCCTATTTTCTAAGGAGAGAGCATGCAATATCTCATTAGGAACAAGCATATCCATCACAGTGTGAAACTAAACACATAAAGGGCATTGCTTTTTTATTGATCTGAAACTTGGGCAGGTAATGTCACTAACAGTAGGCATTTTAATGCCTCTGATACCTGGAGATTGTGTCAAAAATGGAAGATTGGTTCATCAGAAACAGGGGTGTTAGAAAGTCCATTAGAAGAATTACCCAGATGCTTGTCTTACAGCGCAACTCTCTGCATGTTTTCCAAAAGTGGTTCACAAAGCTTTGGTACTTAGCATTGTCTGAAGAGTTAACATCAAAGTAGACTCGCAGGGGGCATAGTGAAACAACACTTCTTTGAAATGTGGTCTCCCTTCATCTCTTACAACAGGAAAGGGGTGTTTGAGCTTCATTTATCCTTTTAGGAATATATATTTACTTGCCTTGCAATATTAACATTATATTATGTATTCTGTGTTATTTGTCTGTACTTATAGAAGTGTTTTAATCTGCTTTATGTCTTTGGGGGCTATGACTTTATTCATATTTATTATACGATTTCTTGTCCACATTTGTTTATGTTATTGGGTTGCAATATATTTACTTGTACTTCAGAATGAAACTTTTTTTAAAAAAAAACAATCTATGCATATATACTTGGACAATAGCACAAAGGGTTATAGCCTAAATTAATATTTCCTTGTGAGCTTATTTGAACATACAAAGTAAGTCTCCAAACTTTCAGCTTTTGTTAGGAGAACTCAAAGGATGTTATTAATCAATTAAAAAGGATGACCATAATAAAAAAGTGATCTGAAACCTCTAAATTATACCATGGAGCAAGCAATTGAAAAGTGCAAGTCAAAAACTGGGATATAATAATTGTTAGTTAATACATTAGTGTGTGCAGTTTGAGCATTCACATTTGATGGTCAATAAGACATTTTTCCTAGCTTCATTTCCTGTTCCTTGTTTTGAAAGGAGGTTAATTACATATTTTCTATGGTTCTGGTCACCATGGCATCATAATGCTTTGTAATATTTAATGGATTTTCAAAGCACCCTGGATACCGGAAAGTACTATTATAATCATCTGCCATTTGAGTAGCTGCAATAGAGAGCCACAGAAATTCACTGCCAGTATTTCAAAGGGAACCAATAGCTTTAGAAGCCTCCATATAAATGTTCAAATCCTACCCAGAAATATTTATCAAATATGAAGCACTCAAAATAATTAGCCAATGCTGAAAATGCTAACCTGTGCAAGTTAATCGTTAATCATGTTCTTCATAATACATATATTGTTTCACCAAGCTGCCAATGTTTTATGTGTTAATGTGCTCTTTCACTCTTATCTTTTGACCTTGAGTTGACAAGCTGAAACTTCAGCAACTCCTATTTGGTGGTGGGGAGAGAAAGGGCACTTGCAACATATAGTAACAGCTTGGTGCAAGCATGGCACTATTACTTACTCTGAAAAGGTAGCCACAAACATCTCCAAATCTTTTCTGTACAAACTTATGGCATACATGAGATATTCCTCTATCCCAGGGCTGTCCAACTTCCAAGAGACTGAGATCTACTCCCACTAAAAAAAATAACTGGCAGTGATCTACCCGTTGGATTCACCAAAATTGTTGAGCTTTTTTTGTAAAAGCTTCATCAAAGTTGTTGAGCTTTTTTGAGCTTTGGGAGGGGGGGCATCAGGATTCCGCGATCGACCAAGGGGCATCAGGATGCAATGGAGGTCTGCATGCACTACTGCTCTTCTTCTTCTTCTTCTTCTTCTTCTTCTTCTTCTTTTTGCATTTTGCACACATTATTGATAGGCAACCTCAATGCAATACACATCCGAGCGCCATTGACTGATGCTGACGGTGAGGAGTGAATGAAACTTTATTTGCATCCGCCATCGGCCATAGCAACAAAAGAACATTGCAGTATACATGGAACAAAATAAAAAAATCAATTATATAAAACACAAATTCAGGACTGAGTCCTGAATCAGCAGTCAAATAGTGGACCTTATTCTGATTGCCCCAGCTAAAAACCTTGTGACAGATGGTGATGCTTAGTGACTAGCAGAGTCAACCCACCCATGAGGCAAGATGAGGTGATTGCCCCAGGCAGCAGGATCCACAGGGGCAGCATATCTAGCCTCAAGGAATACATTGTCCACGGCATTGCCCACGGCTACTACCACTGTAACTGTAACAGTTCTAGCAGCATGCTCTCAGATCTGCCACTTCCTCTGCAGGCCCTCTACAGCAGCCTCTTGGTGAATAGGGGGCATTGCTGGTCTCCTCCCACCCTTAGGGTGGAAATGGCAGAGGCTGCCCTCTGGGGTCTCCTGGGATCTGCACTCACCTGGCGTAATTCAAAGTGGAACACTTTCCCTCCACCAATGACCTTTGAATCCCACTTCAACTGTTGTGGCAATGTTGATTTGATTCCCCACCCTTGTTCCCCAATGTAAATCTTTATCCCTCACTTGCTCTTGTTGTAGATCTCCACTCACCCCTTCTTTCCTGATCGGGGAAGGGGTGACACCACTTTGTGGTGTGCCTCTGGTGCCAAAATATCTTGGGCAAGCCATGGTGACTACTGGGTGACAAGTTACTTGGGTCCACAGCTGGATTGCAGCCAATGAGTTTTAGGACTCAAACCAACTAGATACAGTAATAGGATGTATTAGACTAGCTGGAATTGGAGGGTAGATTCCTAACTAAAAGAACAGTTCGTCAGTCTTATCAGGGAAGCTGTGGATTTCTTTAAATGCTATGCAAGTATATGTCCAAGATGCTTTACCTTGATATCCTGTGCATGTTTACTCAGAAGCAAGGACTACTCCATTTAATGTGACTTACACCCAAGTAACTATGCACTGGATTGGAGTCTTATGTACAAAAATAAGAGTTAGATAATTCCCACTATCCCTAATTCTACATCACAGACAAAAAGGCTATGATCCAAAGAACCATGCAGTGTAAACTCCAACAAACTCTGTGTTTCTTGAGGTATCCTTCCTGATGCATACCAAAAATCTTTTGAAACTAAACATAAAGGTGGTTCATGGTGTGGTAGGGGACTTTGTGGTTCTTAGAACTGCAGAGCCATTCATCTAACTTTGTCCATGGTATGCTGGGTGGAATTTCTTATTGATTGGGATGCTGTCAAAGTCTTGTATTGATTGACCACGAATACAGAACTTTGTGATTATTAATGCTTGATTTAAATACATGGTGAGCATTATGATGCCTCAATGATTCTCCAGCTTGAATTTTAACTGCTCCAACTATATCTATCTGGGAACATTGTTCCCACAGCAGGACATGAACTCTTCTAGAAAGCTAATGGATTCTCCACTGGGTTATGGAACTGGTTAAGTTGAATTCCTGCCTATAAGAAACTCTAAAATGTATGGTTGTCTCTTGTTTCCTGGTGTGTGTGCAAAGTGAGACTAGTGTGGCCTCTATGTGACCATCTAATTGCAGAGACTGTGTATGTACTAGGTTGGGTGACATGAGAGTATTAAACTTTGCCATGCCTTGATAGGTACTTTATGTGTGGGCAGTATGAGGAGCATTGTGCCAAGTAACTCCTTGTGTGATTGGACCAGAGCTAAGACTGTTTCAATAATGAGCACTCACACTTTACATTGTGGGTGCCCTTTGTGGGATCGTGCGTGGTACTACAGTTCCTAGGGAGCTTACAGGCAAACAGGGGCTGGCTTGCCTCGAGTGAGCTCTTGTTGTGTGACATCAGGCATGGCCTGATGGAGTGGTTGGAGGTAAGTTGAATAGTTTTCCAGATGTAGGTGGTCTTGGTGACGAGACTGCAAATTTGCTGTCTCGGGTGGCGGTTATGGCCTTGGGTGGAATCCTTTAGTCTTTTCTTCCCTATATGTTGGGGGCATGAAGTGGTGACTCACCCCCCTGCAGCGGCAATTCCAGGGTCCCCCTCTTAAAGGTGTTATATATATGGGTGTCACTGGCCATACACTGAAAGGTCGTCAGTGAACTACCCTGCATGCAGGGATATGGGCTTGGCTGCCTGCTAAACTTACATCTCACAGAGCAACCCCATATCCCATTTACCCCGATAAGCCCCAGTTCCACCCAGCTGGGGGGCTGGGAGGGATACATGCCCAAGGCCTAAGCCAATGTCTTCCTACATATGGAAGTTTAATAAAGTTGTGGCCTAATTTTAATTCCATATAACATTGTCAGAGTCTATATTCCTTCCTTATGATCCCCGGGGGCTGGGGCTGTCACCGTCTGGTCACGCAATTGAGCCTATTTCAGTTTTTCACCATACATTGTGGGTGGGCATTTTTGAGGGAGAGGAAGAAAAGAAATTGTCTCCAAATGAAATGGGGGAGGGGAGGTTTGGGGAGTTCTGTACATTTACCTTGATTCTGAGCAGCTGTCTTTTCAAATAGTAGCAATGGTACATGGCATACCTAGACAGATTTGCTATCAATTGTGAACTGTGAATTGTTTTATAAGATCTTGTTCCCGTGCTGTTTTGAACCTATGAATATCAGTGTTTCCAATGCCATTAATAAATTGTGTATGATTTTTAAAAAAACAATTTGATTTTTGAAAACAGATTGATTCAAACCTTGCTGAAGAATGAAATATATAATGTTTTGTTGTTCCTTGCAAAGAGTGCCTTATTTTGAAATATTAAAAGAATAGTGTGTTTGTATTTCCTTAAAAGGAGGGGGAATTAAATACCCCATTGGATGAATATATGATCTTGTCAAAGCATTCATGAGAACTGTCCTGGAAGATCCTGGAACGGTGACATAAAGGCATGAGTTGTGGTCTTGTAAAAGCTATGCAATATTCTAATCAGGTATTTACTAGTAGTTGCATTGTAAGTATGCCTATTCTTCCAATACACTGTGTAGAACATGTTGTATAAAATGATAAATGTACCCAGTGATGTTACCTCAATGTAAACAAGTTTAAGGCTCTCCATCACATAAGTTATATTACTTTTGACTGTTTTACAGATTGATAGTGTGAATATATCTCTCCCAAGTGGAAACACTTGGGAATTTTATCTATGTGAATTACAGGTGGATAGACTTCTGCAGCAGAATACTGCACAGTGATATTTCCCTCTTATTCCCAGCCTGCACTGCTGCCCTCTTCTATCAAGTTCGGAGGAACAGGATAAGGGAGAACACCAGAGAGCCATCTGGCTAATTCTGCTTTCCTCTGTTTTAAGCCTTTACCATTCTCTAGATAAATTGCCTGGTTTTTTCCAATTAACCTGTCTCAGCTGAGAGAAATGTAGGGCAAGCTTATTATTGTTATTGTACACACTTCCATTTTTACCAAAGTGCTGATGGTTGCGTTATATAAGTACATTTCCTTAGCAATTCATTTGGATGACTTGTCTCAAAAGAGAAATACCCAAGGTTAGTGAGGGTTGCAATGAAATATAGAACCCAGCCTTTCCCCCCCAACTTGGTGCCCTGTAGATGGTTTGGGATTATAGCTCTCATCTTTCCAGGCCATTGGCCATGCTGACTGGGGCTGATAGGAGTCATAGTCCAAAACATTCGGAGGGCACCATGCTGGGGATGGTTAATAACTTACTGTAATCTAACATTTGACACACCTTAGACCCGTTAAATCTGTCATTGTCCAATGAGGCACCTCTGTTGTGATTGCAACAATCCCATACTATGATTTCACCAACTGCTTTTTAAATCTGGGGACAAGTACAGCTGCATGAAGGTAATTATCATTAGATATTTGCTGGTAATAAATGAGCAACATTAGAAGATTACAGTTTTGGCACCTTCATTATTACTATTTTTTACACCAACCTCCCCCCCCCCCCCAATGCAAATGTCTATGCACTTCCCAGGTCCTTCTGATTAAACAAGTGTTTTGGTGCCTTTAGTAAAGCTACATGAGACCTGAATCAACACATTTGGTGCTGAAGAAAAGGAAACCCTGACTGGATATTTTTCACAATTAATATAACTGGAAACCAAATGCTAATTTCCCCTTTTTAAAAAATGAGCCTGGCATTCTGCGAGCTCTTTCCGTATTTGTATGCAAACAGTGAACCAATCCTGCTTGTGAGTGGGAAGGAGATGGTTTCTCTAAGGCCAGCTTACTTGGTTGTCATAGCTAACAGCACAGCCTTAAGCTAAAAGCAATTAAAGACAGGATAGATCCTCAAGTGGGAAGCTCTAGCCCTGTGGCAGATGTCATCTTCAGGATGCTGCACAGGGCAGAGCAAACATGTCATGCTGATTCCTTAACACCTCCTGTAGGTGACGATATGTGTGAATGAGCAGTTTTTAAACTGGTCTTCCATGTGTTCTGCTAAAGGGGGAAATGTTTTTTATAGGAGGTTGTAATAACAAGTCAAATGAAAAGGGGAAGAAAAAATATATCATAGTAAAACACAGAAGGGAGTAACGCAATGAGGAAGAAGCAGTTCCTCTGAGATACATGTGGTTTCTCAAATGATCTCAATACCATGTATTTCATAGGTGGCTAACCTGCACCATAAGTGGTACAGGCAGTGCAAGATTGTTGTACATTTTTATATGATCAGAAGATTTGGTTAGAGCAGGCATCCCCAACCTGAGGCCCTCCAGATGTTTTGACCTACAACTCCCATGATCCCTAGCTAACAGAACCAGTGGTCAGGGATGCTGGGAACTGTAGTCCAAAACATCTGGAGGGCCGGAAGTTGGGGATGGTTGGGTTAGAGGATGCAACACTCCTTCCTATCCCCAATACTATCCCTGGGCTACTGCCTAATCTCCACTTCCGTTGATTAGAGGCAAAATCAAAACTACCCCAAGGCACAGAAGTTGCTCTGTTGATGTACTAGAATACGTATTAGAGTACCTTTACCTTTATCTTTACCTCCTATTTTAAGCTTGACTCATGGTGTATTTGGAATTTAAGCTTGGCTGCTATGGCTTCCATTGATCAAATTAGAAATCAATTAAGAAATCAAGTATTTTACATACTCTAGATATATGAGATTCTTACTCTGCTTTTACAGATATGTATTTACTTTAATGCAAGATAGTAATTCATGTTTGGCATAATAGGGTTAATAGCATCATCATTTTGTCACAAGGCTTTGGTGTTTCTCCTGTATAATATTTGTAGAACAGTGCAGTTCATATGAGTATTTGTGCATGTGCTCAGTTAAGCTGAGCCCTTCCTTGCTCACTTCTTTGCCAGATGAGTTGCCATTGTTTACAGTATTGTCTGGGGTCCAAACTGTGTCCTTAAAAAATGCTAGACAAGCCTTCTGTTTCTACAGATGGCTAAGAGTTTCACCAAGTCCCTGGTGGGCCACCAATATGTTTGATGGCCTGGTGGACCACAAGTGTGGAGACGTGTCAAACATTGTCAAACAAATTTCATCAGGCTTATTTTCAAATCAGAAGCTTTCCCAGAAGAGAACAAAAGGTACAGAACAAAGACGCCCTGTGCTGTAGGTAAGGGTTGAACAACACTGCACATATATTTTTCTCCAACAAACATGCTGATTTTGGTGAGCATAGAAGGAATTGTTCTGCATTCTAAAAATCCTTGTTTCTTGACATAGGACAATTGTTCATCTGTCAATCTGAACTTTCTTCTGGATTCTTGCCACCAATAACCCATTTTGATACCTTCCCCACTCCATTGATTTTTATCGAGTCCATTCACATACTGTGAGCACTATGAAGGCTTGATTGTTTTGGGCTTGTGAGGGAAGGACAATCACATGGAAGCAAGTGATTGTGTAGATCTTGATACCCACATGGATAGTGTATATGGGACAGGTGCTATTTCTTAGGTAGTCCTCTAGTTGTGAGAATCATTGCTATCCCACATATACAGCATTTATATGAAGGTTCCTGTTCACACATTCACTCTATGTTAGTTTTTTCTGATTGTAATATGTTTGCTGTGATCACCCAAGGACTACTTACAGTACATGTCAGCTGGCTGACATTTAACCATTACATTAACTACATTGCTCTGTACTAAATACTGCATAATGATTATTCATTTTCCATTCATGTATCCTCGTGTGCATTATCATCCATCATAAACCGCTTTTCCAACCAAAAGCTAAGCCTTCATAAGATGGGATGGTTTTAATATTTCACCAGTGGACATTGTGTCAAAGTTGAAACTGAATTACGTATCTCATTGCAGAGGGTTGGAATAGATGATTCTCAGGGTCCCTTCCAACTCTACAGTCTATTATTCTATCTGCTTGTTGTTCAGTTTCTGTTACTAGCACATATCCTTACAATGGTAGAGTTAATGTTGTCCTTAATGCCAGATGTAGTTGATGCTGTAGCAAAAAGCCAGCAGCAACAGTAGCCAGGGATGATGAGAGGTATAATCCAATAATATCTGAAAGGCATCATAATAGCTACCCTAATCTTGAGAAACCCATGGAGGAGGCTATGAAGAATACACACTCCTTGGCCTTTTTGGAGGCTGCATTGTTCAGTGTGGTATCTTATGGCATTCAAGTCAATTTCCCCATTAAAATAAGTGCTAAATTAAAAGTTTAATGTTCACAAAATGATACGTTTGTATGCACTGAAGTTAAAACTTACATAAAGGTTTGCATTAAGCAAGAACTTCCACTCCAGGTGCAAGCAGAAGGCTGGTGTTTTCCCATTTCAGAGGGTTTAGGCTACCTGATGATTCATCACTGGAAACCCAGACAGGTCCCTTATCATTGTGGGAAGCCAAAAGAGACATTGCAAACTCAGCATGTTGGGAGAAGGAGCTTCCAGCATAGTGGAATCTCTGGGATTAGGGAGAAGTTTTTGGACTGTACTAAAAGGTCTATCAGCAAAGCCATCCTATGTGTGAAGCAAGTATGTGCACCTCCAGCCAAAATACTTTTTAATTTGGAGTTCAAACTGTTTAATTCTAGAATTGCGGAGGGTGGGGGACTCTGTATGAAGAAAATTGTTGTGCTGTCAGAATCAAGAATAGAGAAAAGAGCTATTAATTCATCTAGTATATTTTTCTGCCTTTTCCATATAAAGTGTTGTATTGCATGCCCTCAGCACTAAAACATTTCACCTCATGGTTTGAATGCAAATTGCATGCAGGCTAAGTGTGATTAAATAGAAGTTGTGGGTATGTTGGGGTGGGATATCATAAGGTTATTTTATTACTCTGATGCTATTTTCGCCTCATGCTTCCTGAGGTAAATGTTGATTCTTTATAAATAATATATCAGCCCTAGACTTGGATTTCTTTTATAAGACAACAAAATGTATAGATAAAAATGGCAGAGACTTATAGTCAATGAATGGGGCAGTGGCAAATATTCAAACAGCTGAATATTTATTGGATAGAATAAGCAGAAGCTTGAAAGAATTTTTCTGGTGAACAAATTAGTTTTCTATCATCCCAGTGAGGTTCGCCTCTAACAGAACCACACATTCACAACAGATTAGCCTATATCCCCATTCCTTGGTTTAATAGGCACTAAATATTAAAGGAATTTCATTGCAGATTCTGTGCACATAGCACAAGTAAATAGGAAGCAATAATAATTAAGTAATGTCTATGAAAGCCTAAGTGTTGGAGCCAATGCTGATTTTAACAAGCATCGTAGAAGCTCTGAACAGTCTAGCTGTTTCTCATGGCAGTCTTTTAACATGGGAACCTCAGGGGCATATGGATGTGGCTGCTGCCCAATTTACTTGTTATGCCCTGATTCTTCATCCAATCCCCAAAATATGCTATTTCTAGGGAAAGTGGTATGTGAGGGAGGTAATGTTTAGTAGAGAAGTAGAATAGTGGAGATATTCCAAACTTTGGCCTTCATGGTGCATAGTTAAATCATGGAATTTGCTACTGCAACAGCTACTAGTCATTCAACATTTAGGTCAGGATCAGAGGCAATGGAAGAGATCTATGATCCCTATGTCCTACTTGTTGTGGGTTTCCCAAAGGTAACTATGGCCACTGTGGGAAACAGGATGTCAGACCAGATAGGTCTTTGGTATAAGCAATTTCTATGAAATGACCCAGTCTGCCTGCTCCCACCTGTCAGTGTTTTTAGCCAACGAGTGAAGTCAGAGCTGATACATGAATTGTTTGGACATTGGGCAATAGGAATACCTGGGGTCCTGAAGAGCTTCCACTTTTAGTGCACTTTTATTGATTCTGTCTAATTTTCTAGTAGTCTTTGGAATCTCCATAGTTTGCCCTTCCTTTTTAGCAACCAGGATGCATGTTTCCTGTGTTGGGTTCTTCTTAGATCAGGTACTCCCTAGAAACAATTTTCTCAAATACTAGAACACAATAACTGTGTCTGAATGTTAAAGAATCCTCTCCCCAAATGGTAAGTGTAAAATGTTCAAGAGGCAATGTCCAGGCACTCTCAGTAAAGTTAACTTTTAGCGCAATGGTATACATGTCTACTTCAGACGTTTGCTGTGATCAAGCTGTGGTTTGTGGAACTGTGATCAAGCTGTGGGAGTGGAACTTCTCAAACTATAGTTTGGCAGCTTTACAGCATGGCAAACTGTGGAAATCGGGAAGCCTTTCATTGAGCCACAATTGAGAGAAAGAAAGGGGGAGGAGGGATCTCTGGAGTTCACCATTCATTCCTGATCTAGGCTATGATTTGTGGCATCTGAATGCAGTTATAGAGGCACATGTCAGGATAATTAATTGCCTCTAGTAGTGCACCACTGAAAAGCAGCTGAACAGCCCAGGCAGACAGAAAAATGCCCAATTCACATGCCCTTTGAAGCAGTTCTGTAAGTGTGGCAAGGAAGCATAAACATTCACACACCTCCATCATCTTCTCAAGGTGAAGTATGATGGGGGGCTGCATTTCTGAATAATTAGAGGACCCCTCCCCCTCCTATATTTTTGAAAGATTACACTAATGAATGCATGCACAGTCTGAATCATACTTTGTGTTGTATGCACAATGGTAGCATATGAAGACTGAAGCTCCTTCTTTGTGCATACCACAAGCCCATTTTGATAAATGGGTGAAGTGATTCAGTTCATTGGGGGCTCCTTGAAGAATTTATAAGCATGATTAGTTTTTCCAGGTTGTGGCAAGTCTCACTGGAATCTACTGCTCTTAGGAATGGAAGCTCTGAGCACATATCCTCTTCTTGTAGATAGTTTGTGCAGTCAAGAGTGAGAGAAGTATGCAAGTCACACAACCTTTCAAAGGCTTTTGATTTTTCTAAATTACACAGATGTTCCCACTTGTCATTTAACTGTTGAAAACAGCTTCCCCTCTATGTCAACAAAGCAGGTCAACAATCTTGTTGGTTGTTTCCCCACCCCAGTCAAATACCTTTCCCTGAGGAGAAGTCTGGACTTCCATGGTAATTTCAAGGATTGTCTCAAATCCCCCCCCCTTCACATGTATGTCACGAAGGTGTTAGAATGAGATTTAAAGCATGAGCACCACTTTTTCAAATTTTGAAATCATCATCGCCACCATCCATTTATTTGTATGTCACTTTTCATCCCAAAAGCCTCCAAAGTAGTGAACAGCAGATTAAAATACAATTGCATAAAAATGCCGTAAGTCAAAATAACAATCCATCAAATCAAAGTAGCAGTATAAGCAAGATCATGAGATGTCAGAAAAGGCAGAGCAAATGGGAAGAGTCTTCAGAAGAGACAGGCCTCTCTGGTCCTCAGAACTGTTTCCAGGCCACATTCCCTCCCTAGCCACAAACACACCTCTTACCGGCCTTGTTTTACACTGAGAGCCAGTGTGGTGTAGTGGTTAAGAGCGGGAGACTCGTAATCTGGTGAACTAGGTTCGCGTCTCCACTCCTCCACATGCAGCTGCTGGGTGACCTTGGGCTAGTCACACTTCTTTGAAGTCTCTCAGCCCCACTCACCTCACAGGGTGTTTGTTGTGGGGGAGGAAGGGAAAGGAGAATGTTAGCTGCTTTGAGACTCCTTCAGGTAGTGATAAAGCGGGATATCAAATCCAAACTCTTCTTCTTTCTTCCTTGAGTGTTTTTGCCCAGATGGTGTGTGCCTTTGAATGCAAACCTTTGTTTGCCTGGAAGGAGGACAGAAAGCATGTGTGATGGATTCAAGAGATCCCCCAGACTGCGTACCTATTCCTTCAGAGGGAGGGCAACCCCACCCAGAATTGGTAACTGCCCTACTAGAACTTGAATTCCATTACAGGTGAAGGGAAATCTAGATTGCATTAAAATGCTTGCTCCATCGTACAGGTTATAAGGAGACTATTGTGTACCCAGCTGCAGAGTCTCCCACCCCTGGGAGCCTGTACAACTAGAGGGGTGAATGAAATGGACACAACAACTGTCTGGGATAGAAAATGGCCACAACTTTATTGATTTCAGGTGTAGGTAAACCTTGGTATATAGGCATTAGGCATGTATCCTTCCCAGCCCCTGCTGGGGGCCTGAGGCATGACAGGATCTATTTGGGAAGATGAGACCATTGCAAAATGCAGGTTTGCACAAATGGCCAAGATTCTGAGGGAAGCTCTGTGGCCTGCTAGCCACCTGCTTCTGGCTCTAGGGGAAGAGATTCCCCCAAGACCACTTTAATGGGGTATCCTGTTATTGCCAATACAGTAAGGGGGAGGGGGAGTCACCACTTCACTGCCCCATGTCAGAAGATAGACTAAAGGATTCTGCCCAAGGCCTAAACTACCAAAGTTGTGACTATTGCTATGGGGAAAGCAAAACCTGTAGCGCAGGGGAAAATCCTTCCCAGCTCTGAATGCAGCAACCTTTGAAAACCATAGGAAAGCCAGCAAAACTGAAAAGGGAAAGGTTAAAAGAAAAGCAACAAGAAAAATAATAATGCATAGAGGGAGAGCTGGGTGGATGACTGAGCTGCTGAGAGCAGCGCTATGCATGGGGAGTGGACCTGAGTGAAGACTGCAACCTCCAGGTCTGCACCCCAAGCCCCGCCCTGCGGGTTGGTTGGATTTGAACAGTGGGCCTGACGGTGTTCACAATGCTGTGTGGTGGCCAAGGGGAAAGCGGCAATGGCCACAACAAAATGGTGAGGCTCCGCAGGGTGCACAGAGGCACCACTGCAGGTCGTAACAGCCACTCACCCCAAAATCTGGTAAGCGGCTATTGTTTATTATTCAGCTTTTTTATTTGTATGACCCAATATTTCCTTAACCATGGTTGTTAGAAAAAGATATAAGATGCAAGCAGCCTACTCAACAGACCTAACTATGCTGAATTGTTGCTATAGTTGTTTTAAAAACAAATCTATTCATTCCACAAAAATGCCAAAGCTGTGTTTTTCAGTATTTGGTTTAGTTTCATTAAAATATCACCTGTCTTTCAAGGCACTCAAGGTGGCATAAAAGGACCTCTCTCTAACCTTTCTTTCTATCCTCACAGCAACCCTGTGAGGTGGGTTAGGCAGAGAGCAAAAAAATTAATTCCAGTTTGCTCAGTGAGCTTCATGGTTGACAGAAATTTTAATCCATGTCTACTGCATTTAGAAATCTGTTTCAAAACAGAAAACAACAGGTAACACTCATAATACTTTTTCTGAGATAGAAGTTTGTGATGGAAATTAGATTTTAAAAAATCCAATCCACCTTTTATAAAGGTGATAGATGCTGTAAACAAAGCACATCAAAGTCATGGTTACTAGGAGAACATAATCCATGTTAATTAAAGCATATTTTCCAGGCTTGCATCTAAAGAGAAAGATTACAACTTTTCCGTATTGATGTTCCTCCATGGAGAATTACATTTGTATTAATATTTATGATATGCATATTGGTGGTTTCAGCTGGGTAAAATTTGCTCCTGCAGAAAAAGAGGAGTTCAGAAGTACTACATATGCTCAGTTATTCGAGAATAAAAATAAAAATAATCAAACACAGCTTTAGGGGATCATTCAAGCCTTAGAGCTGCCGGGTACTCTTTGATATTGCTGAGGTAGTCTGTGTAATGAGGCAGCTAGTGGTTTCATTATAAGTAGGTCAAAGCTTGAACCAGGGCAGTTCTGAGGGCCAAACAATACATTTGGGTGGGGGAGACTAATAAAAGACTTTGTTTCAGCGCCAATCCATTTGATTGTCACAAGACTGAGGAAATGTACATGAAGGAAAAGATGCCTCTTTGAACTATGTCTCACTGTGAACAGTGAGAGCTGCAATACAAGATTGTTCCTACGACTACTTGACATTTAAGTAAGACAAATATGGGCAGAGGGAATCCAAAGCCTTTCTGAGGAATAAACCACAGAACATGTCAGAAGCTTTAAAGAGAACATGTTAGAAACACGTGGCGTGATCCAGCAAAAACACTATGCTAACCGATTTTGGCCCTAAAATAAAAATTGCATGTCTTTTATTGTATGTGCTCAAAAGTATATGAAAGCACCCAACATAATGGGGTGCATGTATATTAAACACATCCTAGCACTATGTGCAGCTTGCCAAAGAGACGGTTAATATTCCTATGACAGTCCCTAATAACTTTATGTCCGTTCCAAGTACTTCCTCTCCCCTCAGTACTATCAGCTTGGGGGAAGGGGCCTTATGAAGATCTTGAGGGTGCCACCCACTTTGGCTATCAAAGTTGAGGCCACAAATTGTAATCTGGATGAGGATGTGCCCATATACATATTAGACAGTCAGTTCAGTCTTTCAAAAATCTTCTCCATGCAATATGGTGGGCCTCCAGTTCAATTTCATAAAGCTGGGTGGCCTGAAGGAAAGAATCCATTATCTCCAATGTAGCACACAAGGTGAAGATAAAATATGGAGATGGCCTAACCTCACCTGTTTCTTATCCTTAAAATAAATAAGAAAGCCTACATCCATGCAGCTGTAGACTCTTGCTTTTCAGACATGCACACTGAATACTTGGGGATGAGGTGGGGCTGACGAGGTGCAAAATTCAGTGGGATCACCTGCTCCCCATTTATGCATTTAGTCTTACGCAAGAAGGCAAATTTGTGAAGAGACCTTTTGTAATATTTGACCTGGCTTGGAATTCCAAAGAGACCTGAAGGGGCATATTTTTCCCTTGCTCCTGAGGTTCCTCACTCCTGCCCCAGCCCAATGTCACATACTGAGCTTCATGGCTATGCGTGATTTGAGCTTGGGTTTCCCAGTGTCTTGGCACTACACCACATGGTTTTTAGACAAGCCTCTATCAGTCTCAGTCACCCAGAAGCAATATGGGGAGAATAATACAGGCCCAATTCACATCATTTAATGCATATGAAGTGCTCTGGATGCTGTGAAGCATTATATCAATACTAAGAATGAGTAGTAGTAGTTCATCTCTGCTGGCAAGAGTCAGAAAAGACAAATATCTGCAGAACTTCCTCCAAAGAAGAAGAAAAGATGGTAATTCTGCACTTCTAAAACCTCTTCCAGCAAAGCATGATTGACACAGATGTGGCTGAAATAGTGAAAAGAAAATGAAGTGAAAAGACAGGCTTCTAAATTTATTCTGAGCTCATTCTGAATCCTTTGAGATCTGAGGTCTTTGTTTGGCCTAACTCAATTATCAGAAATGCCAGGCAGTCGTCAACAGTGTGTTTGGTTTTTTTTTTAATATGGGGTAAGCTAAATAGATAATTAATATGTTACTGCTAAAATATTAGCCTTATGAAAAATGGAAAAGAATGCTATAGACATTCCAACAAAATGAAGTGGTTGCCAAGGAAATAATTGCATTCTACCATTCTAGCATTTGGGAAAACTTCCTAGAATGAAGAATAGTGCATTTATTGTTTTATATATACAGAAATCAATAAACTAGTGTTGCAATATTTGGTTTAGATTGATCAACTAAAACATTTTGAGCATTAATTCAAAATTATTTATAATATAAGCACATTTGGTGCCTCTCAGTGTGAGATGAAAAGGAGACTACCTTTATAAATTGATGCTCTGGGACATACATTCAAGGTGCTGGTTTTGACCTCAGGTTCTTCCTTAAAACATTTGATGGTTGTGGTTTTGCTATTTGCTGTTTATTAGGTAGGATCAAGGTGTTTTAGGCTGCAAGTCTAGACACACTCGCTAGGGAACCACTCATTGAACATGGTGGAACTGACTTCCAAGTAAAATTGTACAGGACTGAACTGTTAAGCACTATCTAGCATTTAGTGGGGGGAATTGTATTGTTTATATTCTGCCTATGCAAGATGAATGTTGATGTAAAGTATTATACAGCCTGAGAAAATAATACTTGCAATGATTTTGTTCAGCTTGCTATTAGATTTAATTAAGCCATGCCTGCCTTTTAATTAATTTTTTTTTTATCCCTAAGAAAGATTGTGAAACAGCCCAGAACACTTCTAAACAAATCATGGACTGCATGTCCAATATAGTTTGGTACTGACATGCTGTACTACAACTTTATAAATAACTACCAAGTTCCTTGTGAAATTAAATCTGCCAGTTTTCTTGTTTTACCAAATTTCACTTCTTCTTGGGCAATGGCCCAAGAAGACTGCTTTGAAATTTAAACAATGGCAACTGCAGATAATTTGTGATAGAGTTTCAGAGAGAAACCAGGACAATTTGTAAGTGAAAAGCAATTTTTGTGGCAAATTAAGCAACAACAAACCCAACACTAGTAAAATGGTGTCATTCTTATTATTTATTTGTTTATTTATTTATTTATTATCTATCTATCTCACTTACACATTACCTTTAATTAAGATAACATCAAGGAAGTTCACCATAAAATAAAACAATGCAATAAAATAAAATACAATTGGATATACAGCTATAACATCGAAAGATGGATAACAATGGTTATTAAAACATCAGTGGCTTGGGATTGCTGGCCAAGTAGGTAGGTTTTCAGCAATCTATGAAGTGCCCAAACAATTGTTTTGTTACTGTCAGTGTAACAAATAAAAATAGGGAAACCCTACTGCCCACCCACCTGCCTTCCTTAAATGTTGTCTCTGCTGACAATCCTCCAGTTTCAAATTCAGTTTGATGATGAGTTCACTGAACATCTTTTGGTGAACCATGAGGTTAGCTTCACCCTTGTATTTGTTCATCTCATGTTAATGAGATGAAGTACTAACAACAATTCTTTCAAAGAATTAATTTTATCATGCAACAGCAAGCTATCAATCTGCTTTGGAACACATTTTTAAAAGAAAAGCCTGACTAGCTTTTCAGACACCTTTTAATTAAATAACTTTCTAAGGAGATGCTTGTAGCAACTGATATTATAGTTTATTCTGTTATATTTTACTCCAAGAAGAACCATTTATCCTAAATAGAACCCAATAAAGCAGACATGTATGTACTTTAAAAAAAAATGTGATCCCATTGAGATGCCAAGCTGAAATTTTGCAGGTAGCTCTTAGAAATATTAAATAATCAATACAATTTTTGGAATTTTAAAATCATATTAATCTTTCTAATCACTTTTTAAAAAATTAAATTTTGTAACTTAATTTTAATCATGTGAGATATCATATTAGTTCTGAAGAGTTTGGTGTTTTTAGCTTTGATGTATCTCAATCCTAGACTCAAAGTAGCTCAGTGAGGAATTGAGCATGCTCAGTGAGCACTGATTTCTGTCTGATTGTTAAGGGGAATAAAAACAAGGTAGAGAGGGGAAAGAGAATCAAATGGAGTGGTTGGAATCCTGATCAGCAGCACTGCAGAGTAGAACATTTTGCTGCTGGGCCTCACTTCTTTCTACATACAGTGGTACCTTGGTACTTGAATGGCTTGGATCCCAAACAAATCAGCTCCTGAACTCTGGAAACCCAGAAGTGAGTGTTCCAGTTTGTGAACATTTTTCAGAAGCCAAACATCCAACACAGCTTCCTATTAAGTGCAGGAAGCTCCTGCAGCCAATCGGAAGCTGTGCCTTGGTTTTCAAACCGTTTCGGGAATCAAACAGACTCCTGGAACGGATTAAGTTCGAGAACCAAGGTACCACTGTATTTTCTTTCTGTGGTGTTGCCAGAGAGCAGCATTCCATCTACATTGTCGATTCTCTGCTATCACCATGTCTCCAAAGTCTCCATTTTGTCTGGAAAGTTTACTTGGCAAGGGTCTGGGAAGGAAGGAGTTCAGACTGCGCTACCACGTCTCACTGACAATCTCAAAGGGAAGAGGGAGTGTCCGAACCCTTTATCTGTTGACCTGGGAACTCTTTGACTTCCTTTTGGACTTCCTTAATCTCCTCCACTTCCTCATTCAATGAAGGCAACATGGTCATTGATCAATAGGCCATAAACAGCCTTCAGTTATTGTGTGACCTTCTTGTTATTACTGAAACAGGCCCACTAATAGTCAAATACCCCTCTCTTGTCAAGCCTGTTCTCTACTGTGCAATACCTGGAAAGACTCTCTAACTAATTTTTGACTCCTGAAGTCAGTACGATTTCAGGAGAGGGGTATTGCAGGGATAAAAACTGAAGATGGCTACATGTGAAGGCTATAACTTAGCAGTGTTCTTGTTTTGTTTTGAAATGCAGCGTGTCACAATAGAGAAATGAGTCACAAACTGAGTCATTCCCTTCAAACCACTTGAAATGTAATTTGCCTTTTACAAGATAAGTCATCGTTTTGAAGATGGTGACTAAAAAGGGGCCTGAGTCTAAAAATGGTAACTCACATGGTATAAATTATATTGTCAGTAACTGTCAAAGCCTCTATGAAATGACTTAAAATCACTGGCCTTTGTCATGAAAGCAATAATCAATGATTCTCCCAGATGTCATCCCTGTGGAAACAGAGTCTCTTTCATATCTGTTAGTGCTTACTATTTTTAGGCTATGAACACACTAGTTAGGCCTCATCTGCATTTCAAGTCACATTTGCACATTGCAGTACACACAAGAGAACAGGTGACGATGTGCATGACTGGGTTTTTTGCCCCAACAGACTCCTATTCATGAACCTTTTATCTGTGCATGTGCTGCCATCCATGCATGCACAACGGTTCTCTCAAATGTACACATCTCAGTTTAACTGTGAAGGTCCAGTCTGGTGACTGGCTCAGATCCAGTTTGCCCACATTGGTCTGAGAGGGGCAGATCATTTATTTTAATACATGAATTCACAAAGATAATATTTCCAACCGGAACCAACTTTAGCTTCATGTTAAACTAGGTGTGTAAACTTTTGTGGTAGTCTCTAGAAATGTTCTTACAAGTAATAAGGACTTTGATGAGGCCTTTAAAACACAGAACAAGCTGGTAGGGAGAGGAAGCTTTGTGAACAATGAGATCTCAGGGCACTGGGTGATTTTTCTCAGTCATGCAAATCTAACTTCCTTTCTTGATGTTTTTGTAACAAGGCTATTGACTTGTTCTATCCTGTCTGGCTATGTGTGCAGAGTTAGGCTAGCATCTCTTAGAATCTAGGGGTTGGATTATGACTTCAAATACTGAATAAAATTCACTTTTATACAGACCTGAATAGTTTACTAACTTCTTTATTGAGAGACTAGTATATTAAGCCCGTTTAGAAAACGGGCACCTAGGTTCTGAGGGTTATTTGGCCACCGTGGGAACAGGATGCCGGGCCAAAGGAACCTCTGGCTGGATCAAGCAAGGCTCTTCTGAGGTCCTGACAACCACCCTGCGGTGATTCCATCCGAAGATGCCTGTTACCTGTGGCAGGTGGTGCCGTGGGGTGGGGCGGGGCTTTGCGGTCGGTCTGGGGCGCGGTGCTGGCTTGGGCTTGGGGGCCACTGGTTTCCTGCCTGGCTGGGCTGGCTTGGAGCCTGGGAAGACGCGCCCCGTGGGCTGGGAGACACCTTTGTCCACCGCCCCGCCAGGGCTCTTGAAGACGTAGGGTCGATGGCCTACAGCAGCCGGTCCCTGATATGCGCTGGAACCCCCCATCTTCCTTCCCTGTTTCTTTCCTTCCTTCTTTCCTCCCTCCCTCCCTCATTCTCTTGACCCACCGCAGCCCCTACTTTACCCCAGGGGGGCTCTTCTTCTTCTTCTCCTCCCCCAAGGGAGCTTCTCCTATCGGGGCGACACAGCTCCCCACAGCGCTGGCCGCCCCCACCCTCCCCGCCTGTCAACCCCTTTCTCCCGGGCTCTAGGCAGCTCCCGGCGAGGGAGTGGCGGCTCCTGGAGCTGCCTGTCCGTGCTGCAGCAGCAGGGGCGGGCAGCCTAAGGAGCCGACGCTCCCTCGGCCGGTCGCTCAGTGACCGCGGGAGCAGCAGCGCCGGGCGGGATGCATCCCGCTCGGCGCTGCAGCTTCCGGCGAGGGAGAGCCGGCTCCTGGAGCTGCCTGTCCCTGCTGCTAAAGCAGCAGGGATGGGCAGCCTAAGGAGCCGACGCCGCCGTTTCTGCTGCTGCTGCCGCCGCCTTCAAGCTCCAGCAGCCAGAGCAGAGCGGGCCCGTGCGCCTCTCTCAGTGGGGACGGCGGGACGCTTCCCCCTTGGCTCTCTCTTTCTCCTCTCCCGCCCGGCCGCCGGAAGTCTCTGTGAGCAGCGGGAGGAGCAGCAGCAAGCAAGCAGCGTAACCACGCCCCCTCTCCGCCTGCTCCAATCCCTGCTTCCGCGTGTGTCATGCGCAGTACCTCACTTCCGTGACACACAGAAAATTGCAGGTGGACGCAGGGACACTTGAAGATTATAATATAGGATACACATAATTTTACATGGTTTTCCAATATTACCCTCAAACTCAGGCAAATAGGGATTGCAATAGATTCTCTTCTATCAGATGAGACACAAATCTTCTCTCTCATCAAGCAGAGACTGCTAGACCATGAAATCCAAAAACTCTACCCATCCCAGCCTTTTGTATGTTCATCTGCTTACTTAGGATTGCAGCCCCACCATGGAGTAATGCTTGATTACTTTTATAATTTAGATAGTACATCACATCGCAGAGTTTTTACGCTAGCTCATCTAAATGCATTCCCCTCATCTGTTTTGTTTGGAAGGTTTCAAAAAAATACCCTTTCAGAACAGATTTTGCTCCTGTAGTAAGAAAACACCAGATACAATACATCACATAATTTTGGATTGGCCTCTTCTTGACACCCTTCGCAGAGATCTCCTAGTGACTCCCTTACAGCTTAAAATATCAATTTACAAAGGGTCTGTAATCCAATATTTGTTGAGGGATGATACTACCAAGATTGTTTCGGCGTATTTAGCCGAGATCTTTAAAGCTAAATCTAATGTTGCCTGATTTATTCAATGGCGGCTATCTACTCTTTTATATATTGTATGTGTTTGGATTATCAATGTATTTGGATGACTTTGTATGATTTTATTGTTCCAATAGTAGATGCAGTCTAGCAAACACACATTCACACAACCTTAACACACATGATCAAAGGCACACGCAAGAGATTTCTGATGGAAACACAGGCATATATTTAAATCTTAGTAAATTTCCTCCATAGATAGAGAGATAGATCTGTCCCGGTTGTGTGAAAGGTAAAAAGAGATCAGCAATCCTAGTACAAGAGCGCAAGTAATATTAATGCACCACTAAAATAAAATCCCCACCTTACAGCTATTCAAAGACTCAGACTTCAAGATGCATCCTGGAAATAGCTTGCATGTGATTGCAAAATGTATGGACACTTTATGCATATTTGCAAGGAACACATGCATCTCTCAGGTGAGATATTGGCTGCTCTGCTTTCATCTTCTTACAGCAGACCATCTTGCAGAGGAAGGAGCTGTACTCTTTTCATTTTTGCTGCTCAGGTGCTCACTGAAATTATTGGGAAAGCTTTTCCTAAAAAAAACACTGATGTCCTTAGGGCATTAGAGCACACCTAATCCACAAAAAGATCATGCGAACACACCAGAAGAAAAGCATATATAAACATTTATGTCAGATGTGAGAACACATAAATTCCCTTTAAGAAATTAATGGTGAGAGTAAGCAAATGCCATTAGAAATATAGGCCTAGTTCATGCAAGATGCTAAGCCAAACCATAGCAAAGTGATACCACACTGGCTCCCAGGAGCTTGCAGTTGCTTTGCTCCTCTCTGTGTTTTTGTTTGTTTATTTGCTTGCTTGTTTTTTGCTGCTGTTGCTGCTAAGCCCAAGGTTTGCTTGGCATGCTACCTGAACTTGAGTTTATGGTTAAACTCTTTCCACACTAACCATGGGTTGTATCCAATGCTAGTCCAACTCAGAGTGGACCCATTGAAAGTAATAAACATGACCAACTTAGATTCATTCATTTCAATGAGTCTGAGTAAAACTTATTTAGTGCCACAGATAGGCCAAGGTTGTGCTTAATATGTTGTCCTAATCTGTAGCCAAGGCTTGTTCTTAACTACAGATTGTGGTTTATGAGGTCACAGCTTAACCACAATTCTATGTTGGGACAGCACTCTAAGCCAAACTTTGTCTTAGTTGCCACATGGTGCTGAGGACAGGGCAGGAGCAAAGTGGTGTGAACTCCTCCCCAGATATGGTCTGAGTGAAAAGTCGTAGTTTGGCTTATTGTGAGATGCAAACCAGACCAATCAAACTTTCAGGTTTTACTCTGATTTGCAACATAAATATATATGCTCATTGGCATGCAAGGTGAGGCTGTAATGCTGAATGTATTTTTGGTGAGGATCACCTCTGTGCTGATGTTTTCTCTTTTCTTCCATCTGCACATAAATTTCTAGCAAATCTAATTAGTTATGGATTTATCCTTGACTTTGCATATCCAATTCTGCATGTTTTATACAAAGTCTTAAGAAAAAGAGATCAAACATTAAAGAATACAACATTTTCTTTAGGAGAATTTATCTCCTCCGTGCCAGGAATTGTAGATGATTCCAATATTGTATTTTTGTTTTAAAACCAACAATTGCCATTTCACATTGTAACCTTCTTGTTAGTTCACCACATGAAGTGATAACTGCACCTGACATATTTGCCTTGTACGGGTATTAAAAACTGACACTTTTCTATTAGAAAAAGAGGGATGTATATATAGTGGAACTGATTGCTGTGCCGAATGTCTTTGGAATACAGAATGGAATGCAGTTTGATACTTTAAAAAAAAATTAGCATCCCACTTTATGTGCCCCAGTAGATTTTCTTACATGTACCTTTTTAGAGCATTTAAGAACCAATTCTAAGACCCCGATTCAGCAGTAAAATATGCAGAGGTTAATCCAAGGATCACCATGCCTATGTGGCACAGTGCAATGTCATGAGATGCTACTAGTGCAGAATAAGGCCACACACATACACGAAAACTGCTTTGAGGTTTGTTTACAATCAAGCAGTGTATAAATTTTGTGAAATAAACCATTTACTTTCTACTCCTGTTAAATTTTGTAATAGGTAAGGGTAATAATGAAGAAAAAACTGCAAATAGCCTGTCTCTCTGTCAGTGCTTCTTAACTGGTACTTTGTAAAGTTTGGTCCGACAGTGGCTCTTTCCAGCGGTGTTGCGTTCTGCTCCAGTGTTGGATCCCCAGTGCTGGATCCCACAGAGCTTGCAGGACCATGGATAGCTCCAAGTAAGCCAATTGCACCAACAAAGGTTGAGAGCAGGTTGAATTTTTTATACTCCTATTCTCATACTACCTTTCACAAGCTCAACCCTCTTGTGACTTACTCTAGGTTCTTAAAGAGACAATCTCCCGGCCTGAAGACAGGCACTGCTCCTCTATTCCCTAGCCTCCCATCTGGTGTGTTCCCTGCACTGCTGGGCTGGTGAGATCCCAGGGGAGGTACAGTTGTACCTTGGTTTTCGAACAGCATAGTTCTCAAACGTTTTGGCTCCTGAACGCCACAAACCCGGAAGTGACTGTTCTGGTTTGAGAACTATTTTTGGAAGCCGAATATCTGATAGGGCTTCTGCGGCTTCTGATTGGCTGCAGGAGCTTCCTGCAGCCAATCAGAAGCCACGGTTTGGTTTCTGAACGTTTTGGAAGTCAAATAGATTTCCGGAATGGATTCCATTCAACTTCCAAGGTACGACTGTATTTGGTTCCTCAGGTTCAAGGAAAGGTACCTGTGGGGGTCTGAGAAGATTATTCTGGGATCTTATGCTCATCAGCCTCAGTTATTTCTTGATCTCCAGCAGTCCTGTACCTAATCTGACTCTTTAGCTGGAAAGTCTGCAGCCTCTGACTCGGAGTCTTGACTGCTGCTGGACTCTGAGGACATAATAGCTTGCAAGAATGGAAAACCAGGCTGGATAGTCTTTCCTCAGAGGCTGATGAACTCTGATAAATTTCTAATGCCTGTAGGGTTTTTTCCCCAGTGGACAGAGCATATGATCCTGTCAAGGCTCTTATTTCGCTATGAAAGAGAGAGATGAGTGTGACCATCAATACAATTATTCCCAAGGATTGCATCTAGTGTTGTGGAGATTGAATTGCTCTCTGGTATTCTGAGAAGCAGTGGTTGATGAAACAGACTGGATGAGGACTAGAGTGCAAGTGGCAGAAATCAGGTTCTGAAGCTGACCAAACTTGTGTTTGAACAACATGCTAGAACCAATCATGCCTACCACATGATGATGAAGGCAGCTGTATCCATCACATCCTTGAGGAGCCAGCCAACATGGTTATTGTGTGTGCTCTGCAGATTATTTACCCCATATTTGGATGGCATGTCCTGTAACATGCTGTGAGCAGTTTACAATTCACTTTGAGGGTAGAATTGCTTGACTTTGTAGCGACTTAGATGCCACTGTTTAATTGAGTAAAGTTATTGTGTTTCTTAAAAGGGACCCAGGTGGCGCTGTGGGTTAAACCACAGATCCTAGGGCTTGCCGATCAGAAGGTTGGCGGTTCGAATCCCTGTGATGGGGTGAGCTCCCATTGCTTGGTCCCAGCTCCTGCCCACCTAGCAGTTCAAAAGCACACCAAAGTGCAAGTAGATAAATAGGAACTGCTCTGGCGGGAAGGTAAACTGCGTTTCCGTGCGCTGCTCTGGTTCGCCAGAAGCGGCTTTGTCATGCTGGCCACATGACCTGGAAGCTGTACGCCGGCTCTCGGCCTATAGAGCGAGATGAGCGCCACAACCCCAGAGTCGGACACGACTGGACCTAATGGTCAGGGGTCCCTTAACCTTTACTTTTATTGTGTTTCTTCTTATCTTCACTTCAACCCATACACCTTTTTATTTTATTTATACTTCTGGACTATTTTTTATATCTCACCAAGGTCAATGAGCTACCTTCATGGCTCAGTGGCAATTTGAACTCTTGTCTCCAAGGAACTAGTCCAGTGCTTTAACCACTACATCACACCAGCTTTCATCAGCCTTTCTTTTCACCCTCTTATTCTATTTGCTCTCTTATTCTTCACTGAAATGGTCTTCAGGTTTATTAAAGGATTTATTAATACAGTATTATCAGCACAGTCATATGCTCTCATGCTATGTTGATTTTCTGTCAATGTCACTGAAAGATCAACTTCACTTGTGGTGATATTTTTAGAAAATTGATGTATTTTAGTGAACTGGAAGAAGGGTGTTTTTGTTTTGTTTTTTACTTTTTATGAATCTGACTGATTTGTCACCATAAATATATGGCTACCCACAACAGCTCCTGTATTGGCCCATGACTGTAACTATGAAAGTGTCCTGGCTGTGTAGCATTAAATAAACATTTCCTTACTTTAAACTTCATGCAGTTTCGATGTACTGGTTTACTGCCACATATCCAGATTATGCTCATGGGTTTTATACTTGGAGATAGAAAGATCTCATGTTAGGAAAATGTCAGACAAGCTACCTATATTTTAAAAGTAACAAATAAGGAGTCAATATTATTTGAAGGATGTGGCTGTGGGATACTTGAATCATAAGATACAATGAACTGCCTTATATTGAGGCAGACCAGTTGTTAATCTAGAACAGGGCTTGTCTCATCTGGCAGGCAATCAGGCTTGTCTCAAATGCAGGTCTTTTCAATCACTTTTATGATATTCCTTAACTAGTTATCCCAGTGATTGAATTTAAGGTTTGCTACATAAATGGTGGGTGATATTCAATGCCATTCCTACTCAAAGCAGACCCATTGAAGTTAATAAACATGACTTTTTATTTACTCGTTAATTTCAGTAAGTCTACACTGAGTAGGACTGAGTTGCATAAAACCTAGTATTGTTCCCTTACACAGAGATATAGCTCACCCTTCTGTAAGGAACCACTACAATTTTATTGGGTCCTGTAAGAGGCAGCCACATTGCCTTTGTCCAGCAGAAGCTGATGGAATATGGCAGTGTTCGCAGCGCCCATGTTGTTGCTGCTTACCAGGAGGTAGAGGGTGAGATGGTGTCAAGGCTGATGCAGTGCAAGCATATAAGCAGAGCCAATCCAGCACACTTGCATGTATGTTTGCCCTGCACCAACCTTAGCACTGCATCACCCCTTCTCCTCTACCTTCTGGTAAGCAGGAGTGATATGGGAGACAGAAAATCAGGTGAGCACTGCCATACCACCACCACTAAACCAGTACTGCACTCGTCACATGCAGAATAGGGGAAAAAATATCCCTGAGAGCATTAAGACTAGAGGCTAGGCCTGAAACCAAATGTGAAAGCATAGACAGGCCAATGTGGGTGTGGAGCTTTCAAACAAAGATCCCTTACATGCATTCTGAAGTGGAACAGCCAAGAGATAAACTGCATGTCACAGTCAACCGTAAGCTTTATTTTACCTTTGGGTACATATTCCATGGGAAACTTTCTTTGTTGGTTAACATTCATAGAGTTTCATAAGATTTATAGAATCATAGAGTGGGAAGGGACCATAAGGGTAATCTAGTCCAACATCCTGCAATGCAGGATTCCCCCCCCCCAACGTGGGGCTCGAATCTATGACCCTGAGATTGAGTCTAATACTCTACCAACTGATCTATCCCAGTGTGTTTACAGTGGGATTCATTCATTTTATCTTTGGTGTCATTACATAATGAATCAGACTCATGTCCCCCACCAACTCATAACAGTATGTTCTAAAAAGTAGATGGTATAAAACAGAACTGTTTGACATTAAACAAAAAAGGAAAGAGAGAAAAAGAAAACCCTGTGTTGAATCATAGCTGTCAATACAGATATAGCACAACATTATGTATTTATATTACCCAGTTGAGTCCTGTCATTGTATGGAATGCAAAACTGATCTCCCTTTTCTAGTATGATTCTTGGGTCATTAGCACACTGATGAGGGCTTTCTCCCAGTCAGTATTGAGAAGGTGCATTATTCACTGTGCAGATAAGCCTTCATGGGTCAGGTGCTCTTCAGATGCAGTTGAACTCCATTTCCCATCAGCCCCAGACAGGAGTTGTAGTCCAAAATATCTAAAGGCCACCAGTTTGGGGGAAGGCTGGTATGGCTGTGGTGGCAGGGGGGACCCACTGCAGCAGGACAGTTTCTCTCTTCATTCAAGCCTGCTGCGAACTTACTTCCTTGGTTATGATAAAATAATCTGTTGGCAGATTCAGGGCAGATAAAAAAGGAACTTCACACAGCACATAGTGAAACTATGGCATGCACTCCCACAGGAGGCAGAGATGCCTCCAACCTGGATGGCTTTAAAAGAGGTTAGACAAATTCTAGGAGGATATGGTTATCCACAGCTACTAGCCATGATGGCTATGATCTACCTCCACTGTGACAACAGGATGCTGGACTAGATGGGCCACTGGTCTAATTCAGCAGGCTCTCCTTATATTCTTACATTCTTACTAGACATTACAGTATACTATCCCCATGTTCTGTAAAGGAATGGAGGGGGGGATTAAACACTTCACATATCTTTCTGCTTGGAGGCTTGTCCCCCTGTCAGTTTTACGGCTGAGCCAGGCTACCTTTTCAATGAGTCCATCACCCACACCAAATATTGATGTCCACATCACAAATTCACTGATAGGCTATAATCTGATTTATGTGAGAGCTTGTAACTCCCTGCCATTGTGTCCAGCCTGGAAAATGCAGCTGAAATCATAAATGACTGTAGCACTCTGCCAATGCTCTCAGAAGCAACAGCTTAAAAAATGTTCAGTCAGTGGAATAGGAGAAGATAGGTGCAGAAAACAAGAAAATATTCCACTGTGGGGACAAACTATCATGGCATTTTCTCAGGGCATGAGTTTGAGATTTTTAAATGAGCAAACTAATTAAACTGAACAGTTTCCTGTTTCCCCCTTCTCAGCAAGTAGTTGATAATGCCACAAAGGAAAAATACTATTTAGATGGATGTAGGGAGATGGTAATAAAAATCTTGAGCAATGAAACGGCGTGACTGTTCGCTCCAAGACATATATTTCATTATTTTGGTATTTACAAAAAATGATAAAATAAAATTACTATTCTAAATCTGGACTCATTTACGCATCTCCCAAGGCCAGATATTCTAATTAAAACATACCTGACAACATACCTGGTTTGGGGATTGGATTGGATTAATTATCATTTGAAAAACCCTCTGTTTGAAAGGATCTTTATTCTTTCTACTTTAGCCCACTAAAGCATTGGCTACAAGGATAAATCATCCACTGTACTTATTTCATGACAGTACATTTATAGTGAACCTCAGGCAAAGGGGCCAAAGGCAGCACTTCAGTTCTCTTGACCTGGTATCCTCTCCAGACCACACATCCTCCTGATCCACATTTTCCATTCCCCCCTGCTTTGCACCTTCATTCAGTGTTTTTGCCTGGTGAGAATATGTCCTTGAACTCCAATAATGCTTCCTGTTTACCTTGGTGGAGGATAGAGAAGGATGTGTGAGTATGGATAAATTAGCCTGCTGTGCAAAAATAACATTCACATTCATTGCTCTGCTCACTTTTGCTTCTGGCTCCACCCACCACCAGTATATGGCCCCTGGAAGGTGGCCCAGAAGGAAACGTGTCCCCCGGGCTAAAAAAAGAGATCCCCTAGCCCTGCTGTATTGTATGCACATACAATGCTCATGAAAGTTTCACCTGATTAGCCTCCCATCACTCCTGGCTACAGCAGTTCCCCCACCCACTCCACCCAATAAGATGACTGTGGACTGAGTGTGGGCTGCATAGGCAGCAAATGTATCCTCTTACTGTCTGTACAGTGATATTCCAGAGAAAAAAAGACTTGCTCTTTTGAGACTGCATCTCATGTCCTTTGGCTGTGCAGTTAGCACTGTAAGCAAGGACCACCTCTCCCCATATGAACCAACCCAGACCCTGCAATAATCATTTGGCGCCCTTCTTTATGTGCCTCCTCCATGAGAGGTCCAGAGGGTGGCAACACAAGAACTGGCCCTTTTGAGGTAGTTTCCCATTTGTGGAATTCTCTCCCCTTCCTTGCATATCTTTAGGTGCCAGGTTGGGGGGGGGAGCTATTGGTTTTAGTGTTATTATTTAATTTGTGTTCCCATTTTATGTTGTGAACCACCTTGTGATCTTTGGATGAAGGGCACTATACACATTTAATAAACAACAACAAATACCTGTATATACCCTCAACCACACCCAGAAGACAAAATGAGGATTATTATTGTATTTGCTGCAGACAAAATCCTTTATTGGAATTATTGCTATCATGCACCTCTTTAGCTTGGCCTTTTACACATGAGATGCATGTGGGGCTAACCGTATCCCTGTAAATACAATCTCTTTTAAGTATTTTTAATTTTTAATTTTAATTTGTTGTAACCCACCCTGGGACTTCCTACTGAATGGCAGGTGACCAATTTATCATCATCATCATCATTATCATCATCATCATCATCATTTCATATTCCATTCCCTATTTAGAGAACAATCTTTTAAGATAGTGTTGCAGAACAGTAGCACATGAGTTCCCTGCTTCCATTTTAGCACCAGGAAGAAAAGAGTATGCCTTGTCAAATACAGCACAAAACAATAATTAGGTTTGCCTGTGGTTTGCCTTGGAAACCACACTTTGGATCTCTACTTTGTGTCAGTCCCTGTGCGGGTGGATCTTCAAAAGGAGAACAGCCAACATGCCTACAGAAGAGACTGAGGATTTAGTTTGCAAACAGTGTTTACAGTTAGGGTGATCAAGATTCTTTCCCTTAAGATGCTTCCCTTAAGATACTGGTCAAGGCAAGATCATGTCAGATTATCTCTTATTTAGAAGGCTGTTGTGAGATAAGACTACTAGATCAAAATTGGGGTGGCAGTGGTGTAAGCGCTGTGCTGTTTGTTTAGTGAAGATCTGTGAAACTGATGTTTTCCAAAATGAGAGTGACAACAGCCCTATGCAATTGCTGATGGGCCCAGAGCAAGGCATGGGTCTGCACCAAGTCTCATACTCCTTTCCCAACATCTGTATGAACACTGCAGACATCTTATAGGGTAAAGCTATATATGCAAGGCTTCACAGGATCTCAAACCCCAGTTGATTGAGGTGTCCAAATCCTATAGGTAAAGGTAAAGGGACCCCTGACCATTAGGTCCAGTCGTGACCGACTCTGAGGTTGGGGCGCTCATGTCGCATTATCGGCCGAGGGAGCCGGTGTACAGCTTCCGGGTCATGTGGCCAGCATGACAAAGCCACTTCAGGCGAACCAGAGCAGCGCACGGAAACGCCGTTTACCTTCCCGCCGGAGCGGTACCTATTTATCTACTTGCACTTTGACATGCTTTCAAACTGCTAGGTTGGCAGGAGCAGGGACCAAGCAATGGGAGCTCACCCCATCGCGGGGATTCGAACCGCCGACCTTCTGAACGGCAAGGCCTAGGCTCTGTGGTTTAACCCACAGCGCTACCCACGTCCCCCAGATCCTATAGACACATGTATATTTATAACTAGGAGCACAGAGGCACCATCTCTGCAGGCATTTTTGCTACATGCATGAACATCACAGGAGTGCCCAGCAAGGAGCACACAACATCAGGAGGCAGGGCTACCTGCTCCTTGCTCCCATATTCACCAACACAGGAGCTATGAAGGCCAGCAGAGGGCTAATATGTTAAGGAAATCCTAAGGATCCCCGACACCACTCCATGGCCAGAGGACAAGGCACCACAACAGCACAATTGCAAGCAGATTGCAAGGACAGAAGCAATGTGGGGTGAAACGGTCTTATGTTGCTTTTTAAAACTTCCTATGAATGGCTCATGAACAGAAGTGAATCAGTTGACAGTACTGATGGCTTGAATGAGAAATTCCTCAACTATTAATAGACCATGGGAAATCAAAAGATGAACTTGCATGTATGAACTTACCCTAAGTGATAACTGATTATATTCTAGCAAGCTGTTCAACCTTTGTTGCATGAGGTTAATGAGAGTAATCTTTTAGAGTATCTCTTGAGGGAACTGAAGAGTCTGACAACCAGCTTAGATGCTGCCTACCAAAAAGCCACTATCCATGGCACTGCTCTATGCACCAGAGACATTGATTCCCCCCCCCCACACACACACTTTGATATGAAGTGCTACCATGGCTAAGGGCTTATTGGTAATTTGAATAGAGGAAGGATAATACCTAAGCTGTCTAGTTTCTTTAACTTGAAGGCATTTGCCTAAAGCTGCTGCAAACCACCCAAGCCGTTCTTAAATTCATTTTGTGCATTGCTGCATTGTACAACCACCTGTTTCCACTTCCAGCAATAAATCCTCATAAATCCTTCAATCCACAGCTTTAGCGAGAAAAGTAATTTCTGTTTTGACTTGACACGTACCTTTTCAAAAAGCCACAAATTAGTCAGTGGCATCAATCAAATACTTATTCTACATGTGTTTGGTATCATTCAGCCCTCTTGCAGTAGATTTATCTGGATCTGGTGATCATCAGGTGATAATTTCTATTTCTTATATTGACTTCTGAAAGCACTGACTATTTTCTGTGTGCTTCATTGAACCATGTGTTGTGCTTAAAGACCAGTAACTATTCAGGATCCTGTTGTGTGTGTTTGTGGAACTCTGTCAACAAAAACTCAGGGTATATATATGACATTTTTGTACAGGTGGAATGTAACTGGGGAAAACAAATTAGAATATGAGAAAAAACAATGTTTTTTTCGGTACTAGGCTTTTCACCTTCTGTATATTTTGAAATGTAACTGGGTCAAATGAGGAAACTTAAGCTAGCAGCCAACAACAGAGATTCAGTGTTGATGTGACATATCACCTTTTAAATAATTCTTATTGTATAGTCAAGGAGGTGAATCAGATCTTTTTCCATCAGCTTTACACATCTTCCATCTTTGCCAAAGCTGCATTTGGGCCCTACTATCCAATCTAGTGAGTTGCTGTGTCCACCCAGCAACTCATCTGTAATAATAATAATAATAATAATAATAATAATAATAATAATAATAATATAATGTATTATTTGTACCAGACACATCTGACTGGGTTGCCCCAGCCACTTTGGGTGGCCTCCAACATATATAAAAACATGATAAAATATTAAACCTTAAAAAGCTTCCCTATACAGGACTGCCTTCAGATGTCTTCTAAAGGTTACGTAGCTACTAATCTCCTTGACATCTGATTCGAGGGCATTCTACAGGGTGGGCGCCACTACCGAGAATATTACACTTAACTGGGAGGTTATTGGTTGTTGTTTTTATTTTGATTATATATTTCGTGGTTTTATATTTTGATTTTGTTCTGTGAACCACACTGAGACCTCTGGGTATAGGGCGGTATATAAATTCAATAAATAATAATAAATAATAACAATAGCTGTCTTATATGCACCAGGATTACCCTGTCTATCTTAGAGATGTGCAAACCACCCCCAACTCCTTGACAAATGTCACCTATCTTCAAATTCTTTTTTCTTCCAACAGAATTCCTGCAAAGATTTTGCCTGAGTAAAATTTGCCTTAGATTTTATTCTAGCCATACTTCTTTAAGCGACATTGCAGTTATTAAGTCTTCTCTACAGAGCTGCAGCAGAGCTCTATACATTCAACTTTCATTCCTGTCGTGGACTACTCAGTTCCTTTATAGTAGCTTTTCCAGCCAATCAGCAAATTTTCCATAAGTGCTCTCTTGGGGGTTGGTTTAGCTCAGTGATAGAGCACAGGCAAAAGGTCCCAGGCTTAATCTCTGACATCTCTGGGTAAGGCATGTGAAAAAACTCTACCTGAAATTCTGGAAAGCTGCTGCCAGTCAAAGTAGATAATACTAATCTAATCTGACATAATATAAGGTCACTTCCTGTGTACGTAAATGGATGGTTATTTTTTTAAAAAAAATCTGTATTATTTTTCTCGTAGTTTCTCTGCAAGTTTGCAGTTGCTCTGGTTTTCAACAATTATTATGTTATATAACAAAAAAACAAAAAGATGCCACAAAAATGGTACCTGTAGCCTTAAATATTTTTTCCAAACCATGAAAATCTGGAGAAAATGTAAATTGAAAAGTGTTTCTATAAACTTCATATATCAAAGAAAGAAAGCTGAATTGTCAATGTTATAGCTAATAGAGCAGCTCCCATTATCCAGTTGTCTTCCAGCAGCCCTTCTTATGTAACTTTTTAATTTATTCATTCATGTATCTGGAATTCTAGGTATCTGAATATTTTGGCAGTTCCCTTTAGATAAATTTGACTGTATCCCTGCTTAAACTACTGCAAAATGTACAAGGTCCATGATTGATCTATTCTTGTGGTTTTCTTCCTTCACTCCTGTACCACGGTAAATTACAAACATGTTTTTTCCCCTTTTGTAGTTGTTATGGGAACAATTTTCAGATCTTAGCAGCAAGGCCTTGTGCAATTATTCAAATACCACTGGAAAGTAGAAGGACTGTATTTGCAGCAAAACTCCATTTAATTTATACAGTCTCAGTCTCCCTTCTGCTGATATACATAGCAGAGACTCAGCAGCCTAGAGCCTGCCATTTGCTAGCTGAAGTTATGGAAAGATAGGGAAACACTGGTGGAGTTGGCCTTAAGACTGTATTGGGTTCCCTGGTTGACTCCTGTCTTCTCTTACCACCTCCTTACCTGGCTCTTGGCACTTTCCCTAGGCCATAGAATTAAAGCTGCAGCCATAGAGATAAAGCTGCAGTGCCTTGTTTTCCTCGAAAATCCTTTACTTCTCATGGCATTGCTAAGCTTGGATAGCTGGTCAGTTTCATTAGCTGGAATCGTGCATTTCCGTAGCTGGAGTTCTTCCCAGTAATCAGTGGGCTGCTAGGTGAAAAGTCCAATGACACAAAGAAAAATGGTGCTTGCTTCCAAACTCTTCAAAGCCAAATTAGTTTGGCTGCAATGATGTTAAAAAATGTTGTGTAACACCAGTTAGGGCATTGCATTTACTGGCCATTTTATTGCATCATTTGATCAATTAATTGCGACCAGAGCGGCGGAGCTGACAGTTACTCCTTTGAGGATTCTTTGCTCAGCATTTTATCTTCTCTAATAGCTTTTGGTGTAGGTTAATTTACAAGGTAAAGGAGTTGCCAAGGTTTACAGCGTTATATTTATATGAATGTAGCTTGACAATGAATACTGACCTGTAACCAGAAATATGATGCCCAGGGCCAAAATTTTGGATGTTTAGCCAACAGAGAAGACAGACTAGATACATTCTTCTAGCAAACATTTATAGAAAACAGTATTCCTACCTAAATTTATTATAGCACTAGTTACATGATACGGAATGATGCCTCCCATTAAAAAAATCCAGAATTATCCTCATTCCTCATCTACCAGTATTCACTACAAATTTCAAATACCCAGATGTTCTATGTATCTAAGCAAATAAAAACAACAGCCAACAACAACATTTGAAATGTGAACCGATGAGCTGGGAAACATCTGAAATTAGTCTGAGTTTGCTGCAATTTGTCACATTTTCTGAGTTACTGGCAAGTACAGAAAAGCAGCATCCAGTTGGGATGGAAACATGGGTGAGATTCTGTTAAGCACCCACTCATTTTTAGCTAGTGGTGAGCAGGGCCATGGGCAAAAATGGGGAGAGCCAGATGCAAAAGTTGGTGGAGAAATGTATGTAACTTATGCCTTTATAGAGTATATTTTTGCCACACAAACATCAGAGGTTGATACATACATCTCTCTGTCCTCCAGTCTAGCCTGCAAGAGGCATTATCATCATTCAAGGTCACATTCCAGCTAGGTAAAAGCGCCCAATGATGATGCCTAGAAGAGTAACAAGAGATTTGGCTTGGGAGGTGGGGAGTCCTGAGGACCAGATACAGAAGCCTGGAGGATCACACACCTGGAGGACCTTCACCCAGGCTGTGTTAGGAAAATGTCCTACCAGGCAGTCCACCCAAGGCCACTTCATATGGTTGGATAAAGGGGTGTACACATGTACACACACATATTTAAATTTCTATAACACATATATGTGGCATGGAACTGTGAATAGAACAATGTAAATACATGTGGTAAAATGTTTATGTAGTTGCTTCAAGGGTGATGGCCTATACCAGATGTACATGCACAGATACTGTCTGTTGTCTGCGGAGTTAATCTTTTCAGCTGGCATAACACCAAGCCTTTTCTATTATGCAAGACTGGATTATAATGGTACAACTGCAAGTGGGTCCAGATGCTAAGCTTTCTTTTAAAAAAAGAAGCAAATCTTTAGATTCGCCATCTGATTTTATTCTGATCTTAATTTGATTTAAGCTGCATTTTAATCAATTGTTTGATTTTATGTTTTAATGTATTATATACTTGGATGTTAGCCGCCCTGAGCCCAATCCTGGCCAGAGAGGGTGGGGTATAAATAACATTTACTATTATTATTATTATTATTATTATTATTATTATTATTTATTATAACTCCTACAAGCAAAGTTATATGCAGGCAACTTCCTAGTCAGTTTCTGTGAAATGAGCCACTCTAGCTGCTCCCACCCTTCAGTGTTTTTAGCCTATGAGAAGAGTAAGACCTGTGTTTGATGAGATGAGCTGTTTGAACACCAAGGTATAAGAATCCCTGGGGTCTAAAGTGCTGATGTTGCCCCTTCTCTCTTAATGCACTCCCCCCCCCCACCGCTTGTTCCTCATTTTCTGTTCTTTTAAATCTCTGTTCTTTGCCCTTCCTAGCAACCAGGGTTCAATTCCCTATGTGGTTTTGTCTGGAATCAGGTTCTCACTATTAAAACATCCAATAAGCAGGCTGGATTAAGATTGGGTGAAACCTTGGAGCTGTAATTAATTTGCAGTGAGGGGCAGAAAAGCATCACATTGGCTAAAGGAATTAAGATTCTATGCCTATGATGCAAGCATCAAGTCCCCTTTTGCAGCCATTGAGCACATCCTGCTATACCTTCACAAGAGGCATGTAAGGTAGGCTAGGTGCACCAAGAGCACAATCAGAGTAGTTAAAGCTGGTATAAACCAGTGATGAAAGTAATTATAGGGGGATGAGTATAGCTGTACCCTGATTTCTCTTTGAAATTCCATTTTCCTTTATTTGAAAGACAGTGTGATGTGGAGGAGATGGTGTGATAGGTTTGATCAAAGGAGATCCAATTTCAAATGCCTGCTTAGTCACCCTAAATTCAGTGGGTGGCTTTGTCCAAGTCACTATCTTTCAGCTTAATCCATTTCAAACTTTTTGTAATGTGAACATGAAACAGAAAGCTATAGTACCCTGGGGATGCAACAAGGTAAAAAATGTCAAAATAAATCTATTTTGATTCAAAATGTCTCACCATGGCCAGAATCCTTGGGGTATAATCCTTGCAGTAAGAAATCTTTGCACATTTTGGCAACATAAAGTAATTACAAACAATGTTGCAAGGGCAGTGTGACCTGTAAGAACTTGCCTCTTCAGATTTTGAAGCAGCTCCATGTTCCAAGCTCATTAGCCTGGCCCTTCATTCCAGTTTTCCACAGCACGGTGCATAAATCCTGTAACAGGTATAGCTTTTGCATAACACAAAGAGTTAATGAAATCTGTCACAATGCTAAAAGCTTATTTAACAAAACCCAGCTATCAGCTTGTAGAAGTCAAGGAGGCTTGCTTTCAATCATGCACCGAAGAGCTGATTTCTTCTGAAGTGATGCAAGGTGATGATAATGATAGGAAAGGTGGAAGAAGAAATTACAGGAACAGGGATATGATTAGCATTTAAAGGACAAAAAATATCCAGATATTCAGATGACATTACAAATGCTGGTCTAATGATCAAGAGAAACAGGACAGGGTTTTGAACCAGCATGCTGTGGACCTCTTCATTTCACTCAGGGGGTGGGTGGGCTATGTCAGATGAAGCTAGAAAGCCTTCTACACTTAGGTAAATTGTTGCGCCACACTCCGAACAGGCTGCTCCCAATACCACAGAGAGTTGAAGAATTCACTGTCTCTCGCCCCCCATGTAAATTGTGTGGTGAAGTGGTTAAGAGCAGTAGACTCGTAATCTGGTGAACCGGGTTCGCGTCTCCGCTCCTCCACATGCAGCTGCTGGTTGACCTTGGGCTAGTCACACTTCTTTGAAGTCTCTCAGCCCCACTCACCTCACAGAGTGTTTGTTGTAAGGGAGGAAGGGAAAGGAGAATGTTAGCCGCTTTGAGACTCCTTCAGGTAGTGATAAAGCTGGATATCAAATCCAAACTCTTCTTCTTCTTCTTCTTGCTCTTGCTCGTCTGGCATTAAAGCTGGCTCTCCTGCTGGTTCCCATATTTACTTACTATCCCTTGTCCATTCAATGTCCTTCTTCACAGCACTGTAGAGCAGCTGGGAAATGGGGGGGGTGACCTTCAGGTTGAGGATACTGCCATATTGGAAAGAGATGGAACACACAGAGCTCCATCTGATTATTGGCCTAGCCATTACATACAACACTTGGCCAACATTCTACCCTCTATTGACATAGCACTGTGGTGCCATGTCAGGCTAGAATTAGTAGAGCAGAAAGTTGGCATGCAGTCAACAGTTCATCCAGCTCTCCACTTGGTACAGCTGAGAACTAAGCACACTGTTCTTGTCCTTCTGATGTTCAGTTGTGCAGAAGAACATTTGCTATTCCAGCTGCACACAGAATTTGGCAATCTGAACACAAGTTTGATTCTGTGAAATATTAGTTAATCACATTAATCCAGGCATAGGCAAACTCTGCCCTCCAGATGTTTTGGGACTACAACTCCCATCATCCCTAGCTAACAGGACCAGTGGTCAGGGATGATGGGAGTTGTAGTCCCAAACATCTGGAGGGCAGAGTTTGCCTATGCCTGCATTAATCTGTCTGGAGGTCAAGCATGAATGGATAATGTTCTCATTTTTAATTCTCCCAGGCAACAAATTTCCTATAGCATTATTTTGCTTGAGCATCAACCTGTATGAGCACATGTGTATAGGTATGAGGAATGCATGCCTTCTGTGTTTGGAGGTATTCCAGTTTGCTGAATCAGAAAACCTAGATACTGTAAACATTCGCTGAAAGGATGCCTGGAGGGACTCAGCTCACATCTACCTTCTTAGTTACAGCTGTCTCAAATAGTTTACTGGTAGGGAAATTTATCTTTGCATGGTACTGTGCTTGCTATGATCCAATTTTGGTTTCTGTCCACTTCTCTTGAACTGTCAAATGTTAGATCCTTTCAGAGCCCTAAGAGTAACTTTGGGGCATTTCTGGGTCTGAAATTATTCCATGATAATGCCGTAAACTCATGCAGTCAGTGGCTCTTTAGGTGGTGTCCTGGTATACTAAGTCTCATTAGAATTTAAATTTGTTTTGCCCTAGGGAAGTAAAGAGAAAGCACACCCCTGGCACATGCAGCTATAATATATACAAAAGTTTCCATCTACTCTTTGACCATACATATCAGTCATAGTTTATTTTCCCTAAAGTTCTTCAAGTGTATTTCCTTAAATGAACTAATTTAGCAAATTCCCTTTAGCGAAAACTGTTTAGTCCTGTTCAGGATATATATTAGCATTCACTGAATATGCAGAAGGATGTGAGACTTTTGTAGGTGAACTGAGAGTTCTTTGGGACCCTGGGTGGGTGGTTGAGAGTCAGGAGACTGAAAGGGAGGGTATGTCCAAAGGTGAAAGAACTGACATTGGTTTACATTTATTAGTAATTCTGTATTGATGCTACATTTTTATATGTTAACCGTGTGCTTTTTGTAATATTTGTTGCTTAAGCTGTCTGCTGTTGCTTTAGTTTTCTGTACACTGCTTCTTTTAACATAGTCACTGGTGCAGAAATGGTGCAAATAAACAATACATTCCTCTCAAGGTGGTGTGCAAAATAAAACAATAAAACAGTGAAATCACAATCATATAATAAAGTGCAAGTGCCAACCCAACCACTGTGTCTCAGCTGTGAGTCCATGAGTTTGGCATACTTTCAATGCTATGATGAGAGGGAAAGCCGGCCTGTGTGGCACAGGAACACCACACAAAGGGCTTTTCATGCCTAGTAAGAGGGCAGGAAAGGAGCAGCGTAAGGAATATGCAATGAGAGGGGATTCTCTTAAGCTTCTCACAGAGCAACAACACCCTAATGGCTGCAGGAAGGGACCATAGCCTCAGCACAAACTGAGGCTGATTTAATCCATCATCACAGCAGCATGGGAGCTGTGAGTACTTACCAACAGATTCTGCTCCACTAACCTTCATATGCAGGAATTATGTGAGCAAAGCCAGTGACTCATAATGCCAGATGAATTGGCCTAAAGTGGGAGGCTGAAGGAATTTAGTTTGGAGATAAATGGGACAGATATGGGTAGGTGTGCATAGATTCCCTTTAGCTGTTGTGATACGCTCAAAAGATTGTGTAAAAATAGCTCAAGAGCACTCACCTCTCTGTTTTCACTTCTATTTTTGTTTAATGAGCACTGGGGGTGATACTAGTCATATATATTGTTGGAGGTCTTTTTGTATAGCTTTTCTTCCATCAGAGGTCTCGGGCAACATCTTAGGTCCTTTAATTACTATGCTGAAGTACCACAGGAAGCTGCTCTCTGGATTAGAGATCAATGGTTTCTGAAAGTAGCATTAGCCACACAAAGAGGGACTCCTTATAGCCAATAACTATATAAAAGTGGCAAATTTTCTTTCATGCCAGTGGGAACTTTTAATGCACAGTGATTTTCCTCACTTGAGAAACCAATGTTTCCTTTGCATCTTGGATACAAGAGTCATTCCCAGATAGACAAAGATCAACGGGAGTGACTTTTGCTTTGTAAATTAAGCCCCACAAGAAGTGCATTGTAACTCTTTGAAGGTGAGTTCCCTTGATTTCTTCATTCTGCTCTCTTCAACTAGACTTCTTGATTGTCTTGTGTTCTGTTCATAGGTCAATAGGCTCATAGGTTAGGTTTCATCTAGGTCCTCAGGTTGACTTTTACTTTGGGATAAATCTGAAAGTATTTTACTCATGCTGCTTTAAAAGGATATTCTATGGAAGTAAATATTAGACTCCCAAAATCTGCCTAGAGACTCTGTTACAGTGGAAATTGAATTTTACAGGATTAATCCCTGTTGAAATGGTACTATGATGTACACTGTAAAATCTGACTGAACACCCACCACCCCCACCCCCAGTTAAGCAAATAGAACTTTACCTGCTAACTGCCAGAACTTCTGAAGGGATTTTTTTGTCAGGGAATATGGAGCAATCCTCCACCACCACTTTGTTATTTTATTAATAATAATACACCAGTGTGGTGTAGTGGTTAAGAGAGGTAGACTCGTAATCTGGGGAACTGGGTTCTTGTCTCCGCTCCTCCAGATGCAGCTGCTGGGTGACCTTGGGCTAGTCACACTTCTCTGAAGTCTCTCAGCCTCACTCACCTCACAGAGTGTTTGTTGTGGGGGAAGAAAGGAAAGGAGAATGTTAGCCGCTTTGAGACTCCTTAGGGTAGTGATAAAGCGGGATATCAAATCCAAACTCTTCTTCTTCTTCTTCTTCTTCTTCTTCTTCTTCTTCTTCTTCTTCTTCTTCTTCTTCTTCTTCTTCTGCTACACTACTGCCTTATATGTTTCTTCACATAAAATCATCTCAGCAATCAACAACAGTAGCCCTATAAGGAATGTCAGTGTTATGATGTTGTCATATAACCAATCCTGATTCATTTCATAGTACCTTGAAATCATCTTGCACAAACTTCTGGTGTGGCCACATTTGGAATGCAGAGCCTAAGCTGCCAGAAAGGACAACCAAACACAGTAAGGTAAGTTGTAACTTTTACCATAAGGAGAGGTTCAGGTATTTGGGGCTTTTAAATTTACAAAAATAGATGACAAGAAGTTTATAAAATGATGTATGATCTGAAGAAAATGGATTGAGAAGGCTTTTTCTCCCTCTCTAATAGCAGCACTGACTCACTCAATGAAATTGATTGGAAGTAGATATAGGACAGACAGAGCTAAGTACTTCTCCACAGAATCTATAATAAACTTATAGATTTCACTGCCACAAGAGGAAGTGATGGCCACTGACTTTAAAACGGAATCAAACAATTTCACAGGAGAGGAGAGGGATTATATCAACGGGCATTAGCCTAAATTTCTAAACAGAGCCTCCAAGTTTGCAGGTATTGTGTCTCTGAGGCTGCAATGTGCACACTTACCTAGGAGTAAGCACTACTGAACACAGCAAGACTTACTTCTGTGTAAGCATGCAAAGCATCGGACTGAACATGCTGGATCTCACAGTGCCCGGTGGGGGGGGGGTCGTCAAACCGAAGAGGGGCATGGGTGACTTCATTCTTTGTTTCAGGACTCCCTGAAAACATCCAGAAAAAAGGATGCAGGACTAAGTGGAGGTTTGATCTTACTCTACTATTCTTAGGGTTAGGAGTGTGTGTGCAGGGGGAGGGGTGTTCTTCTCTTTATATATCTATACCTAAGATAAATATTGCTGCAAGGCTCAAAGCAATAGCATCTTCCATTTGAATACTAGGATGTAATGGGAGATGCTGTCTTGGAAAGGCATTCCACCATCTATCTGTTTCCCTGTGCTGTCATTGCCATTCCTGGGATCATGCATGTCAGGAGTCACCAGGTGTTCCCTGACACTCACAGAGACCCCTCCCTGCCATTCCATCCCTATTGAAATTAGGTTGAAAGCAGCATTGTACTGTAGGCTACAGACTAGGTTGTGGTGTTTCTCAGTCACAGTGTGTGTGTGTTCTGCCCTCAACAGTTTTTCTGGTTTGCAAATGTGCCCACAGGCTCAAAAGGACTGGTGGTTGACATTAGAGTAGTCTCTTCTTTAAAAAACAACAGCTGACTCAAAATTTTCTGTCACTGAGTGGCACTCCAAAACTCTCAAAATCACTGCCTGGGGCAATCTACCTCACTTTACTTTGTGGTAGGGCCAGCTATGGCTGAGTTTCTATTACTGGCAGCTTTTTCAAAAGCTGTACCACTGCCATAAGGAATATTAACACAAAGATATCCAACATATGCTAGAGGATGTCTGAGCATCATCTAAGCAATCTTGTTTAAACCATAGCCCAGGTGTTCTTTCGGCTTTCAAAAACTATATCTATTTTCAGCAATGCAGCTTAGCAATTGCTCATTCTTACGTCCAAAGCCAGTACCATTCCTTTCAGAAAGAATCACTGCAGCAGTCAGTGTGTATTTCACTGTTCTTTGATGGCACGGGAAATTGTCTCCCTGTTCTATGAAAGTCTGAAGTTACATGTGATTCTATACATTTATATAAATTGTTGGAGGCTTATTGCTATTTCCATTACAGCATCCATATTAGCTTCCTGCTCCTGCCTTGCTGATCATCTGCCTTTTCAGCAGGAAAGACACGAAATATCATTTCAATGCACATCTTTGAACATTCGATCCCTGTGCACTTAGCCATCCATGCAATGGAGTTTAATGGAACTTTTTATTAAAATAATTTGGGCCCTGCTCTTGCCAAATTGATCCCTATAATAAGTGTTCCAAATGCTCAAAGACTAAATATACAGCCGCCTCTTAGAATACAGAGTACTCTATAAACTCCCTTTCTTCCTGCAATATATTTTTACTATGGTGCTGTTGTTTTTTAAAAAAGAGTAGGAATGTGCTAAAATTCATTCACAGGCCAGACATTAATGATACCAATAGGCAGGCAAAAGGCAGAAATTATGTGCATTTAAAAAAGAAAAGCAACAAAGATGCAAATGTGCATCTTCACTGAGAAGCAAGACCAACTGAGTTCAATGGTATTTACAGTGGTACCTTGGTTTAAGAACAGCCCTGTTTACGAACTATTCGGTTTACGAACTCCGTAAAACCGGAAGTAGTGTTCCGGTTAGTGAACCTTACCCCAGTCTATGAACGGAAGTCGAACAGTGGAAGGGCACCAGCAGCGGGAGGCCTCATTAGGGAAAGCGCGCCTCGGTTTAAGAACGGACTTCCAGAATGGATTAAGTTCGTAAACCGAGGTACCACTGTACTAAGTATGTACGGATTGCAACCAAAGATTGTATAGATGTAAGCCTACTTGTGCTATTGCATTTGCAGACCCCCATGCTATGTTATTTTAGACACATGCTAAAAAGTTAGATACATATAGTTTTATACAGTTTTATGTACAATAGAGGCTTTAAACAGCTAGGACCGCAATACCTCAAGGACCACTTCTTTCCATATGAACCTACCCGGAACCTGAGATCATCTTCTGAGACCATCTTTTGTGTGCCTCCTCCTCGAGAGGTCCAGAGGGTGGCAACACGAGAATGGGCCTTCTCTGCAGTGGCTCCCCATCTGTGGAATACTCTCCCCAGGGAAGTTTGCCTGGCGCCTTCATTATACACTTTAGGCATCAGGCAAAAACATTCCTTTTTAACCAGGCCTTTGGTTGATCTGATTTATATCCTATGCCCTTTGAAAATGTTTTTTTTTTTTGGCAATATTTGATCTACTTTCCTATCTGAATCCATTATGAATTTGCAAATCTGAATATGCTTGTAGATCCAACAGTATACCGAAATACTGTGATACAGTTTAATTTAAGTCAGCTGAAATCAATACAGATTGGCATTGTTGACCCCACTGAGAAAGTTGTACAGTGGTACCTCTGGTAACGTACTTAATTCGTTCCGGAGGTCCGTTCTTAACCTGAAAATGTTCTTAACCTGAAGCACCACTTTAGCTAATGGGGCCTCCCGCTGCCGCTGCGTCACCGCTGCCTGATTTCTGTTCTCATCCTGAAGCAAAGTTCTTAACCCGAGGTAATATTTCTGGGTTAGCAGAGTCTGTAACCTGAAATGTCTGTACCACTGTACATAGGAAAAGTCATGCATCCCAGCATTAACACAAGTCCTGTTATTTTCTTTGACAATGGGAATCCTTCTTATCCGCAGACATGAGTACACCAGTGTTTCAACTCTGCCTCTGCATAGCTCAACAAAGTTATGGGCATACCATCAGAACTTCTAAGAATAAGAGAAAGTTGGGTGATCTGAAGTTGTAACAAGACTGCTGTGGATCACACTAGCCATGAAAGTCTGAGATCTCCTTGTATACGAATTCTAAATCTCAGCTAATATGGTCATTCACTGTTCTTTTCATTTAAGCTCCCTGAAAACGCAATACTCACACTTGCAATTAGAAATCATGACATTCAAATACTATGTTTCCTTGGCAACATAGTTTTTATACAGATAGATGGCATAATGGTCTTTGAGTTCTGAAGATCTCAACTGCATAACAGGACTGCTGGAAAAATATTTATTTCATCTACTTTTTTGAAGATGCAAATTATGTGTACCACTTGTCAAAATTATATACAAGATACTCTTTGCAAACTTGTGGGCGGACAGTAACATCCCCAAGTGTTTTTGATTTTGTTATTATATCTGTAGAGTACATAAGCTGTGATCTTTATTGTTTGAGGTCTGTGGTGTCCTAAAGAAGGACTGGTGAAATTAGGCCACTAAAGTTCACCAGCTTACAGTTAGTTGGACTGAAAGAGCTGAACTGCTGCAATGTATCTGAGAATGAGGTTCCCAGTTGAGCTCTGGTAGATCTGGGTCAAATTAGCATTATTTCTATGCTGCTAAGTCTCTTGTAGTGCTTATTTTTGCTTCCTACCATGTCAGTCTGGTAAACCAGGGAAGAAACAGGCACAGATCTATACAGTTGCCAATAATACTCACTGGTAAAGGTAAAGGGATCCCTGACCATTAGGTCCAGTCGCGGAAGACTCTGGGGTTGTGGCGCTCATTTTGCTTTATTGGCCGAGGGAGCCGGCATACAGCTTCCTAGTCATGTGGCCAGCATGACTAAGCCACTTCTGGCGAACCAGAGCAGCATATGGAAACGCTGTTTACCATCCCGCCGGAGTGGTGCCTATTTATCTACTTGCACTTTGACGTGCTTTCGAACTGCTAGGTTATAATAATATAATAATAATTTATTATTTATACCCCGCCCATCTGGCTGGGTCTCCCCAGCCACTCTGGGCGGCTTCCAAAAGAACATTAAAATACAGTAATCTATTAAACATTAAAAGCCTCCCTAAACAGGGCTGCCTTCAGATGTCTTCTAAAGGTCTGGTAGTTGTTGTTCTCTTTGACATCTGAAGGGAGGGCGTTCCACAGGGCGGGCGCCACTACCGAGAAGGCCCTCTGCCTGGTTCCCTGTAACTTGGCTTCACGCAGCGAGGGAACCGCCAGAAGGCCCTCGGCGCTGGACCTCAATGTCCGGGCTGACCGATGGGGGTGGAGACGCTCCTTTAGGTATACTGGACCGAAGCCATTTAGGGCTTTAAAGGTCAGCACCAACACTTTGAATTGTGCTCGGAAACGTACTGGGAGCCAATGTAGGTCTTTCAAGACCAGTGTTATGTGGTCTCGGCGGCCGCTCCCAGTCACCAGTCTAGCTGCCGCATTCTGGATTAGTTGTAGTTTCCGGGTCACCTTCAAAGGTAGCCCCACGTAGAGCGCATTGCAGTAATCCAAGCGAGAGATAACTAGAGCATGCAGCACTCTGGCGAGACAGTCCGCGGGCAAGTAGGGTCTCAGCCTGCGTACCAGATGGAGCTGGTAGACTGCTGCCCTGGATACAGAATTAACCTGTGCCTCCATGGACAGCTGTGAGTCCAGAATGACTCCCAGGCTGCGCACCTGGTCCTTCAGGGGCACAGTTACCCCATTCAGGACCAGGGAGTCCTCCACACCTGCCCGCCCCCTGTCCCCCAAAAACAGTACTTCTGTCTTGTCAGGATTCAGTCTCAATCTGTTAGCCGCCATCCATCCTCCAACCGCCTCCAGACACTCACACAGGACCTTCACCGCCTTCACTGGTTCTGATTTGAAAGAGAGGTAGAGCTGGGTATCATCCGCATACTGATGAACACCCAGCCCAAACCCCCTGATGATCTCTCCCAGCGGCTGCATATAGATGTTAAAAAGCATGGGGGAGAGGACAGAGCCCTGAGGTACCCCACAAGTGAGAGTCCAGGGGTCTGAACACTCATCCCCCACCACCACTTTCTGAACACGGCCCAGGAGGAAGGAGCGGAACCACTGTATAACAGTGCCCCCAGCTCCCAACCCCTCTAGGCGGTCCAGAAGGATGTTATGGTCGATGGTGTCAAAAGCCGCTGAGAGATCCAGCAGAACTAGGAAACAGCTCTCACCTTTGTCCCTAGCCCGCCGGAGATCATCAACCAGTGCGACCAAGGCAGATTCAGTCCCATGATGAGGTCTGAACCCCGATTGGAAGGGATCCAAATGGTCCGCTTCTTCCAGGCGTGCCTGGAGTTGTTCAGCAACCACCCGCTCAATCACCTTGCCCAAGAATGGAAGATTTGAGACTGGGCGATAGTTGGCCATATTGGCCACATCCAAAGATGGTTTTTTAAGAAGCGGTTTAATAACCGCCTCTTTTAGTGGGTCTGGGAAGGCTCCCTCACAGAGAGAGGCATTCACCACCCCGCGGAGCCCATCGCCCAGCCCTTCCCGGCTAGCTTTTATTAGCCAGGATGGGCAAGGATCAAGAAGACAGGTGGTCGGTTTCACTCGTCCAAGCAGCCTGTCCACATCCTCGGAGGTAACAGATTGGAATTGATCCCATAAAACATGACTAGACAGGGCTCTAGCACTCTCCCGCCCCGGCTCTGCTCCCACGGTGGAGTCTACCTCCTTCCGAATCTGAGCGACTTTATCTGGGTCAGGTTGACGGGAGCAGGGACCAAGCAACGGGAGCTCACCCCGTTGCGGGGATTTGAACCGCCAACCTTCTGATCGACAAGCCCTAGGCTCTGTAGATTAACCCACAGCGCCACCCACATCCCTGGTAGTAGTTTCCAATTAGAGAGCCTGAGCTCACAGACAAGGATGGATAATCTCAGGTCTAGTTGCCAATTGTGACCCTCTTGGCCTTTCAATCTGGCCCTGTGAACTTCCCCCAGGCCAGACCCCTCCCTGGCCCTGCTTCTCACCCCAAGTTTGCCTGGCTGGAATGTGTCCTTGAATTCTGAAAAAGCCTCTTGTTTGCTGAGTGGGCAATAGAGAGGGGTGTGTGGTGTCTTTAGAAACTACTCTACTGTACAAAGGTACAATGTACTTACATTGCTCTGCCCACTTTTGCCCCTGGCATGTGGCCCTCAGTAGATTTTTTCAGAAGGGAAAGTGGCCCTTGGACTGAAAAGAGTCCCCTAACCTGGTAAAAGAGGTGTCTTCTTTCCAAGGGCAAGAGCAAACCTATAGCCAATGGTGGTGCTGGGTTTCCTGTGTCTGGAGACTTGTAGCAGAGTGAAGCTTGGCAAGCAGATTCCTCTTAGGACAGATTATGTAAGGGGGAATCTTTCTTTAGGAAAGTACTGAAAGCCACATTGTTCTCCTTTTAAATATATGCTCCTTCTACTGTAGAAATAAGCAGCTTTTAAATTTGCAAATGGAGAAGGGAGGCTCTACCTCCACATGGGTCACAAATATGTTGACCTCAACTACAGGCAGCTGGATGCTACCACTGATGATATCCCTGCAAAATGAGGTGTTTCAAGGGCAGGGAGAAGGTTTGGAACTGAGTCAGCCAAGGATATGCCAGATCCTAAAATAGGCTAGCTACAAGCAAGTTCTAGAAATTGGCTCAGTCTTATTCTCTCTGCATGCCACTCCCTGTTCTGTTCTGTCCTGGCCAGCACAAGCACCTGGGCTCCAGGTGTAATGGCACTCTCCTTCTCTGTTAAGCTCCACTGCTGCCTGCCAGGGACCTGGATTGCACCCTTTGCCAGTAATTACACCTGTGTGTAGAACTTCAAAATACTCCCTTCCCATTGGCTTATTCAATATCCTATTCTGTGCTGTTTCTTTGTGCTTATGGAACTGTTTGCTTATTGAACCTCTGGTGCTTGTGAATAGATAAGGCATTTTCTTGATTTGTTTGAAAGTTTCTTTAGCTTTAAAAGAAGTGTTTTGCTTTTGAACCCTCAAAAAATAATGGGACCATCTTTCATAACCACCAAATGGTCTGCTTTGAGTAAAATGTTTGCTCATCTTCAAACTGCACGCGCGCGCACACACACACACACACACACAAATACAAATGAGCTATTATAAAATATTACCCCTTGGCAAGAGCAATACATACTGGCACCTATTACATTGGGGTGCATAATAGCTCTGTCCTTTAACGGCAAGCATTTGCTAGCAAAGGCTGGGACATAATAATAGCAGTCTTTGCATACCCATAATGGGTGTTGTCTGCAATGAGTCCCATTAGCTTGGCTGTCAAAAGCTTGACTTATTTTACCCATGAGCCAGCTGATAATGGAATTAGCACCGCCACCTTTGCATCTTGTGATAATTCAAAAGCCTTTGATGCTTATGAGCTGAGTACTTCAGAGCTGTTTCAATAGATGTTGCCTAGATTCAGACACATGAGGATGCTAGCAATTATTAGCTAGTTATCTATTTACTTGATCGTGTGTTTGCAAGCTGCAAGGCAAATTTAATCAAATAATAGGATGCCTCCTGCTTTGTCAATGAACCTTTTTATGGTTTTTACAGCTGCTTTCCTTGGCTACAAATATAATAAATGATTTTAACTTAAACTGGGCCATCCTTTGACCTTTTATTTCGCATGTCGAAACCATAACTGCTCCTTTTGGGGCTGTCTTGTAAAAGGCAATAGCCTGCCTCATAAGTCAGGCCTGCTTTACTGCAGAAATATGTCTGGCTTGTTAGTGTCTGACGTGTTCAGAAAGCTTATAGCTCAAATGCTGCCAAAGCAATAGATTTCTCCATCACAGAGCAGTAGATAATCTCAAACTTTCACTGTTATGATAGATCCAAGGCTGTTTTTCTTACAAAGTCAGAAGAGGCACAGATGTCAATTATAAATGAATATTGTATTTCCAACATCTCATTCATACAATGGTCAGAGAACAGATGCTTGAGTTGATCCTACATGCTATGCGAAGTGACAAACATTTGAAAATAGAGAATCTCAGGGTGGATTTGGTAATTATTTTTATAACGATTGGCAGATTTCTCTGCATCTTACTGCTGTGGGCTTACCCTTAGCGAAGGACAAAGAATTCTCTTTGAACAAGAAACAAGAGTACAATAGCTTTACTTAGAATATTTAGAACGCTTAGCAATACTCTAAGGAAGATTCATTGAGTCTGAGGCTGAATAGTGAATTGAGAATAGCCAGCTGCTACATTTAGACAAAGAGTACAAGCAATCTTGATTGCATAGCTACAAATATGTCTATTGTCAGGTAAGGGTGGAAGAATGAGACATTTTTAAATGACACTTTATTTTTTAAAATCCACCTTTTGCATATGATTTTTTCCTGAAGGTTTTTGAGCAGGCCCCACCACCAATTTTCCATTCCATGTGTTGATGGTCAAACTGTGGAGGGGGACATTTCACAGAATATTCATGTGGGGGGGGGTGAGATTAAGTGTGAAATCCTCCAACACTTTGGGTGGGGGCAAAAAAGAACTTCCATGACATCTATCATCAGACCAGAAGACAAAAAGTTTAGATGCAAGGTAGCAGCTTCTCCTCAAAGCCTTTTATTTGTCGGGGGGGGGGCAGTTCATTATTTTTATGTCCTTATCTCTGTGGAGAAGATCAGCGCTGGACGCTCGGGTATATGAGGCGTTCGCACATGAGAGTGTTTTTAGTTTGATGCGCCGAGGTTCTCCTCCTTTTCTTATTGTCTCATTCCAATTTTTCTTATATTCCTGAGATTGGTGAAACCCCTTATTGTGCTGCCTTGAGCTCCTGTCCCCTGGGATTACCCCCTTGCGTTTCGGGGCAACTTACGTCTTCCGTTGCTCCCTTCTAGCTCTCTATGTGCCACGTCTGTCTCAAGACAGCAAGAGCCCTGACTCTGACCCGATGCTGAGCGCACTGATCCATATGTCCAGCCTTCTTATGTATTGATTGGGCTGAGTAATCTACCCAACTGAATTGCACTATTTAACCCACTTCCAAATAGCACAGCCAGATCTGTTTCAACATGGATTAAGTTCAGGGCTGTTGATTCACTTTGATCTGCCAGTAGCTTTTGAAACCTTCAGCCATGATATCCTACAGAACCAGCTCTGTGTGGGATAAATCAGCCTCATTTAACCAATATGCTCAACTCTAATTAATTCATGAAAGGGTTAAGATCACAGAGTAAACTGTACTGTCAGGCTTAGCTTTCCTCCCCTCAGCTTGGGAGGAAGAGTTACCAAACTCTCTATTCTCTTTCCTCCCGCTCTGTGAACCCACCACTAAGGGTGTCTCAGCTTGATGCTCCAGACTTAGAATGTGGCTTTAGCAAGCCATATTTGTGTTTCTATACAAATAATTTAGAAACTTTTTCATTGCTTGCAATGCCTTGTATTCCATTTCCAGCTGATGAAGACTTTATTCTGAAACAGTTGGACTATTCTGGGTATACTGTGCTTTTGAGACTTCTGAGAGATGTCTTCCTTTGAGACTTTTGTGAGACGTCTTCCTTTAAGAGACGGCTTGGCCTTCCTCGCTATTCACTGATTTGTTTGATTCTTTGTTTGACTCTGATATATATAACAACTTGTAGTTACTTGTATATTTTGTGAGATGTGTTGTATGATATATACATCATTTTGAAGTGGCTTATTCATATATTTTGAATGACATCATAACCAATTATATATTCACTAACAGTTATTAGCCAGCATATTGCGTTTGCATTTTTGTAGATTGTTACATTTTGCAACACAGTGGTTTGTGTTTGTTCAGCTGTATGGAAAATTGCATGAATTTGAAAAGTTTGTAAGGAAACAATTTTTAACTTACCAATCTTGTGGTCTTTTTCTATGCTAGGGGAAGTGGGGAGATTTGGAAGCGATTTTGAAGGAGATATTTTAAAGGTCTAACAGACTGTATTTCCGTGCTTTACTTTGCTGCATGCTTTGTGATTTTAAATCTCTGCTGGAGCTTTCTCACCAAAGAGTACTTGCCCCAAACCTGGATCTAGTCATCCAGGGAATTCTCCTTTTATTTTACTGCATTCTAGTATACAATCAAACCAACACTCTGTGGGATATGGACAGCGGGGACATAGTGATACTGTGGTTCCATTCCTATCTATAGTGTTGGTTTCAGAAAGCAGCATTGGAGAGCTCTGCTCTGAGATACTGCAAGTTCCATTTGATCCTCCATACGGTGTATGAAGTGGTGAATGAAATCATTCCAGGATTTGGATCAATATGCTGAAGACACTCAGCTCTATTTCTTTGATATCTAAGATATAACTATGCAGCTACTGAACTGGAATCTGGACACTGTAGTGGACTGGATATGGGGCAATAAATTGAGATTGAATCATGACAAGGAGGCAAGGTAGTTTTTGTGTCTGTTAAGCTGGTGTTGAACTGGCTCTGGAGGGGGGTGTACTTTACATGAAAAAACTAGGTATATCTCGTCATTGTCATTTGAAGCCTAGGTGGGCTTCATGGCTCGGAACACCTTTTCCCAGCTTTGATTTTGTTGGACAGAGATAGCCTTGCCATGTTGGTTCCTGCTCTGCAGTGCCATATCACATCTCATTGCTGCTAAAGAATTCTGGGAAATCTGGTCAGTGGGAAGTGGCACAAGAGTCTCTTGACGGCACTTCCTAGAATGCTGTTGGAGCAAAGCAACCTCACATCACATCACACCCCTCCCAAGGAAGTGCAGCCAGCAGGAGGCTGTGGAGACATCTTCATGCCATAATGAGCCATTAAAATTGTGGCGATGGGTTAAGTAAGGTTAAGTAAGGTTAGCAGTAATGCCCTTCAAAAAAATACAGAGATTTCTGCCTATCCCAAGAAAGCAATACTAGAAAATGTGTCCTTTTTCAGGAGTAGAATACTTTTGGGAAACTGGAGGTGGAGGAGGTAGGGAAGAATTTTAGCCTGACCCTACAAATAAGTCATACATAAGAACTGCTCTCCATTGTAGGTCCCAGCATGTCAGCAAGGAAAGATAATGAAAGCTTATAGTGGGAGAAGTATGCTTCCAAAATGACTAAGCCTTTGGGCACAAGAAAAGCTGCCAGAAGCTTTTGGGACTCTTGTCACTGACATATCAAACTGTGAATCAAAGAACCGCTGACAAGGATGGTCATGTGTCAGCTTAAGAAATCTACTGCATGTATTAGAAAGGTGCAGTTCTCCCACCCCCACCCCCACCCCCATCTTTTTTTAACTCCTTCCATCAAGAGTGTTGACAACTCACATGTAAGTCAATGTTTCATAATCTTAATGGCAGCTGCAGTGTGATTTTTCAGCAAACACAGAACTTGAAGGCAATAAAGAAAGGGTCAGGCTCTGAGGTTGTTTCTGAAAATAGTGGCTTTGAGAAATGTTTCAAATGGAAACCACTTCAGATAAGACTGTCACTGGTAATATTCACTGATTGTTGAACATGATTAAAAAAAGAATGGAGCAAAAGTAGCTTACCATCAAGATCTCTAAGGTTCAGACCCCTTACTTTAGAGATGGAGAACCATAAATACAGGAGCTCAGAGTTGCCCTTCAGGCCTTTCTGTCTGACTCTCAGAACTCTCCCCAAGTCACATGCCCTCTCCTTGGCTAGGTATAGATTGATTATCAGTGAGAATTATCTACTTATACTGTACACACAGAAAGAGGCCCGTAGAATGGGCCTTTTTTGGGAGGGGGTTATTTCTGATGTGATCTGATGTGGGGCAGTAGAACTGGCTGAGTGTTAAGCTGTGCCTCCACCTATGCAGATAAACATACACATATTCCAAAATGCCATAAGCTTCCAGCAAACTCCTTCCAGAGGAAACCAAAGCCAGACCAAAGGTATTTGAAGAAGTGTGCATGCACACAAAAGCTCATACCAAAAACAAACTTAGTTGGTCTCTAAGGTGCTACTGGAAGGATTTTTTTTTATTTTCTTTCGGCTACGGCAGACCAACACGGTTACCTACCTGTAACCAGACCAAGTTACTTGAGCTTAGTCACCACTGAAAAGAATGGGACTTAAGTGAAGGCATGCCGTTAATTTCAGTAGGATCAGTAGGATCTAAATGCAATCTGCTTAGTCTAGATTCAATCTGGTGTGTTTTAGTTGACTGCAGATACTTGCAGACTGTTATTGTAGAGTTGTATTCAATCCCTTAATGGCAATTTCTGATTGCATAATTATATTGGGTGCTCTTTCACAACAAACATGCTCCCCTAAAGGATTGTACTTTTTTGCAATAAATAAACTGATCCAAAAATGCCCTGGAAAGTGTGGAATAACACTTGCTTTGGTGCAATAACACCTAACTGCCTCACAAATATTTCACAGTGATTGCTCAGTGAACATGCCATCTGGAAAGACCCTGTGTGGTTGTTAGTTTGTGCTTCTAGTGAGCTGATAGGGGCAACTCATGATCCCAGGGATATTTGCAGCCCTATTTGGAATACACTCTCAGTAGCAATTGGGCTTTCTACCTGCTTTCTTCCCCCCCTTTTTAACGTGAAAACTAAAAAGGCCACCCTTGGACCACCTCCAAATACTGTAAGACAGTGTGCATATTCAAAAAGAACTTTGCAAAAATTCAGAGAAGTGCAAAGCCAAAGTCTAACTGTTGCGAAACCTCCCACCTTGTGATAGGCAAAGATAAAAGCAGAGCCTCTAAAGATTATCTGAAGGAATGAGTTCAAAAGATTGTTCATATGAGAGAAGGCAGTTCTTGGCTTTCCTGCTCCGAGATCATTGAGCCCACTGAATTGGTCCACGGTGCCTACTGCGAGGGAGCCGTGCAACTGACACAATATTATTAACAATAATTAATTACATTACATTGTTAAAATTAAGTTGTTGTTTTTTTAAAAATATATACCCCATAATAAAAATACACAACAACATCATCCTATTAAAATATAAAGGTTCATAATTAAAATGCATACTAAAGCAAGCCCATTAAAACACCACCACCACTAAAACAAGGGACTTGGTTGAAGAGATCAAAGGAATGCCTTTGTGTCTTCAAAAACTGGTGGAACGCCAATATAGATGGAGCCTCTCATATTTTGCATTGCAGTAATATGTCCTTCTTGACAAACTTCTTGCTGTTGCATTCTGGACTAGCCATAGTTTTTCAAAGGGTGAATTGCAGTTATCATGGCATATGTGACAATGGCTATATTGTTTTTATGCAGGAGAGGACACAGCTAGCACATCAACCTAAGGTGGTACAAGTTACCACTGGCCATTGTCACCACAAAGGGCATCAAGTAACAGCTTCCTGAACTTAAGAGATATTCAAAAAGCACTTTGCAAGTTATTATCTTTGAGCTTAACCTATTTTACAAAGGTTCATTATGGAAGGTGATCTTCTGGGTCAGGATAGAGTAGGAACAAATCTAGTGTTAAAAAATGCAGTGCTAGAAAGTTGGGAGGGGAAAGCAAAATGGAGTGCAAATTTATCTTAGGGTTGATTTGTCTACCAGCCTTCCTTTGGGGAGAAGGCTGCATAATATAAAGAATGTCTGTAAGCCTCAGGCCTCAGAACAATATTTAATGCTCGAATAGCTTTAGAATTTTTACATTCCCAATAAGCGTGGAAAATTATAAAAGCTTTTTTTGCTAATGTATGAGCATATTTGTTTGTTGCAAAAGCATTCTTTTAATATTCAAGATCTTTGCCATATTCCTATAGAAGCAATGTAGTTGTAATGTTTGTACATTGTGCCAAGTTGTAGAGAAACAGTTTGGTGAAATCATACTTGTTGGCAAGCAGAGCAAAGAAATAGCAGAAAGACTCAAATTCCTTCAGTCATAAATGAACACCAGACAGCAGCTGGTTCTTACACAGAAGTACAGTTAATAGTTGAGTTTGGATCCTAACTTCCTGTGAGTCTCTGCTCATGGGATGTATCCATTGGGGTTAAGAGAGAGAGAGAGAGAGAGAGAGAGATATGATTATTGCCAATTCCCCCTTTCTGCCTAAAGAACCCAATGCTGCCAGAAAATCTGCTTCAATGGGTGGGGGGATCCCATGGAATAGTGTGGGAAGTGGTAGCAGAGGCTTCAAGGGGAGGGAGGATTAGGGGGGAAATGCAGGATGATTCACTGGATCAAAGTTCCTTCCCTGAATGGAATAACAATTTAGAGCTTCAGATTACCTTTCTATTCAGCACTCATCCTGCTTTTCTCGCAAAGATCAGGTTGGACTACAGCTGATCATTTTTGAGCATTCATCCTGATATGCTTGTGTGGTCCTATCATTAATCATTCATTCATCCCACACTTTTTAGTGCATTTCCTTGTCACATTTCTAATAGCAAAAAGTCATTTTTTAAAAAATGGATTTGTCATGCTGGGGCAACAAAGCACTTTAATCCACTTTAATTGTGCAAACCTAAATTCTGGGCATGTGCTTGAATCCCTTCTGAAAAATACTGACAGTCTGGAGAAAACCTCAGGCTCTAAGTCCTAGTAACTTGCAGATAAATGTGTGAACTGCCTCCATTGACAAGCACCGTGTTTCTGCTGATGTCCAGTGATGTAAAAGCTCCGTGGCATTTAATCTGCAATGGTGTGATTCATGCTGCTGTCATATACCGGTAGCTATCCTTGTGGTTCAATGTTTTAATATCAAGGCAGAAGTGTAGGAAGGAGCTTCTGATAGCCAAACATCACTACCACCTTTCAGCTATCTCCATGCTGATATCATTAGTTGCATCATGAGGACCACATGGAACAGCATCAGCTGCAGGGATAATTAGGAAACCAGCAGAGCCTGGATTCCTGTTGCGGGTGAGTGGGAGGCAATATTTTAAGCACACCTGAGCCTCTCAAAAAGTGCATGGCAATGAGCCCTGAGGCGCACGTTTCTCCTTGCAGTGGGAAAAGGTGGCAAAAGAGTCTCCCCATATGTTTTCTCAGGATGATAATCAATTAATTAATCCTGTGCCACTTCTGTCCTGGAGATTATAACATTTAATTACAAAACGCAGTCCTGAATTTGCAAAGGAGAGATGCCACATGCATGGCAATATGGAGGGGAGAAATAGTATCATGACACAGAAAAGCCTAGCATTTATAAGTTCGTGAAAGGATGCCTTCGAGAAATTTCCATAAACTACAAACTGAGACATTGACTGAGTTGCCTTTATACAAATATACCCATTGAACAATATAGCATAAAAATGATTTGTGTGATTCTCAAACTTTAGTCTTCTCCTTCCTGATGAAACAAGTTCATACAATACAAAGTTTACAGCCTCGGTGCATATTGCCACCTAACTGTGTAGGCGTAGTTCTAACCAGTGCTTTTTTATTTAAAAAAAATATTTAGGGGTACTCCCATTTTCCTACTCATACTGAAATGCTGCCCCTCAATGAGGCCAAAATTAGATGCATACCCCTGCATCCCCCCAGAAAAAAGCACTGAATTTAACAATGTAGATCACTGTTTGAAACATGCCACCTCCTTCACCTATCTGTCTTTCTGTCTATTTATTCCTACTTCCTGCAACCATAACAGCATTGCAAAATGAATGTAAAGTTGGAATTCTGTGTCTATCTCAAAACAAGTAGCTCCACCCTCATAGGCACTCTAGCATGGAGTCAAACTTTTTTAAAGATTTAGTTAGATGCAAGGAAGAGGTGTGCATTATTATTCTATAAGGAGAGCTGGTGGCTCTGAAGTGTTGAACCAAGGATACCTAGTTTCACACCCCTGCCTAGCAGATTTCACTTTGTGAATTCGGGCCTGTCATTTTTTACTCAGCCTAACCTACCTCATAGGGTTGTTGTGATGATAAAGTGGTGGATGGTGGAGAACTCAGTGCTTAGATGAAAGAAGGCAACAAAATAGGATCAAAAAATTAACAAGTTAAATGGTTCCCCTACCAGAGGATGTGTTGTGAGCCCAGATTAGGGAGGGGGTAGACATAATGAGAAAGAGTTGCTATCTTTTTTATTTAAAATATTTTTATGTCGCCTTCTAGCAGTGCTATTTTTCTAGAAAAAGAGGTGCTGGAACTCACCAGGAACACCTCCCTTGTTCTTTTATAATGGCAATTGCTTTCTTTCAGCAGGAACTCACTGGAACTCAATTCTGGCACCTCTCTGGTGGGCACCATTGCCATTATAAGAGAACCCTCTTATAGGAAAATAGGCCTTATAGGAAAATATTGAGCATCTACTGTTTAAAGAAATAAAAATAATGTATGCAGTTAGTTGTTTCAGCACCATGGTCAGCACCCTGGCAAAGCCTGTGGCTTCACCAGTCCTTCAAAAAATGCTTTAAGACAATTCAGCTGTCTTGAACAAGGGATGCTAAGGAATGGAAATTGGGAACCTTACTTTCTTTGCTCCTGTAGCTGTTTGCTAGTTGGTAGCTGTGACATACTGTCTCTGCAGGTGGCCACAGTGCATCTCCCAATTAAGTAAAGAACAGGTGACACAAATGCCTAATAGGTATACATGGAGTTATGCTTAGTCCTATAATACTGCTAACTCTGCCCTTGAACTGTTCTCAGACTGCCTATTTCCACTTGCCTGTCTGCATACCTGCTTGCCTACAGACTAGTAATCTTGACACTTACAATTCCCAACACACCTCCTAGTGCACAACTCTCTTGTGTCAGTGAGAAGTTCTATTCTTACTTGCCTTCATGATTGTAAAACAGGAATTAAATGCCCTTTTCAGCTCTGCAGGGCTGCATTCTGTCATGAGCAACCATCCGGAGGTTGCATTACAGCAGGGTGGGGATGTCAGATGCCAAAGTAGGTGGAGCAATAGATTCAACTCTTACCTTTCTACAGTAGGCTGCATTCTGGATGGTGTGTTAATTCACAAAGTCCTTTATAACTTGGTCTGAGGTTCCCTATCCCAAGCATAAAGGTATGAAGATAAGCAATTCCTTTATGAGAACATTAAGCAAAGCACATTTCACAGTGCTGTGCATCTGCTGCCATCACATGCAATTGCAAGAAGAGATGAAAGCTAACTAAGACTGGGTGACTGACCTTGAGTAAGAGATCTGAGTTATAACTGTTTGCAACTAGAGTGAAATTTGGGAACTGAAAACAACTATTTGAGCTAAATCCTGGCAGTAAACCCATCTATTTATTTTCTGCATTTATGTAGCCAGGCCAGAACCCCAGTACTGTGGTCAGCTCATGAGGCAAGAAACAACCACACAAAAAGATATTAAGATGCAATATAAAACAATCCTGAAGATATGGTGTGCAAACCAAGAAGTCTCCTGTGCCATCTCTGACCTTATTGGGAAGGCCATGCCAAATAAATAAGGAGGTGGTGTTGGTGCAGAAGACTCTGTGGCTGTCTTATGATCCCAGTCTCAAGACTCTTTGGATCAGGCCCTGCACACGATGCAATGGCAATGTTCTAGAACCTGTTCAATTTTCTGCTTTGGATGGCAAATCAGGAAACAAAAATTAAAAATTCAACAGACACATGTAAGCAAAATAGAGCATGCAATGTAAATACATCCCCATAATTGTAGCCATTATCCCTATTAAAGCATATGGATTTTTTCCCCTGGTCCACAACATGGAATAGTTTTAGCACAGAACTGTAGATTCCCTACTTACATTATGGTATGTCAGTAAACCAGGAAGCTCTCAGCCTACATTCTACCCCCCTCCCACCCCGCATGCATGCATTAAGTTCCTCAGCTGAACCACAAAGAAGTAGGCAAAGAGCAGGATTTGGCTTCACCTCTTCTGTCAAGCATCAGATTCGAACCATGAATGATTAGGGCATTCTGAATTAAAGCACTGCAAATCTCTCCAGGCTAAAACAGTGGGAGCTTAGTAGTACACAGATGATGATCACAAGAAAGAAAAAAAAGAACAACAAGATGAGGTACTCTCTGTTCCATCCTCCAGTACATGAACTGAGATATGATGACCTAGACAGTGGGTCACATTGATGCAATGTCCTAATAGCAGAGAAATTAGATTAAATGTTCATCTCACAGTCAGTTTCCTGTCACCTGAAAGTGCCTTAAAAGACCCAGAAATGTGATAGATATATCACAGGAATGAAAAACAGCTGTGCTGCCAAGATTCTTAGGGGAAAACATCAAATTCTCCATAGTGTATGCAACTCCAACTTACCAAAAACTTTAGAGGGAGAAATGAAAGTTGCCTCTGAGTTTCTCTTTCATTTCCCCTTCTGAGGTCATAAGTTGCTAAGGACTGGTTCTCACATTCCTTTTTGAGATACATTATTCTTCAGCATGCTGCATGACCTGGAGTACCAGGGTTCAAATCCCCATTCAGTCATGAAGGTCATTGGGTGACCTTGGGCCAGTCGCTTTTCCTCATCCTAAGAAGAAGAAGAAGAAGAGTTTGGATTTGATATCCCGCTTTATCACTACCTGAAGGAGTCTCAAAGCGGCTCACATTCTCCTTTCACTTCCTCCCCCACAACAAACACTCTGTGAGGTGAGTGGGGCTGAGAGACTTCAAAGAAGTGTGACTAGCCCAAGGTCACCCAGCAGCTGCATGTGGAGGAGTGGAGACTTGAACCCGGTCCCCCAGATTAGAGTCTACCGCTCTTAACCACTACACCACACTGGCTCTCCTAACCTATCTTACAGGGTTGTTTTGAGGATTTATTGAGGAGGGGGATAACTATGTACACCATCTTGATCACATTGGAGGAAAATGTGGCATATAAATGCAATAAATTCAAAATATGGTCACTATTTCTCTGTGATGAATATTTGCAGTGAACCAGCTTGGGGGTGGCAGGTCTCATTTAATTACACAATAGCTACATTTTGTGTTGATGCAGCAGATAACATTAGATGGACTTTATTGCACTAGAAGAATTGAGGGAGGGGAAGGGGGGAATTGCATGGAAAAGACATTTAAGTTCTATTAGACTCCCCCTCCCACAAGGATTAATACTGAGAGTTCCTAGCTGGCAGATCCAAGCATTCCCTTGTAGATGTGTTTCTGTGCTGTCAATAATGCTCAGTCAATTGAATGTAAAAATAGAATTGTGAGTCATTGGTGGTTTTAAAAAAATGATTAAATTGGGGTCTATTTGACTCCAGCATTTGATTAAGTAAAGTACTTTTTGCAGGCGTAAGAAGGGAAATGTTTAATTATTTGTTACAATATTCTATATTTATTGCAACTGACAAGATTAAATGCATAGCAACAACAATAAGATCCACACAAAAGAGCAAAAACACCCTCACCATACAAATAAGGGAAAAGACTCTATATCTAAAAAGAAACCTAAAAGGCATGGACAAATAAAAATGTATTTATATGGTGCAAAAATAATTTTAAAGGCAGCAGTCCATAGGTGCTAGTTATGGAAGAGCATTTCATAATTAGCACCTATTCCTGACCACCTCAGGAACTGGCCACCTCATCTAGAGGAGCTGTTAGGGTGATGTTAATAGTCATTTCATGTATGAGAAGGCAATCTTTCAGGTACTAAGGTCCCAATCCATTTAAGGCTTTAAAGGGAATGTCTGGCACTTTGAACTGTGTTCCTAAACTGACCAGTAGTAAGGGCACTTGTTTCAAAACTGATGAGATGTGTTCCCTTTCAATTTAATTTAGTTATTATTTAAAGCATTTTCATCCTGCTCTTCAGGGAGGGGGGGGAGAATACGTGTTACAAATGTCAGTGATAAGACCATCCCCGCCCTCCAATTTACATTCTAAAAGATATGACTCAAAAGGAAATGGGGTTGGAAGGGAAGAGGAAAAGAGCAAACACAGCCAGTATTTCTTAATTGCAGAGTTCTTGCATTGGCCAGCTGGAACTGAATGATTTCCAGGCGAGGAGGAGTCAAAAGTTGTTGGTCTTTCGGCTGAGCTGATGGAGATGTCCTGGAGTCCCATCTCTCTCCCTCTCCTGCAGCCTGATGGAATGGCTGTTGAGGACAGTTGAGGTCACCTTGCCACTACCAATTTAAGTTTCTGAATAGCATGTGAGGTATACCATGTACAATGGTTTAAATAAGGTGTTATGAGAGTGTGGATAATCATGATCTGTCTAGGAAGAGATGCAGCAGGTGCACCATTAAAACACCTGGTATATTCTGCCCCAGAAAGCACCAAAGACAAAAGAACCCCGAAGCTGTGAATCTGTCCAGAAAAGGCTGAACACATCAATAATATATTGCTTTAAAACTGAAGAGCAAGAGAGGTAGCACATAATGACAGCCACTGTACTCCATGCATTAGTAACCTTGAGGGTGGATAACGGCAATGTGCTCTATGTGGAACTGTCCTTGCACCCGATCTGGTGGTTTAATTAATAGAATGTCGTTTTGCTTGGTAAATAAAATATATGTAAAATTGCATAGAAATCAATTAAAATGATTGCCAGGTACTTGCCATTATATTATCTATTAATATTATTATTATTATTATTATTATTTATGATGATTATTTAGCATTACCTGACATTTTCAGAAAGTAAAATTAAAATCATTTAGTTTTCTGAAGAACCTGTAAAAAATAGAGATCTCACTTCTTGTCAAGACAAGAGTTATAAAAAAATCTGTAGGATATGCTCAACATCAATTTTGTCAGAGAATTCATTCTTAGCCACCATTCCTCCAACAGCTCTGAGATGGCTTCCTACCTCTGCCTAATAGTACAGTTGGCTCCTGTAGCCAGAAATTGCTGTATTGTTTGGTAGCTGAAAACTGATGTATGTCAGGAGTTCATACATGGACACAATTTTCCACTCTGCTCTAGACACAGCAAAATTAATAGCTGGTTTCCAAAGGGTTAGTAGAAGTTTCAAGTGGAATTTCAGTAGTCTTGTCAAAAGTTTGTAAACTACTGTCAACATGTTTTCCTTAAACATGAACAAGGAACCAAGGTTTGTGACATTCTCTGCAACAAGTTGGTTGATTTATCTCTTTTTTAAAGTAGAGAATGAGAGAAAAATATTTCTCCAACAGGTAGCAATAGCCGACATGAGTCTTACTCACAGTGGACCCATTGAAACAAATGGGCTTATCTGACCCATGGATTTTAATTGGTCTACTCTGCATATTGCCTTCATTGAATATCACTCAGGATCTGCAAGGGTCTACAGTCATCCACTGGCTTTGACTGGAGAGCCTTGAGACTTTCAGATAAACAATGGGATGGATGGCACCTTTTATCTGTACTGAACTCAGTGAATAATAAAGAAAAGGGGGAACGGCCTCTTTTTTGATAGCAGAGAATATAATATGTGGGGTTAATGAATATTCATTCATTTTTTGACACCATAAGTTGCATCATTTTGCTGCAGGTATTCAAGAGGAAAATGTTGTTTTGTTCTGTGTTTACTCATATTTATAAATGCACTTGTAAAAAAAATTATAGGCTTGGTTTATATTCCTAGCAATAACATTTTATGCAATTGGAGCCCTGGGAAAATAATATTTTAGGAGCTTCATTTAACTAAAACATGAGCTGCTATTTTGAGATACAACACCTATTATTGATGAGCCTTTCGGTAAGAAGTTAACATGCATAGTTAAAGATCTGGTTTACTGACAATAAATTATTGTGTCATAAAAAATACAAAAAATGAATATCACCATCTTAATGCAAGAAGTTCAATTAATCAGTCATCACCTAGTTCATTTACTGTTAAATTAATTTTAAATTGGAATAGAAGATGAGAAGATAGAAAATATCTTTCTGAGTGTTAACAGTAACTTGCACCTCCTATTTAGTCCTGAGGGGAGAGGAATTGTATCCCAGTTTTCAAAACAGGGGATAACACTGGGGTAAAATTTACAGGTAATTTGTGTTTGTTTAACTTTGGTTCCATATTCCCATCTCAGTTGCAGAGATATATGCAGAGGCCCCCTTCCCTCTCTTCTCTCTCTCTGTGATAAATCCTCTTTTTGGAAAAGGCCTTCAGCACCTGTGTGCACACACGCTTTGGGGTATGTGTCTCCTAACAATATAATTTCATCTTCTTGAGGCTTCCTATTTTCCTCAGATGATCATCTCTATGGCTTGCGGGTGGAGGGATTAAAATTTATTTTCAATGGCATATTATACTTTGCTTTTGTGTTATCTTTTTTCCCCTCTAGTAAAATATACACTTCTTTATCTTCCCTCTGTGGAGATTGTGTGCTGCTCTCCAGAGGTACAAGGCCTGGAACTCACTCAAGGCAGATTCAAGTGATTTTAAAAACAAACAAACATATTTGTAGTCTCAAACTTCAATAATACTGTGTTCATTTTGCTGCAATAATAGGAGTGGTGGCCTAATAAATAGTTTTTTACCACAGTTATTGCAATTTTAAGAAATGAAATAAAGTTGCTGTGAAGGAATGTCATTATGAAATAGAATTTCAGCACAAAATCAAATTTCAATTGAATCTGATTTTTACTGAAATTGCATTTGACATTGCTGCCTACAGCTCCTGCAACCTCTAGAAATGCTAGTTTGCAATTGCTGCTGAACTGTATAGCTTGTAAAAGCAATGGACTACACATGTACAGCTGCTGTTCCAGAACTGTCCATCTACCGCTAGTACTTCTCTACCCGCATCTATGAAAAAGTTATATTTTCTCATCTGTTAGTCTTGTGGAATGCTTCTACCTTAGACTACTTGGCTGCTGTCTTACATGTAATGTTTGCTTCTCTGAAGTCAGCCCTGTTTAGGGAAGCTTTTAATGTTTAATAGACTATTGTATTTTAATATTTTGTTGAAAGCCGCCCAGAGTGGCTGGGGAAACCCAGTCCTCCACACCTGCCCACATCCTGTCCCCCCAAAACAGTACTTCTGTCTTGTCAGGATTCAACCTCAATCTGTTAGCCGCCATCCATCCCCCAACCACCTCCAGACACTCACACAGGACCTTCACCGCTTTCATTGGTTCTGATCTGAAAGAGGTAGAGTTGGGTATCATCCGCATACTGAAGAACACCCAGTCCAAACCCTCTGATGATGTCTCCCAGTGGCTGCATATAGATGTTGAAAAGCATGGGGGAGAGGACAGAACCCTGAGGCACCCCACAAGTGAGAGCCCAGGGGTCTGAACACTCATCCCCCACCACCACTTTCTGAACATGGCCCAGGAGGAAGGAGCGGAACCACTGTATAACAGTGCCCCCAGCTCCCAACCCCTCTAGACGGTCCAGAAGGATGTTACGGTTGATGGTGTCAAAAGCCGCTGAGAGATCCAGCAGAACTAGGAAACAGCTCTCACCTTTGTCCCTAGCCCGCTGGAGATCATCGACCAGCGCGACCAAGGCAATTTCAATCCCATGATGAGGTCTGAATCCCGATTGGAAGGGATCCAAATGGTCTGCTTCCTCCAGGCGTGCCTGGAGTTGTTCAGCATTATAAACCCAAGGCTTGCTCTTGTCCAAACACAACCAGCATATTTACAATGAGTTATTTATACTTTCCCCTCAAACAATATCTGGCATTCTTGTTGAGTCCTGTTAGACACCTTCCTCCTCAATTGTTCTAGGAGCTGTTTAAAATTGGAAACGTGTTGCATTGGGGGGTTATGTAGGTTTAAATCAGAAGTAAATAATGTTAGACCATACATGGTGAGAAAAAGTCTATTTCTGTTACTGACTCTTCTCCCTAGGAAGAGAGAATACTAAATCATCAGGTTAGCTTGGGGGGCAGTGCCTGATTAATCAGGGTCCTAAGTTTAATTGACCCAGAGAAGTTCAGTCAATTAGTGAATTAACATTTTACCTATCCTGAATCATTTGTTATCATTAGCAAACACTAACAATCAGCCAACATTAAGTATCTTAAGAACTCATATGTGGAGGGATACACAAAATGGGTTTACTTATGTAACACGTGCACAACAATGCAACAGAAACAGACTCCCAACAACTTTGTGCATTCAATACAGCTGTAGGCACCTAGTTTCTGAGTCTTGTTTATATGTATGACAATATCATATTTTGGAATTACTCCATGCCTATCTGATTTCTGACATTATTTCCTTACATAGATGTGTGCTGGCATGGGAAGCTCTTGATCAGTTCTGCAAAAGACAAAGAAAAAGAAAAGAGGTTCACTCTGATTCTTTCCACAAGTAAAGCGTTTCACATGTTCCTCACATGAAGGGACATCATAGTACAGAGAAGGGGGTCCACCCCTTGCCCCTGCCTCTGACATCAGCTCCATAGTCTGGCTTCACCACTAGGCATCCATGGGTTAAGGTGATCATGGGGGGGGGGGGTGGACCTTCAGACACAGGAACATAAGAAACTGCCTTATACATAGTCAGACCATTATTATTACACTGACTGGCAGCAGCTCTCAAGGGGAATGCAGCTGCTGACATTTAGGCTTGCACATGATTGAAGCAGTCGGTCATGCCAGTGCCCAGAACACATGGAAGATGGTTAAGCTAATGTGAGGACATCTAGAGGTAGAGCCAGGCATGCTTGATTCTGCAGGTTAGGCTGTAAACAGAGCTCCTGCTTCTCAGTATTGGCACAATACACACACCCATGCAAGTAATACATAAAGGGGGTTGGTAACTCACCTAAAGATGAAGCTCGTGCAAAGTCCAGCTTCTACTTTTAGATTTCTTGAATTCTTCTTACACCTTCTTCTCAAAACATGTAACTAACACTACCCCTCAGGTGACTTAGTTCATATTATTATCCCATGTCCTCGCATTGTACATATATCTGCATCCATCTCGAAAACATTCCCTGAAGTTGAACTCTTATCTGAATATTTCATACAAGTTATAACACTTTATTGTAAAGATCGTTCTGCAAAAGCAATGACCTATGTTCTTATTTCTAAACAGTTGGGCACATCTCTCTAGAAAATAACTAGCGACTCGGTATGTGCAAGTTGCTGTCATTAGGGCACCCCTGCCCCCTGCAATAGAATGAAAACTATACTGTGCAAAAACTATCCATTATGTGAAAGAATTACTCAACATGCTTTTTATTCCAAGCATTTGCAGCAGATACATACGGATTACAGAGATTATTCATCAGTGGTAGGTCTATGAGACCTTCATTCTCGACATATATTGTGTAATGCAAGATAAAGCAGAGGCTTGTATTGCAAATGGCTTTATTCCTTAGGCTGTTTTCTTGCCAAATAGAATTTCTCCTCGGTTTGCATGAAAAAACCATTCTGTAGCTCCAAGCTGATATATCTCTTGTTTCAAAGCTGGTCTAATAACAAAAGCTTCAATATTATGCTCCTAATGTTTTATACAACCCCGTAATTGTCCTAAATCTCTAGAATCAATGTACTAGCTTTCAGGTAATGTAGCATGCTATTTACATCTTCGATTATAAACCGTAAGATAATGGATGTTAACATTTCTGTCAGTGGTTTGGCACAAGACAGAAGTATCTGCTGACGTAAAGCACCTTGACAGCCATCCAAATATGTTGATCTGTTTCTGCTTTTATTTATTGACATTTGGTTGCTATGTGGGGAAGCCTAAATGCCCTCATTTTTCAGCTACTTTCTTTTCATTTGTCTTTTCAGTTTCCCAATTACTTTCTGGGAGCTTTTGCCTTATGAGTTTCAGGCATGAAAGCTTTTGCTTTCACCTTAAGGTTGCTGTTGTTTCTTTTCAATCTTTTGTGAGAAATTATTACCATCTCCTCTCTGCCTTAATTGTTTTATTAGATTTCCTATAATAGCCCCAGTGTGTCAAAGAGAATTTATTCACTAAAATAGTTTAATGCTAGCAGTGGCAGATGCATGAAAGTAGTTTTCTGCATACTTGGGTACTTTCTTTGTCCTCTGCATTTTTGTGAATGTCACTGCTTTATTCTGCTGCATTTATTCCATCTCTAAAATAATCTTAATGGAGAATTATTGCATTTTGGGGGTGGGAGGAGATCAATGCCAAGGAACTGGTGTCCCTGGATTTACCACATAGTTTTGATCACTTACATGGCACTTTTAATGTGCAGAATGTTTTGTCTGCATTGACGTAAGAATCATATAGTTATTACAGATAGGGAATCAAAACTAAATGATACTTTGTGAAAGCCCATTGTAGTAGCCACGTTGTCTTAAAGTAGGGTTGGGAAACCTGTGGCTCTCCAGATGTTTTTGGACTCCACCTCCAATCAAGCCCGGCGAACATAGCCAATGACTTGAGGTGTTCCTTGCTTTAGATTGCCATTCATTTCTAGCATGTGGATGGATTTCTCAGCTTAGGACACATATTTGAGAGCCACCAGCTATGGGCAATAAGATTCAACAGAGGCTCTGCTACAGATACACACCACTGCCACAAATAATACGTCAGTAGAACACTTAAGATACACTGGCAAAACATGTTGCCAGAAGAACGGTCCTGGCAGCAAAGATGCACCAGAAGAATGGCTGGAACAGGATAGACATGGTCAGCACAGGGGTGGAGTACATTTCACCATATCCTATCCCTCTCTAGTCCCTGTCCCCACTGATGGTGCAGCTTTGCACCAGGGAGCCAGTGTGGTGTAGTGGTTAGGAGCGGTAGACTCGTAATCTGGTGAACCGGGTTTGTGTCTCCGCTCCTCCAGATGCAGCTGCTGGGTGACCTTGGGCTAGTTACACTTCTTTGAAGTCTCTCAGCCCCAGTCACCTCACAGAGTGTTTGTTGTGGGGGAGGAAGGGAAAAGAGAATGTTAGCCGCTTTGAGACTCCTTTAGGTAGTGATAAAGCGGGGTATCAAATCCAAACTCTTCTTCCTCAGACATGCAATGTGAAATTTCTCTCCCACAGATTTCATGACAGAGATCTTAGGTTATGTGGTAATCCAGCACTCAAACACAGTAAGCTACCATTGTGTCATGCATCACGCCCCTGAAACCTTTCCGTGTGTGGCACAAGACTCACATGAGAATAAGATTCAGACTATTTCCTTGGGTGTTGAACTATTGGTACTTCATTCAGGACCTTTGAGACCAGAGGACACATCCCTGCAATATTTGCATTACCTCCAACTCCCAAAAGCCAAAGAGTGGGAAATAAGTTGAGGACAACCTTTGACGTGTCTACAGGGAGGCAGAACCTACCATACTCCAGATCTGGTCAGCCTACACACTACACAAGGCTTCAGTTGGTTCTAGCTTCTTACGGAGCCTCTTGGAGCTGTCCGAGGTCCTGTATGCCCTCTTCTGATTGGGGCTCTTCACTGGACACTGTCTGCTTCCCCTGTGGACTTCATGCTCCCACAAAACTGGACAACCAGTATATATACACCACACAGGGGCACCATGCCTCATGTAGGGTGTGCAGCAGGGGGCTATATCTCTCTGGCCTTGTGCCATGTAGACATAGAGCTCATAAGGGGAACTTTTCACACAGAAATGATTTGAATATAGGAAAAGGAAAGTCTACCTCTAGAGACTTCAGTAGCAGGGTTGTTGCTGGCTATGCTATTGGGGGTCCTGTGGCATTATGTGTAGCAATGCAGGGTGGGCATGTCCCCATTGTTGTGAGCTCACAGGCTGTGTCGTGGTGGCATATGGGTGTTAGCACATGTGGTGTGTCTGCTGTTTTAATGTTGTTGTGTTTGGTTTGGTTTTCTAGTCTGAGCATGTATTGGATACAAGGGAAATTCCACCAGAGTATTGACAGCCTATCTCCCTCTTTCCAGTGGCATAATGTGAGTACAGAATTGCTCTGCCCTTGTGGTGTTCAGCCTCTTTTAGCTCTGATCAAGAAATGCCCAAGAGGCACAAGGAAAAAGGGAGTTCTGTACTATTTTCTAGGGTTCCCCATATTGATAGAAATTTTGGTCTGAATCAAGGTGAGCTTCTAGATTTTCTATCTGAGTGGGGCTTGCTTGTAATATATGTTGATATTTCACCCTTGTGCAACATGGCTACAAAAATGTTTTTATGCTTATTTACTCCCATTATGATTTTTGTTTATTTGTTTCTTAGTAGTAAGCATTTAAAAAACAAACAAACACAAAAAAAACTGTAGCTATGGAGAATCAAGCCGCAGTCAGTGAGCTAGTGGTTTGTTTGTTTGTTTGTTTGTTTGTTTGCTGTTCACAGTTGCACCTAATATCTATTGACACTTGTGCCAAAACACAGCTTCCTATTTTCACTGAGATTTCTTCTTTGTTTAATTTGGTGCCCTGCAGCTTGAGCTGTTACCAATTACAATGTGATAAATCAGAGCACTTGCCAACTGAGGGAGATGCACTAGGTTATACTAGTAATAAGGAACACCAACTCTCTGGAGGAATAGTGTTAGAGCTTTCCTCATGTCTTCAGGCAGCTATATGCAGTTCTGTAGGCATGGCCAAAATTTCTTGTATAATCCTAACCATTCATCTTAGAAAATTGGCTAATGTTGGGGGATGACTTGGGGAGAGAGAGCTGTAGAAGGTAAGAAAGTTCTAACTTGGCAGCAAAAAGAAGGCGGGAGCCTGGAGGGTCCTGTTGATGTAAATATTGTTGTTGTTTGACTTGCTAATTGATGATCTGATTGGGGATAGATTTTTTCCCCAGCTAGAGCAGGGAATACATACTGATGAGGTGATATATGATTAGCTCCTCCTCTCTCCCCTTCTGTCTGGCATTTTGTTTTTATTGAGAACTTACAAACCTTATGAGATGTAAAAAGGTGTATCAGATTTTACTTACAAATGGGCCTAATACTTCAGTACAGGTCCCCTTCAGTTTGCGCCACTTCAGACCAGAATCATCTTGGTTCAGATGTGAAGTGATCATTCCCGAAGTGATAGTAGTCTTGTAATTCATGATTTGTCTAAAACATTTGCACATCCCTAATCCCCTACACTGCTCACTGGAAGGACAGATCCTGAAGCTGTGGCCTTTGGCCACCTCATGAGAAGAGAAGACTCCCTGGAAAAGATCCTGATGTTGGGAAAGATGGAGGGCACAAGGAGAAGGGGACGACAGAGGACGAGATGGTTGGACAGTGTTCTCGAAGCTACCAACATGAGTCTGACCAAACTGCGGGAGGCAGTGGAAGACAGGAGTGCTCTGGTCCATGGGGTCACGAAGAGTCGGACACGACTAAACAACAACAACAATCCCCTACACAATAGCTGAGTCTTTTCTGAAAGGTTTGGCTATCTTATGACTGTGAATAAGCCTATCACAATGTTTTTTTTCCCCCTTAGGTGATGTCTTATGAGAGTCATGGTTTTCATAAAAAGAGCTTTAATGCTCTTCTAATGGCTGTGGCTTCTTTTCTGAATGGGTAATTCATGTACAGAAACAGAGTCTTATCTAGAAAACTACAGGTTCCTTGCCCTCAATCTAAAGGACTTTCGCAAATCCTCACATGCCTATAAGTTTCCTGTTTTTGTGTAAGAGAAATGAACCTTGAGTGCATCTCTAGACACAGAGAGAAAACGTCAGAACATAGACAAGTGTGGGAGAAAATGCCTGGAGTGAGCACTTAGAGGCAGTTCTGACAATATCCTGTTGACCAACTTGCATTTTTGAAAATCCTAAACACACTTACTAAAGAAGGACAGAGGGGCTTTAACTTCCAAGTAAACACATAAGATTCTGCTGTGGTTTTATAATTTCCCTGGCAAGTGAAACCCAGATGCAGAGTAAGGAAAGTCTGTAGTAAATTTAGAATGATTACATCTATTTTGCTTCTTTGATTTACTGGCATGTTAGTTTAATTGGGGTTAAGTGTCGTTGTGCCTCTGGGTAGTTTATTATTTCCTATGTGGATTGTTTTTAATTAATCGTCAGGGTTCATAGCTTTGCTATAGATATTCAATTTGTGGGGTGCTTTATTTTACATCTAAGTAAACAAATGAGGAACTACTCACCACATTCACAATATGAGCCTTTAATACACTTAGTTCTACCACTGTTTGCTTTAACAAGCCATCTTTCCTTTTATTATTCTGTTGGCATCAAAGACCAGATGCTTGTATTCTATGAAAACTGATCATCCATCTCTCACTTCATGTAAGCTTTATATCCGTTTTAACTTCAAAGGCAAAACAGAAACATGTAGATACAGAAAGATGTGTGTGCCCTCACACATACTCTCACACACATGCATGCTTAATGGTTAGAAGTGAATGTTGAATTAAAAATATGAACTCCTCCAGTTCATAATTTCTGGGATGAATATAAGATAAGCCCAAGCCTCTCTGATGTTCAGACTGTCTCCACTGATTCTCACCTAGTGGCAATGAAAAGGGTTGTTGCTACATCCCTCACTAATTCATGCAGCAGCGTTATAGACAACACAATGTTTGGGTATTGTAATTTACAGAGCAGCTGCATCTTCAGCAACAAGCCAGAAGCCCAAGAAAACTATAATCCCATAGATTCCAGAATCCACCAGCATAGTCAGGTGTGTCCCAGGTACCAGGATTTGGGAGAATTGTAGTTTATTGGAGCTCCTGACTCCTTACTATGAATCCAGAAGCCCTGGGAAACTGCAGTCTCTAGCAATTCTGCTGTCCAGAATGCTATTCTGGTAGTGTTCTAAGGCCTTATCAAGGGACCACAAGGTCATCTTATTTCTACCCCCAAACATGGCTTGGAAGAAAGTGGAAAAGACAGTGGGGAGCTTCAGGTGAAATAGGGTTCCCAGTAAAGAGCAGTTCAGTAGGAGTCTGGGGAAGGGAAAGCTTCCAGGCCTAACTAATGCAAAAATACCTGGAACTTGGAATGTTTCTGAGCTTAAACACATTAATTTGGTCCTGATGAAATTCAAGTCTAAATCAGTTCATTTTAGGTTAGCCCATTACAAAAAAACACAACAACCCCTGATGTACTTGATGGATTCAATTCTAGGCAAAAGTTATTTATTTTGTACCTTTAAACTTAGCTTCTCTCCAAATGTTTTGTTACTAAAAAATACATACCTTGAGTGCTAATTATTCCACTGGCCCAAGTATTTGCAGATACTTCTGCAAAATATTTGTGTATTCCAAGCCAATATACATTAAGCTATTCTCTACTGACAGGCTTTCTCCTTACCATCAATTACATTTATTTATTTTACCTGCTTTACCCTACTGAGCATTATTCTTGCCTCTTTGTTATTCAAGCCTAATTTTGATTTAATAGAAGAGTGGAGAGGAGTAATTCCTTTGAGAACACCTCATGTGTACAGAATGAAAGAGCAACCCAGAGTGAAACCAAATGTTACAGAAACCACAATGCCGATGATGAGTTTGGCAGCCCACTGTTGAGTTCCCTTGATGTATAGAATGTACTACAACTTACACTTTGTCCTGAGAGCTTCGTTTTCAGTATTTTTTTAGAGCTGAGCTGAAATACTCAGTTCTCCACGCCATTTGCAGACTGCACAACTGTGGGCGGCATTTCAGCAATTTGAGAGGGGAATGTGAACAGGGAAAAGGTCTTGCCCACTTAGCTACCGATCACTGTTCCTCTGCTTAATGAGTACCATTTGCTTCAAAGGTTCTTCCATTCCTTTCTCTTTGAACAGGAAAAATTGAGCAGTATCCAATGCACTCACTCCTTTAGCAAAATTATTTACATGGGCAATGGAGCTCCCCACTCTCTTCCTCCTGCACCCGCCCTGTGCCTTCCCCAAATCTGTTTCAGAGGTTTGGTGGGAAACTCAAACTAGATTTAGGGTGTGTGTAGGGGAGGAAATTACACAAGCTTAAACCCTTGTGCTGGTGGAACAAGTTAGTTGCTGCTATATTGTATACAACCCATTGCTTCCTTTGTCCTTATTCTGAGGGCATTATTCTGCAGCCAAATCAGAGAGTAGGGGTAGGGGAAATGAGAGCCAGTTCTCCTTACTATCACTCTGGTGTGTTTTCTAAGGAGGAATGTTTCTTCCTAGAAGATACCAGAGGGAGATCAGGAAGAATTGCTTCCCAAGAATTGCTCTTGTACTGATTTGGCTTAAGGGCAGGGCAGTCCAAGAGAAGAAGGAAACAATGAAGGAGATGGGATGGCATAGTGCTCATTAGTACCAGAGAGAAGAACTGAATAGGTGGTGGCAGCAGGGAAAAGGGTTTTGAGGAACATTGCACACAGAGAGAAGCACACCCACACCAATGATCGCCAGTTATATAAAAGGCAGTATGATAGGAAGATGCCTATTATAATGGCATCAGAGATGAGATGCCCTGCGTAACCTAGGGAGGGAGATTGACATGGGACTACTGCTGTCACCAACAGGGAGAGCCTTTTTTGCTAACTTTCATTCTGTTCCCATCATCAAATCAGCAAAAGGAAAAGCTGAAAGCCTTAGTACAGGGATAAGGTGTTTTTAAAGCTGAATCATGGTTTGACTCATTGGCTGTTAGGGCTGCTATGAGAAAACTGCAGAGAAAGCACTCTTACAAAAATATAAACAGTTGTTTGCTTGTTTTTTGGAATGCAGTCATAACCAAGAATCTGTGTTGTTGTTGTTTTGGGGGGGGGGACCTCCAGAAAATACATTAATGATTTAATAACACTTCAGACGACCTTTCATGGTGATTTTTCAGATAAATGATGAATGTATAATAGCACTAAGAGTCGCAAATACATCCTTCTTTGAAACAAATGTACAGCCATTTTATGAGCCAGCATACATTAAGGATGAATGAAAAACTAGACCCCAACTATGTAATTGATTGTTCCTGTAACTTCATGCTTTGTGAAAGCTGTCCTTTGGCCAATGGGCTTCCTAATGCTAGTTTGCCAAGTGACCAGCCATTGACTTCTAAGTGTTGCCAGAATGCCGATGCAAAGCTGCTGTAGCAGCAGGAAGGCTGCTATACACTGCACTAACAGACTCTTCCAAATAATCAAGTGCATTACTGCACTCTACAGAGGCATATGTTTAACTATATTTTAATGTATATTTTCTCTCTCGCTTTTGCAACAATTGTTATCTGAAGAAACTTCTTTTTGAAGTGAAGCCTTGACAGACATTGTTCTCAGACTGTCAGACATCATTTGATTATCCTATCCTATCTGCCCAACCATATCTATTTGGTATTTACTTATTGCATAGCTTGCATTTATTTTTAGACTATATTTTTTGCAGCACTTACTCATCACCACATGCAAGTAAAAACCCATTTAGATGGGGGTTGTGAAAAGCACATTGCCATTCAGTTTTTCAATCTTCATATAGTATGCATTGTGATGCTTCATTTCATCAGAGCTAAAGAATGCATAGTGTGTGTAATCCAGAAAAAAACATAGTGTCCTCATCTTTGGTTTTGGTCAGTCTCAATAGCACTTTGTAGCACAACTTGGTTTCAGTTCTTCTGATCTGAGGGAGACTTAAGTCCTTTGGGGGCATTCGGGCTCATGCAATGATCTCATGCACTCTTAGACTGTTAATCCTGAACATACTGAGGAAGTATTATTATTATTATTATTTATTGATTTATATACCACCCTATACCCAGGGCGATTCACAGAATAAAATCAAGATATAAAACCACAAAATACATAATAAAATAAAAACAACAACCCAATAGCTCCCCCCCAAAAAAAACATTTTAAAAGGGCATAGTATGTAAATCACAACAACCAAAGGCCCGGTTGAAAAGGAATGTTTTTCCTTGGCGCCTAAAGGTGTATAGTGAAGGCGCCAGGTGAACTTCCCTGGGGAAAGCATTCCACAGATGGGGAGCCACTGCAGAGAAGGCCTGTTCTTGTGTTGCCACCCTCTGGACCTCTCAAGGAGGAGGCACACAAAATATGGTCTCAGAAGATGATCTCAGGGTCTGGGTAGGTCCCTATGGAAAGAGGCATTCCTTGAGGTATTGCGGTCCTGAGCTGTAAGTAAGACCCACTGGGATTTGAGTAAAGATGCAGAAGATTAACCCTCAGGCATTCTTGGTATAACTGACATCAACAAGTGAGGGAAGGCAGTGAAGAGAAGTGCACCAAATCCACCTCACCTTGCTGTTCTCATTGCTCTCCATGCATTGGAAGGTGAGCATGTGATGCAGAGAAAGTCCTGTTCCGATGAAGGTTCCCTGCACATGTTAGACAGAGCTATGTGAGAAATACAAGTGAGTTCACATACCTAATTCACACTTTATGAAACAGCATTAAAGGGGCACAGAATTGCCCTTTAGTTAAGGGAGGGATGTAATGGATAATGAGGGAGACCCCTCATTATAAGCATCAAAATTCTGCAGGATATACTGTAACTAGAATAGCTGTTGACTTGAAACAAAATAAAAAAAAAAATTCCTTCCAGTGCAGTTCTCTGCATTTTTTATTTTTTATTTTTTATTTTATTTATTTATTTATTTATTTATTTTATTTTTTTATTTTTATTTTTATATTTTTATATTTATTTTTATTTTTATATTTTTTTATTTTTTTATTTTTTTTATTTATTTTTTTGTTTTGACTATGACAGACCAACACGGCTATCTACCTTTAACTGTTGACTTGAAATTTGGCATACACAATCTCCCTGGTGAAGTCTAGAAATGTGTCAAAATTGAAACTGTGCAAATAAAAATGTTTTAAGAAATGTTTAAAAAATTGCCTCGTTTTTCCTCCCAGTTTTGAACACGCATCTCAAAGTTTGAAGTGAGAATTCTGCCAATACAGTGGTACCTCTGGTTATGTACTTAATTCGTTCCGGAGGTCCATTCTTAACCTGAAAACATTCTTAACCTGAAGCACCACTTTAGCTAATGGGGCCTCCCGCTGCTGCCGCTGCGCCGCCGCTGCCCAATTTCTGTTCTCATCCTGAAGCAAAGTTCTTAACCAGAGGTAATATTTCTGGGTTAGCAGAGTCTGTAACCTGAAGCGTCTGTAACCTGAAGCATATGTAACCCGAGGTACCACTGTACTACAATGTTTACAGAGGGAGCCACCTAGTGGATGTAATGTACAATGCCCGTGCCTTCAGTTATGGCACATGACAGTGTTGTGCAGTGGTTAGTCCACAGATTGCCAATGTTTGTGGGCCTATGGACACATTTAGAAACCTGAGAAAATATCATGGGGACCACACTTGCCACTGCTGATACACTCTGCCACCATACGCAAATGCCAGAGGGCCCACATGCACTGGCACCACTAGAAAACTTAACTACGTGCATCATGCCCCAACTGCAGTGGTCCTACACTTGCCCAAACTGCATCAGAGGGGACCCCCATCTCTAAATAGAAATTAAAGGAGCAAAATAGAGGTTGGCATTCAGTGTACTTTAATGGAACTTGTCATGAATGGGCAACCTGATGTCTCAGTCTCATTACATAGCTGGATGTAAAAATGGGCTGCAAAAGAAAGTTGAGTTGCATTATAAAGTGCAGCTTTTGTTTCCAGCATTATATGTGTCTGGAGAATGTAATTACCTTCCAGAGGTAATGGTTTCTTTTTTTGATGGGAGCGAACAGCAGGAACCAAGCTCTCTTCATGAGCAGCTTGATTGACTAATGGCAGCCATTGTAAACAAAAAACCTGTGCTTTGTGGCCTCTGCATTTCTTCTTCAGGGGAAAACAGAAGACAAAAGAAGAGAGGATATAGAGCCCAGCTTGAAATCACAGTATGCTATACTCAAACATTTAAGGTTTTAAAAGCTTATGTTGCAAGGGATGAATGGAAAGGAGGGAGGCCTTCAGGAAGGTAGGTGGAGAAACAGGCCTTCTATTCATCAATGTTAGGCTACTATTTACACAACAGATTGTGTGCGTATTGTGAATGTGAATTGACAAATCCATCAATTTCTGGCTGTTTGTTTATTTTAACATTCCTTTATGTTTTTATGGTGTCGGAGCATGCATCCTTCAAACTTTCATTGCATCCTCTCTCTTTTGTTGTTGTGGACTCTAAATAGCAGAATGGATTTTGAGCCAAATTAAAACTTAAAACAAATCCATTAATATTGATGAAGATTGTGCCAGTGGGCTCAAAAAGATTAAAATGGAAGCACAGTTTTAGTGTCTCAAATTCTGTAGGCAGTTCTTACCATCCATCATGGAATTATGCTTTGCTTGCATCTTCAAATAGCCATCATAGCATATTTCAAATGCTGATGAATTACTTAGGATTGTTGAAGATGTAGCCACATTCATTTATCATGCTAAGGCTAACTGAGCTTCTGGAATATATGAGAGGGAAGCCATTCTGTTCAACAGTGCAATTTATATTGGGGAAAGATCTGAGAACTTTGTTGTTATCCCCCACCCCACTCCAGTTTCTGCTGGTGAAATTTCAATCTGGATATACTGTACTGTAGGCGCAGGCAACATTGTGCCACAAGATGCATTGGACTACAACTCCCATCAAGCCTGACCATTGGCCAGGCTCCCTGGAGCTGATGGGAGTTGGACTTCAGCAACATCTGGAAGGTATACCATTGGCTGTACTCAGGACCGGTGCTAGGGCTTTTCGTGCCCTAGGCGAGGGGGCGGGGCCACATGATGTCATTACGCATGACGTACAGTGCACCGCCCCCTTCCCCCGGGCGCCCTGCGCCGCCGCGGTTTTTGCCGCTGGTCGGGGCGGCAACGGGCGGCGGCGGGGGCGAGGGGCAGGCTGGCCAGCGCCCCCTCCATTTTGGCGCCGCCGCCGCCGTTTTCGCCCCAACCTGCTTGCTCCGGCGCTGGTTGGGGCAGCGGCGGGCGGCGGGGGGCAGCAGGGGGCGGGGGGGCAGGCTGGCCAGCGCCCCCTCCATTTTGGCGCCCTAGGCAGTTGCCTAGTTGGCCTAAATGGAAGCGCCGGCCCTGGCTGTACTACCTCAAACAGGCAAGAGTTTTAAAACCAGCAAAGCACTAAAGAAATGTGTGGTTTTGCAGCATCAGTGTCAATTTGGCTTATACTGGTAGTGATTACAGCCTTTCTTGAATGATTGAGGGAGCTGTTTGAAGGGATAAAGGCAAACCAGATCAGAGACTGTAGGTAAAGAACCTGTAGCCATGCCAAAGATAGCATGGGAGGGTGGAACAGACTGCTTCACCATCTTATTATACACAGCATGTGAGCACTTTCCTTAGGTTTTGAGGACACTCCTGGTAGCAGAGAACATCATGCAAGCATTTTGTCACCATAATAGTTTTAAAATGTCTGCACAGGGAGCAGGGGATGGCTTTCTCTGGCTGTAAAGAACATAAATAGCTGGCAGCTTCCAGCCCATTCCTTCTCACCTGAACCAAAACATCCAATTAAACCATCAGTGCTGATGTCTCAGGGTGGGTGGGAGACAGATTGTGGCAATGCCTGTTAGGTCTGCCTTTAAGCTGGCTCTATGCAGAAAGCTTCCACAGGTCCCCATCACTACAGCCAGCTGATTTGCCTGGAAAGATACTGTCAATTTGGTATTTGCAGCAACAACAGAACACTCTTTACATACATGGCTTCTTCGGTGAGCAGCACTCCATCAAGTGTTCCAGGTTCCCCCAGACATTACAGAAAATTCTGTAAATTTTTGATTGGTATACAGACTGGCCATGCCAAAAGGCATGCAGGAAGCCATGTCCCCAGGTTGTTTGTTGTGTCAGAAGCATCTTTAATTGTGCTACTCCAGGGAACTGCCTAGCCTGTCTTCATGGTTCAGACAGCCTGCTGGTACTCTCAGAAAGCTTAATGTCAAAAACAACCAGTAGCCGATGGTCTTTTAGTAGGTGGGGTAGTCCTCCCCCAATTTCCCTTATGTGAGTGCATGAAGCTCCTGCCTGCGCATGATTGTAAGGATGTGGTGGTGTACGATCCAGAAAAACACAGGCATACAATGGTATTGCTGCAATTTTGACAATAACAGCCTATGTGGGCTTACTGTGATTATAAAATGCCAAGGCTTTTCAAACAATCGTACATAGAATCCACAGGTCCCCACTTATGAATGCAGAGCCTAGGTGTGTATAATTTGTACATTCGTGTGCCTTATTCTGACCTTAAGATCAATGCATAAAGATGAGGAGCAAGGTCAGGAGGCATAATTTCCCCACTCCCTGATGTGTTGATTCTATATACATGATTGTTATGTGAATATCTTGATGTGATTGTGTGCCTACCAACTTGAGAACCTCATAGTACTGTACAAAGGACATTTGTCATCATAGAAGCACTTGTGGATCAGTCCTACAAAATGCGTAACTCGTTAAGAATTGTAAGCAAAAGAATTGGGATGAGTAGTCATAAAACATGCATAGATATTAAAGGTTACATACAAATTGATCTATGTCCCGTGGCTCTAAGAAAGCACTAGAAATGAAGGCAAAGCTACCTGGGAAGGAAAAACTAACTAAAAGAAAGGCAGGGCTGAGTAAAATTAAAATTCTGTGCTACGGTACCTGAAATTTGCTGCCAGGAAGATCCGAACAGTATATCACATCCAAATGATTTAGGACATTCAGAACTTCTCCAACCTGTCCTCTCTCCTGTAGCCCCATCTGCACCCCAAAAAAACTCTCATTAAATGTACCCATTCCCCTTTGGTTGGTATGGTGGGTAGATAAGCTTTGCGAATACCTGGAAATGGCAAAGCTAACAGATTTGATCCGGAAAAAACCAAAGGAAAAGATCAAGGAACAATGGGAATGTCTGAACGATTACTTAAAGAAAACAGGTCTAGGAGAAAACACATGGCTGTGTCTTTATTAACTTGACAGGAAATGAACAAATAAATAGGCAATGAATGACTGGGATTGCGATAATTTTAAAAGAGATAAAAGAAAACACTCAAGAGGAAGAATAAGGAAACAACTTTTTATTGAATACTGTGTGGAAGGCGGTGGAAATGTTTTATTTCTTTTACTTTTCTGGTCTTTTATTCTTTCCCCCCCTCTTATTTCTTCCTTTTGTCTTCTTTTCTTTCTTCTTTTAGTTCTTTCTAATTAGATAAATAAGTCAATGGTATTACATTGTGATATAAGTGTAATAGAAGACAACTGAAATGGATGTTTGGTTTTTGGTTTTGTATTTGTATTACTTGTTTTTTGTATGTATTATTTTTTGTGAATTATGTATTAATAATAAAAATTTAAAAATAAAAATTTAAAAACAAACTCTCATTAAATGTTGTCCATAAGGATTAGAAATGGAGAGGGCTTTTTGGAGTACTGAAGTGTATAAAGTACTATACACACAACTTTGAAGGAAGATTGATATGAAATGAAAATATGACTCTATAATATTCAGAATGTCTATCCTTGTCAATAAACTGAAAGAGAAAATGATAATCACCTCGGCCTGTACTGTTTCCCGTGACTCCCTGTCTTTCAGACAAAATCATTTTCCTTCTTTAGAACTGCTTAAGCTTTTGAAACCTGGTATATTATTAAATGTACTTTAGGGGGATATTATTATAATTGCCAGTGTGCACTATAATTCTAATGATTATCATTCACAAAGGCTGGAAATAGTTTGTGTTCAGAAGTGAAGAACAGCACAACTTATTTGAATGAATGAAACTGGGTAATGCTCACTTCAGTGTTTTTATGTTCTTCCGTCAGCGATGCTTTATTGGTGCATGAAAGGTACAAAGTCTTTGAGGCTTCTAAAAATGTTGCTGATGCTCTTTTTCTTAAGGGCCTAAGCATTCCAAGATGGATGAGTCAGTCATTTCAAGTGGACTGTTAAAGCCATAGAGAAGAGAATTAGAAGAGCAGGACAGATTCTTTACAGAGAGTGGCCAAATGTCCCTTCAAAGAATGCTCCAAGAAGCAAAAGATGTTAAAAACAGGGCAGACACAGTAGAGAAAAACATGAAGACGCAGCCATAGAAAAGAGGGTGGCGGAAGCTAGAGTGAGACCTACTGTTAGACAGGGATAGATAAATATGTCAGTTTTGGGTTCATTCTGTTTGCCCTATTTCTGCATATATTTGTGATATTTTTTTTTAAAAAAAACCATCTGTGTGAAATTTTGCATGTTAATTTATCCTAAGAGAATGCATTTCTTCACATTATTTTCATTAATATATGCATTTTCGCATGAACGTTTCCTCAGTATACATGTTTTTGTACACATTGGTTGGGGGACTGTGCTGCAGACTTCGGTGTGGGGTGTGTGCTTTGGTTCACGTCTTGGTTCAAGAAATGCCATTTTGGTAATTTAGTACTAAAATGCAAACTGATTTAACCTTTGCCACATCTCTTCTGGGAGATCACTGGGTGATCTGAAGGAAATAAAAAGAGATTTGACCCCCAATCAATGGCAAGAACAACACAATTCTTCATTCTAGCACAAACTATACTGCTGAAATTAAGACAGCTGAGTGAGGGACAACCAGGAGTAGATTTTTGTGTGGAAAGAAGAGTGTGGGTTCCGTGCAGTTTGGGTACTCAAAAACATTTACAGAGCTTAATTCTAAGGCCATGTCTCTTGTACTTATTCCCAGTTGATGGATCTCAGGTTTCTTATACAAACCAAGAATATCTCACAAGCCTGAAGTCTGCCTTTGGGCAGAGGAGGACAAATCACTTCTATCTTTCAGGACACCAAAGATAGCAAAGCAAGCATAAAACTTATCAGTTTTCATAAAGAATCAGCATTTTATGGGGGTTTGGGACTTTTTTAGCTTGTTGTCAACAATAAGCAAGGAGGAATTTCAAAGCTGCACATATTTTAATGTTAACATATGTTGATATTTGAAATTTATTTTTCTTTAGGTTTTTATTATATTTATTTACTACTTCTCAATTTGTAATTTGCTGTCAGTACTTCAGAGGTAATGCAGAGTGTAAGCCCTCCAGGCTTGCAATTTCTTGTCTGTGTGCCTCTTCATATTTCTAGTCTGTTAGTTCAGAATGCTGGAGTTCAAATCTTTGTCTTCCGACATGTCAGTCATGTGCCTCCTCGGTTCATTTCTCTTCGCATTTCCCTGTCAGAAGTTGCACAGAAACCAGAACTGTTGGAAATCAGGCTGTTCTCCCAATCACAAGAGTAAAAGTAAAGAGGGAGGGAGTGTCTGGAAGTAGTCATCCCCACTGGTAAGTGATCAGTACTGTCAGAGCTATCCTTCTGTTTAGCAATGCAGGATTAATGTGCATGCAAAGCTAGATGGCCACTGTGTGGTTGCCCCTTAAGAAATCCTCAGAAATGGCCTCCCCTCTTCTTCTGTTAGCAGAGCCACCTGCTGGATGGAAAGCCATTTCATGAGCACAAGGACACCAACTGGATTCCACTCAGTACCTACCGTACCTACCTAAACTACCGGTGGGAAACTCATGGCTCCAGATGTTCCTGGACTGAAACTCCCATCAGCTCCAACCAGCACATACAATAATCAGGAATGAAGGGAGTTGCAATCCAACAACATCTAGAGGGCCACAGGTTCCCATCCCTCATCTAAACATACATACCTTGCAGTAAAATTGAAATGAAGCCTACCATATATATATATATTTTAAAAAACAACCAAGTGCTTAATTGGGGGGGGGGGACATCAACACACACAGAGACCGGAATTGAAAATAAACTAGTAAAGGCAAGTCTCCAAGTTCATGATTCAGTCTCTCTCTTTATTTCCAGAATAGTTCACACTTTAATTTTCTTGGGGCTTTTTAATTCAATATTTAATTTGCATGCAAATTAAAATGTTTCACAACTCAATACGTTTAGATTGGCATCTCCCATTCTATAATTTCCCCTTCTCTTCTTGCCTTCCATTTCTACACAGATATTCTACCTAATGAGATTATTTTAATAACTTTTATGAAGCAGCTTGTTTTAATTTGCATCCTTTGTAAATAATTCTATAGATCTTTTCAAGTAGGTATATGTCTCTGTGTCACAGAGAATCCAAGTCCAAAAGCTGCTCAGCAGACATTAAAATTGCCATGTTCTATTAATTGTTAAGAAATGTGCCAGGAATTGGAAAGAAAAATAAAAATAAAAGGATGTTCAATGCCTATGAAACACAAGCAGCCTCCATTATGAACACTGTGTTGAACACGATGATATTATGAAGACACTGTTGATCCTGCCTCTTCTGTTCACCACTGAAGTGGCCTTTAATATAACCATTGTCCACCCATTGCAGAATGTAAGCTGTTCTTCAAATGACAAAGACATATTTCTTAGATAGTGTGGGATGGATGGGAGAGGGCTCTGTTGGGTGACTGCTCTCTGATGTGCCTCAGAATTCAACCAATACCCAAATCTAAGCCAAAACTACAATGTCTGGTGGAGTGGACCCATTTCCAAGGCCCACAGCTTTCCAACAGGTTCTGGGTCAAGCCCACAAAGACAGGAATGGCAATCAAAGTGCTGGGCTTTGAATGTCAAATAAGAATGCACCACCATTCCTGTGTAACCAGCAACAAAATCTGCTAGTACAGACTGCTCCTGTTAAGGGTTTGAGTCACCCAGCTGTGCCCTCTTCCAATGGCGACCATTCCATGACCACTGGACATACTCAGCCTTCATTTGGCTGTTTCAGGTTTCCACCACTTTTCATAGGATTTCCCCCAAAGTACTTTTTGTTGTTCTGCAAACCTGTTGGTTTTCTCCAACCCTGCTAATACTTTCCACTTATGGGTAGTGCTTTTTTGGCTACATAAGAAACAGCACGCGCACACACACATTTGATAAGCTGAATGTAAGTTGAATCGTTAATGTGCATGGTGAGAGGCCAATGTGCATATTCACCTGGCCTCATGGTGAATGTACATATAATCCTTCCTTGAAGAGCACAACATTCAGCTGAGATATGCACATTCCCCAAGGCCGGTGGGGATTGTGTGTATATTGACTGGATAATATGCTCCATTCCCTCTGCATGGAAGGATTGTGTACATATTCTCCATGAGGCCTGGTGAATGTGCACAATGACCAGTTATTATGCACATTAAGCACTCAACTTTCACCCCCACCATAAATAAATAAATAAATAAAGGCAGGCATATATGCTTACTCTTAGTATATATGATTAGGCTGCAATCCTATGCATACTTACTTGAGAGTAGGTCCATTAAACTGACTAATTTATTTCTGAGTAAACATAGTTAATGATGAAACAGAGGAATGCAATGGGCACACCGTGGCTGTGTACACCCTGCACCCACCTTTAAAGCATTGCTTATTGTTAATGGTTGCAGGGAATAGCATCTCTGTGAGGGGTAAACTACAGTGCCCAGAATCCTATGAGAGAATGAATGTGCTTTGAAGGGCCGCGTGTAGCCACTACCAGCTAAAAGTACTTGTGATGAAAAATAACAATTGCAGCAGGTTCTTATGAAGCCCTGTGATTGGCATGAGTACACTTTAAATCTTAATGGGAGGAGAGAGAGCAAGGGGTTTATTATGGAGAGGGAATCTCCAGAATGGGAGGAAAAACCTACCTTCTCAGATAAAACACTGCTGAAGTATCTCTTGTGTTATGAATTTCATGAAGCTGGCCATTGATAATCTAGTAATGCTTGGCAAGAGAAGAGCAGAAGGAAAGATTTCTTTTCTAAATAAAGAAAAGGTGCTTTCAAAAAACCAGTGAGGCAGCAAATAATGATAGCTATGAGTACAAAAAGGAGGTGGGAGGCAAAGACTATATTAGAAGGCGTATAGAGGAGGGACTGTTTTTGTCCAAAGAAAAGAGGAATTGAAAATGCAGTTCAAAAGCAAGAACTCCCACAGAGGGACGTGCAGAGGAGACAGCTTGACAAACTACACAAATAAAGGTCAACTTAAACAACGCATTCCTGTTGCATGTAAGCAAATCCTGATGGGTTTTTCTCCAGTGCAGTGCATCCTCCAATGGGGGCAGTGAAGGGCAGTCCATCAAGATGAATGGGGCATTGCCACACCAACCTCATTCTTGTTGGGTATAAGCAACCTTTCATGCCTTCGGTCAGTAGAAGGCAGGGTTGAAAGAAACAGATTGTTAGGGGAAATACGCTTTGTGGCTCCACATTAAACACTTATGTTCTGCCCCTTCCTCCTATGCTCTCTCACTCTCTCTCTCTCCCTCTCTCCCCGCCTGTGTGAGGCAGCTATGAAACTCTTCTACAATAAAGGCTTTGAATCCAAAGCCATCCATGTGAATATGATGTAACTGTAAGAACCTCTTTTTTTTACTTTATTGTTGGGGTGTTGAGTGTATATGCCACAGAAGTCACGCAGTTAAGCTCACTACAGAAAACAGTCACTTGGCAGAGTTGTCTTTACAAAGCCAACACCAACATGCACCACAATACAAACACTATTTACAGATGTTACAAGTAGTCTTCTCTCTCTGAGCCCAGAGAGGGATATTTGCTTCCAAGTCCTTGCTGTGGCGGGTGGCACTGTGGGTTAAACCACTGTGCCGCTTGGGCTTGCCAATCGAAAGGTCGGCGGTTTGAATCCCTGCGACGGAGTGAGCTCCCGTTGTTCAGTCCCAGCTCCTGCCAACCTAGCAGTTCAAAAGCACACAGTGCAAGTAGATAAATAGGTACCACTCCGGCGGGAAGGTACAAGGCGTTTCTGTGTGCTGCTCTGGTTTCGCCAGAAGTGGCTTAGTCATAGTAGCCACATGACCAGGAAAAAACTGTCTGCAGAAGTGGACAAACGCCGGCTCCATCAGCCTTTAAAGTGAGATGAGTGCCGCAACCCAAGAGTCGTTCGCGACTGGACTTAATTGTCAGGGGTCCCTTTACCTTTACCTTGCTGTGTTGTAGTCCACAGCCATGTCCTAAGTTCAGTTGCTTTCAAAGTCCTGCAACTGATAGTTCTCTGATTTCTGGCAATTTTCCAACTTCTTCCTCAAATGATCTCTTCACTCGAATCCACAGTTCCAACAGAAAACCTTCAACAACTCCTGCAATCTCTTACTAGGACCCACACAGTATGCTGTAACCCTAACCCAAGCCATTGTAGACAGAAAGTTACATGCCAAATTTGCCCAGTAACACAGATAAGAGAGTCACAAGATGCCTGCAGGTGCATTGTGGGGAATGAGTCATCTCTGCTGATTCATGGAGAACGAAACCTTTAACTGGGGAATCCTTTATATTTGATTATACTGTACCATTTTTAGCAATGCTAGTGATGTGTGAATGAGATACATGATAGGTGGTGGGTTAGCTCCAGCTTGCAGGCTATTTTTACTCTGCTAAATACATATAAACCAATTTTATTTTTAAAATCTATCAATTATGCCCTTTACTAGCTCCCACCCACTTACTGGCTTACTTACAGCCAGTCAGGAGTGACTCGATGTCAGGGACTGGCTGAATGATGAGGAGTGGTGAGAGGCTCCGGGAGGAGAACCCCCTAGCAAAACCTCAGAAGGGTAAGGGAAGACCTACTGTTGGTTTTCCTGCCTGCTATCCTACCAGTTCTATTGGGCATCAGCTTGCTCCTGAAGTTGGCCACTCTTATCCTCAGCTGGGCAGTGCACCCGGCTGGGCTGGGCACAGCAGGCTCCCTCGGGGGCATGCTCAGCGGGAGTATACGCTACAACGCTGGGTGTGCTGATGTCAGGAACACATGCCCCCCGCAGCGTGCACAGCTCCAGCACAAAAAAATGTGGGTGCCCCACCCCTTCATGAGGAATGTTGTGGGAACTGGAGCACCCACAGCCCCACACACTCGGCACCTATGTTGGGGTGTGTAGAAAAAGGGTGTTCAGCTTGTCTCCTGTCAGCAGCTCTTCTCTTGAACTCATTAATTCCAACTTCTTTTACCCCTTCTAGTGTCCCAGAGCTGTGTTTTCATCACAAACCTGAATCTGAAGCCCCATTGGAGTAAACACACACGTAACACTTGGTGTCAGAAACTTTCAAAGGAACAGTCTTCAGATCTGGCAATGAAAGAATACTTGTCTCGTTGCCCCTGCAAAGCACTCCCTTTTATGGGCACAATACAACCGAGAAAGAGCCCCTAAGGCTTTATTACACATGTGGGCAGAATGAGAGGAAAATGAAACAAAAGGTAGACAAACTTCTGTGCTTCTAGTAATCAACTCTTCATTAAGTTCAAGGTGTTTTGGAGAAGTCTTCTTGAATGTTCTAAACCACTCAATTTCATGACACCAACAAAATCTGGATCTGAAAGGCCCAAATATTAGCATTCTTGAAGTGTCCTCATAGTTAACTCCAATCTCAGGGTGCTCCTCTGAGAATACTCACCTTACATTCAAAGCCAAGAAAAAAATGACACTATTCTCTTCTCAAAGATGTCACCATCCTGATGTAACAGAATAAAGGATATTCTTTCAATCAGGTGGTGATGGACCCAGGATTGCAAGGCTACATGGAACTGAGATGTTTTTCAACAGTTTCTGAAAATTAAAGTTGAGAATTAGTGATTTAAACAGCTTCCATCTCATATGCCTTTTAAGCAAAGGACAAAAATAATAACCATTAAAAAAAACAACAGTTTACTTAAGTGTTGGATGCTTACTACAGCATCAGGTAACTTCTCTCAGTATTATTAATAAACTTCTTAGCTATTCCCTTTTTCCTTCAAAAATGATGTTGGTTGTATGCAAGTTTTCAATGGAACACATAGAGCTGCTAATCCACATCTTGAAAAGGAAGTGTCAGAGTTTTGTGGGCCTGCAGCGATCTTGCATTGTTACTTCACTCATTAGTTACACTGCAGGATTGACTTCAAACAGACTCCTGTTACTGCACTAAAGGAAGGAGAAGCAAAAGTGAATATTGAAAGTGACTTTTTGATGTCATAGTATCCTCCAACAATATCATCTCAAATTATGAAGAATAAGGAATTTGAAAATACATTCCTTGTAGAAATGGATGTTGCATCACCTTAAATCTAGTTTGCGGAACTTTTGCTGCCTTCCCATCTTTGGTTCATTCTGCTGCATTCGTGTGTGTGTGTGTGTGTGTGTGTGTTTAAGACATCTGAAGGAAATTATTGTTATTTATTTATTTCATTTGTGAACCACTACCTATGAAGCTTCTCAAAGCAATGTCACAATACAATAAAAACATATGCAAACAATTGCATACATAAAATGGTTAAAAACAACTGCATGTAGGAAAACAATTCTAATTCCAATACAGATACCAACTGTATTTGGACACATGCACACACACACACACACACACACACACACACAGCAAATTACTCACCATTTTGTGGTTCAAGGGCTGCCTACACATGAACAAATACTACAGTCGTACCTTGGTTCTCAAACGTCTTGTGACTCGAACGTTTTGGCTCCCAAACGCCTCAAACATGTTCCGGTTTGCGAACAATATTTGGAAGCTGAATGTCCGACAGGGCTTCCGCAGCTTCCGATTTAGTGCAGGAAGCTCCTGCAGCCAGTCGGAAGCTGTGCCTTGGTTTTCAAATGTTTTCAGAAGTCAAACGGACTTCCAGAACGGATTCCGTTCGAGAATCAAGGTATGACTGTACTTTACTTGTAAAACCACTTGGAGCTTGAGGCTTCTAGTGTGGAGGGTGAAACTGGGGCCAGAAGTACCCCTGGGAGCAAATTCATGCCACTTTCGACATCCAGCCTCTGCGGCAATCCTCGGATGCTGTGAGAAAATAATTTTGTAATCTTGTCCTCACCTGCTTCAGTGCATTTTTCTCCCCTTGAAAAGAGCAGAAAACAAAGTTTGTAGCTGAAGTACTCCCGCAAAATCACAGTCAATAAAACATTCTGTTAGGCATCCTCAGTAAAGTGACTTAATGGATTTTTTTCAGTATATATGGAAGCAATACTATTCAACCCAAGTTCTTCCTTTCTGCACTAAGTACATCAAATGATGTTGCAAGTGGATTTAAACATTTCTACCTTGCTGTCTTGCAAGGGTTTTTATTCAGTCTTTACGTTTTCCTGCTAAGCAGAGGTTTCTGACAATGGCAACATTCAGTGTTCCCCAATAAGACATGGAAACTGGATACTCACAGGGCTGTATTTTTTTATCCAGTCACTGTGGTTACAGAATTTCCTGCTAACTAATTTATGTCATTTACTGAAATACACACAGATAAGCAAATGTGAGTCTAAGCAGGAACAAATATATAGTGAGGAAACTGATCCAAGACAGAGGTTAACCTTGGAGTTTCATGAGGGAACTGTTAACCACGTTTATTGTTTAAAACACAGAAGCAAAAATCATATCAAATCAGAATTAATTCATTTTTAAAACCAATCTGTGTGAAGGCTAAAAGAAGTGATGCATCTCTGAAGAGCTTTTCCTTTCATTAACATAAGTGGATAGGATGTGCAAGCATCATCATATTGTTTCTGAATGTACTCAGGTAAATATAAAAACCAGGTGTTTTTCTTAGAATATGTCTGATCTAACTACAGTTACATGCACTTGTTATGTCTTAATAACTGTCCAAACTGAACTATGAAACTGACCAATTTGTATGAGATAAAGCAAAACACACTGGGAAAATGTCTCCCAGAAAATAAAATATTGCAGCAAAAAGTAACAAAAGAGAAATTTTAGAGTGTATCGAAAGGCTTTAGTAAGGATAGTTAGTTTAGTTAGGATATCTGATATGGTGGCACAATATGTCGGTAAACACAACATGTTCTGCACTCATGAGAGCTGATTCTGAAGGGGAAAACAAAACTAGATCCAGGCTTTTGTTTTTCATGCACAAAAATCCATTGTGGTCATTATTAACAAATAAACATATTTTTTGTTATTGCAATGCAATGTGAGTCAGAAAACTCAGACTAGCTATCTTCATTTTAATGCCAGTGTAAAGGTAAATTCACAAAGTACCATGTGTGGTACCAGTTCCATCCAGCAACATTTTGCACATGAGTATATCTGGGCTCAGAGACTGGAGCTAGAGACCCACACTGGAGCATCATCCTGCCTTTGCCACATTAGTTGAAAACAATGTCCACTGATTTCAATAGAACTTCCTTCCCAGTAATGTTAGGACTGGAATACCGAGGTGTAATTCATACAGCAATCAGAATCCCTGGATTTAAGTCACTTTGGTCCCAGTGATCACACTGTGACTAGCTCACTTTAACTGCAAGCATGAGGCATAATTGGGTTGTAGTTGCTGTCAGTGAGTTGTCAAACAACTTGTCAAGAACAAGCCAAAAATCTGACAGACAGAGAGATCCCACTGGCCATCTAAGCGCAGCGATCCTGCTACCCAGGCCAATTTAAAATGACAGTCATACAGTGTCACAGGTATGGCAAAATACTTCTACATTATTTGTGTCTCTGCTTTACCCACAAGAGTTTGCTTCAGATACATTGAATTATACATAACTCAAGTTGATGGAAAAGGCCAAATATTTAGTTTACCTTTCTCTTAGGGCATCAGTTGGCAGATTTGTGGTAGTCCTGTGTTCCACAGATTTTAAAGCTAGCCAAAATCATTAGCGATAGAATTGGATGTAGTTATAAAAAAATTAAGATAAACATTTCAAGATTTCTAAACACAGACATACACATGCATATAGGAGGGTGTGGCTCACACACTTCTGGCATACATGAATGTGTACACCTTGGGCTATATCAAACATTGCTGCTATATGAGTGGAACAGGCTTCTTCTCATGCAACAAGCCTTTCACTTATTCATCTCTCCCCTGCAGCCCTTCTACTCAACCTTTAACATCTACTCTAGATGGTTGGCAGGACCCTCTGGATCTTATTTTGGGGGCGCATGTAGGAGCATGATTTCAGATGCAAAGTGGAAGGGCAGCAGGACTGGAGACCCAATCTCCAACTTGACAATGCAACTACCCAATGACAGAACCACAGAAGCGCACAGAACTCAGACTCATAATCATAGCCCTTGACATGCCCCTTTCCCTCTGTATAGAGTGCAGCCATATACACCAGAACCAAAGCGTACCAATTCTTGGAACCCCATAGCTCCGGTATACAAAAAGGTCAAGGTTCAATATCCGTGGCCATGGTCCCACAGAGAAAAGGAATGGTAAGGGTCACACCTGTGCCCACATCTGAGGCAGGACTGTGATATAGGCAATCTGCAGAAATGGTGCAAGGAACAGCAGTCTCCAGTAACTGCTGGCTTTGGGATACTTTTCATTCCACCCAGCCACCTTTATCCTAACAAGTCTTTTGATCATTTGGCTGATTGCTGATAGTGTGCTGTTGTCATTGCAAAAAGGAGGAATTAGTTATGGATGTAATTCCTAAGATTCAGTTCTCTGCTCTCCCTCCCACTCACCCAAACACACACTGCAACACACACACACAGACACACACACACACACACACACATTTGGCCCCATGTGCAAATATCATTGTGTGGCACATATTTTCCTGCATGCTGTGTTCTTCTGAAACAGGGGGCTTGGCAGTGATTCTATGCTGCCCAACAGGCATAACTCATGGATGGGATTGGTCTCATCCGTTTTTATTCAAAGCCGGAAAAGCAATAGGAGAATGAAGAGAAAAGAGCAAGGGAGGGAGGATGGGAGGGCAGAGGAAACCATCATTGTAGCAGAAGACGAATTAATGATTTCAGATCCCAGTGTGCAAGAAATAGGATAAAGACTCCTCTTCACAACACTACAGCAAACCTTAAATAATGGAGAAATTATCTAATCAAAGTGGATAAAGAGCTTTTTTAAAAGGCAATGAACAGACTGCATATAATGAAAGAAATAACAAGGAGGGCTGTATGAATGCAATAATAGTAGTATTTTAAAAAATTAAAAAAAAAGATCACCACTCGCTAGAGAAGATTTCCTAATGGACCTATTTGAGAAAATAATAGATAGAAACTCTAAGTTTTCCACAGCTCCTTCCTGTGTCTCCTGAGAGCCTAGAATATAAACTCAAAGAAAAAGTTTTTGCAAGCCACAGACGTTAGGCCGATAATTGCAGACTCCTTCCTCTTGGGTACTCATGAGAAAGAGCTTCAACTGTGTATGTGGAGGTGGGGAGGGGGGGAACGACCTCTGTTTCCATTTGCTCAATCACCAGCATTTAATTTGCTAAAAGTTAAGAAGGTTATTCTTGCTCAACAAATTCTGTTTATCATATAACAATATCTCAGGTGACTGAAAATGCTTCTGAATGCAATTACCTAAAGTCTTCATTTGTTTTAGCCACTTGAATAGAAAAAGTTTGATTTTCATAGGGCCTGAGCTGGCAGAGTGAAGAACCTAGTTCAGGCAGCAGATGCAGAGAAGAGGGAATGGCAGTGAGATACTGGAGGACAGAGCTGTGTGTGCCTACTCCTCCCTCCCTAAGCAGAAAATGCTGACCCAATGCCAGTGTCAAAGTAAGATTCAGCTGCCTGATGGATTTTGCATGTGGAATGAGAAGGGGGAGAAACATCTTGTCCTTGCCTCAGGATGCAGAATGTCTTGGGCTGGAACGACCAAGCCGCATAATCTCCAGCAAGAACAGAGCCTGTGTGAATCATTTGCCATCAAGAAACAGCCCCGAGAATCCCTTTCTGCCACTGTGCTGGGAACAGTAGCAGACAGCATGGTCTGACCTCCAGTCAGTCACATCACTGCTTCTTAGCAGAAAGTAACTGTAGATAGGGGGAGGTGAAACGGTGGCAAGGTTGACATGGTGCAAATGCACTCGCAGTGCCAATTTGATGCTCCCACTGATGTGTTTGCACCATGCTGACCTTGCCCCTACCCCTCTAACTCCCAGTAACCAACCAGAGATCAGGTGAGTGGTGATGTCACACCATGACCTCAGCTATTAGTTGGGAATTATCTGCTACTTTATAACCCTCCTGCCTTCCTAGAGATAAAATGTCTCACTTGAGAAATTCATAAGTGGGCTGTGGGAATTGTGGCTGCTGTGTTTGAGCAGGGGAGCTCCTATTTAATTGCTTCCCTTTGGAATAGTAATCTCATCCTTATTTACAACCCCCCAAAAATAAACATTACATTTTAAACTTGTGAAAAAGGTCATATCAAATAACCTTTCAGTTGGAGAAATAGAATGCAGGTACTAACCTAACCCATATATTTTCCCCATACTGCCACCTGTGCAATCTAGTATCAAAGAACCTAGTATCACATTTTACAATTCCCATATTTTTCAGTGACCCGATTTACAATGACAATGCAGTGGCATTGTTAGAGCAAATTAACCAGGCTGATCAAGAAGAACCATCTGATTTGACTGGATCTGCATGGCATTTTTGGTGAGGGAAAAGGGAGAAAAGAAGAAGGAAAAGTTCAGTACTATTTGATATTGAGCATTATCAGCACATTACTGTATTGTAGGCCTTTTGTGCTATATAATAAATGGAGCTGTCGATAAGTTAGCAAACCTCATTATCATAATGCAAAGCAATTACACCGCACTGTTCATTTTCAAAGCACTCTACAAAATTAATTTGTTTAATCAAACACATTTTAAAATTGTGAGACACCAATTTTCCTCATCTTTATGATGCTTCTGGTCCCGTGGCCATATTAACTGAACACTTAATATTCATTTTCTAGCTAACATTTAGGTTCAAGCTAATTTTAATGATTGACTAGAAACGTTTAGTATGCAATAATGTTGCTCCAACTTACAGGCAGGCTGAAATCATTTCACTTTGATAAAGTACCAGCCAATGTGCAAGCAGAGTCTCCAGGGCACATACAGAGTTCTTGAACCAGCAGCGAAATGGCTTGCTCATAGCATGTTTACTATATCTGTGGGTGAACAACTTTTTCTTTTCATTTCATTACACTGATTTCTGATAGTTTTATTATGCTGTGTCTGAAACATTGCTTGTAATTCACTAGGGATCCTTTTTTAATGAAGCAGAAAGGTAGGATACAAATCTTTGATTGTGAATATACTCTTCTCAATGTTGAGGAATCCCTTTGCATGGAGCATAGGAAGCTGCCTTATACTGAGTCAGACCCTTGCTCCATCTAGCTTAATACTGTCCACACTGACCAGCAGCATCTCTCCAGGGTTTCAGACAGAAAGTCTCTCCCCGCCCTGGGATCCTTGGCAGCCAAGGCAGATGCTGTACCTCTGAGCTGTGATCCTTCGCCCAAAATGGTCAGAGAGATCTGGTGCTGAAGAGAATGGTGCAATCCTTGCTCAAAAAGGGACAGCATTAAGCAGTGTTTAGGGAGCAGGCAGCTCTGTCATATCTTTGGATATATTCATGTTTATTTAGTTGAATGAATAGGGGCCCCAAAAGGGCTGTCCACAGGGTTCCACAGACCACAAATCTTCCACTGGGACCAAGTGACACATTCTCATACAGGACTCTAAATTAGGTGGTACTGGGTGTTTGGATCGACTCAACATGGTGGCTACCTCACAGGAATTCATTATGTAAGTTGACACCTGCCTCTTTCTTCGTCAGCTGCAGAGTAGATATCTATCAGTGCAAACTGTTGGGGGAGAAAGAGAGAGAGACCAAGTGATTTCTAGGCCTCATTTGATGTAGACAGGGATGTTTTTAATCATTACGCAGACATCTGAGTCTAGCTACCTTTTATTTCAACATAAAATGTTGTCCACAACAAAAACTATTCAGTCAGAATTCCCAAAGCGTGACAGTTCATTATTTTAAGCAGCAATAAGAAATGGATTCTTCTCCTGTCAATCAAGCAGGCATAGTTGGTTGCATCTTATGCCAACTTAACTCAGGTTGCTCAGGTAACTGTTGACTGTGGCCACCTGAAATTAAAGTGAATTTCTCTTCACATCTGAATTCCTGTTTAGAGTTTGATAGCTCGGCCTTCCTGGTCAAAAGCTAATTTTGAAGCAGATCCACTTTGAGAATCAAGTGAGGGGCAGAACCTCATTCTGTATCAATTGCAAAATGGTCAGCTGCTATTGTCAAATATACTGCTCGTCCATGCCCTCTTTTGTCTCTAGGATTGGCAACTAAGGAAGGGTGGGTGGGATGACTGCACCCATCAGGATTTGGCTCAAGCAACATCAGCTCTCAAAGCTTTTTTTATTCACGCAGACCATATTGTCCATAGTGTTTCAATGCTGCTGTTTTGAGTGTAGATTTGCACCATGTTAGGGTGGCACAATTCTAGTCACAATTCAATTTACCAGTTTATAGCAGAATTGTATTTTATTTCCCACCACCTTTGCTATTCTCACTATTTCTTCTTAACAGCATACAATTTTATTAACTGCTTGATTTTCAGAAGCAAGACCTCGTGGATTTAAAATGAGAATTGCCCCCTCTAAATCAACTTGCTAACTCGCTTATCTCTGGATTACATTGTCTCCTATAGATTATTTATTCTTGTTGGTTGTTCATTCATCTCTCGTTTCATGGAACATGGATTGTCCTATCTTGCCAGCAATTGTTCATTTGTGTCTGACAGCTTTGCTTTGACTTTGGTTCTTCTTAAGATCCCTGGGGCAGCTTGACCTAGAAATATCCAAACGGCAGCTGAAATTAAAAGAGGTCAAGATTAGTAGTTTCCAGAGTGATTGCAGAATAACATTAAGCATAATGGGTTTTAATTTATAGAGATCTGACTAATAAGTGACATGCAAATGTTCCCTTAAAGCTACTAGGCCTTTTATTAGTCCATTTTGATACAGTCTACAAACATTACTTTATCGAGTTCAATGCCATGATTTCATCATCCACTGATGCCAACGGTGGGAAACCTGTTGCCCTCTTGTCATTGCTGCACTGCAGTGCCCATTATCCCCATTAACTCCCATTAATTATCCATTATCACTTGTGCTGCATGAGAACTAGAGATGACTGCGTCTTCCAAAGAGTGGCTTAAGATTTTTCCATCACCATCCAGTCCCTCATGGGTAGAAATCATGGAAACATGCCTGGAACCAACCTGAAAATCTTGGAAGGCTTTTGCAGTGCTCTATCTCTGTTGCCTTCACTCACACACACACACACACACACACACACACACACAAAACCTCTTAACCCTAACCATATCTTCCCTTCTCTTGGTGTGGTTGCAGCAGGAGGAGGAGCAACAGAGGCTGTGTATACACCATGCCTTTAAAACATATTCAAAGCATATCCCTTTCCCCTCAAAAGAGTCCTGGGAACTCTAGTTTACCCTTCACAAAGCTACAGTTCTGATAATTCTCAACCAACTGCAGTTCCATGGATTACTTGAGGAGAGGGAATGTGCTCTGAACATGCTTTGTGACACTTACACAACCAGAAAGGGCAGAGAGGGGCTTCCCCACTCTTCCCTCCCATCACACAGCCCAAGTGACAGAATAGGAAGAGCCCCTGCAAGGATTTCACCTTCCATAGTGCTCTGGGCCATGTCCTGCCATTAGTGTGGGAAACCTGTCTAACAGAGTCATGGGATGTGGAGTGGGAGTGGATTCTTATGAACTCCGACTCCAAAGCACCAGCCAGATCAGAACAAGAGTCCACTTTGGAAACTGCAGTCCATCAGATTCCATTATACATTATAACTACACCTCCTGTAGTACACATACTGACTTTTAAAAAGGGAGGAAATGTAAAGAAAAATGGCATGTGTTGACTTAAAACCACTTTTACCAATTATTTCCAGTACCAAACAAGAAGTTAAATTTGTTCGTATGTTGCAGAGGCAGTAAGCGAGGAAGGATTGCAGCTGAATAAAGCATTTGTTTGGAAGGCAGTGTTCAGCTTTTGTTCATCAGAAATTCAAATAGAAGAGTAAATTATTCATATTATGACTAGAATACATATCTGCTCACACAGAGAACAACAATGTCAATAATTATGTTTTATTACTCCATCTGTCTTATAGCTGTATGGTTCCCTTCCATACTTTCTTCTACCTCTCAGGGGCGGGGGGGGGGGGGATACAGAATGAAAAATCTGATATATGCAGGACAGTTGGCACACCTGTATATTTGCATGTAAGTGTGCAGGAATGAGAAAATCTGTCAACTTTGCTTTCTCTAACTTTTACATTTTTCTGCCCTTAAGTTCAGTTATCCAGATTTCACATCAGTTTGCATTATTATTTTTTACTTCCTCATCATCAGCATTTTAGGCAAACTTCTCATGTACACAGTGCAGTTTTGCCTAATATACATATTTTTGCAAAGCCACTTCCTCTAATACAATTTTTAGTAATGTTCTCATTTTTATGCTTTACCTTATTATTTGCATTTTTGTACACATTACTTGGTTGGCGAATTGTGTTGCAAAATTCAAAGAAATGCAAATTTCAAAACGTGGCTATGTTTCAATTTGCGTATTGGTTCAGAAATTGCAAAATAGGTATGTACCCTTAAATGTGCATACAAATTTAATTTCTACATCATCCATGTGTAGGAGTGAGCATTTCTTAATCAGAAGGCTCTTTTGCTTGTATAACGTGCATGTGAAAGATAGAGGAATGAGCTAAGTACTACTGCAGAGCTCTGGGATAGCTCCTGCAGCAGTTTGTACCCTACATTATTCAGACCCCTTTCTCACTGACCTCACACAACTTCCAGTCTGCAACCACAGATGCAGTAATGATGAGTAATCTGAATTGTTTCTCTTTAGAATACATGTGTTTAAATTTCTAGAGTTAAAAGTATGTTTCACTCCTTTCAGCTAATTAGACCCCATATTAGGCCTGGCACTCAAACTTTGAGATGCAAAGTACCCTTTTAAGCATTGCATCCCATCAAATAGCTGTAATATATTGAAAATGGACTAGTAAGTAATATGTTAACGCCAACATTTTAAAAAAAAAAGGTTTAGGCAATATATTGTAATTGATTCCCCCCCCCCCTTTTTAAAAAGAATAAATTTTAAAGCATTCCTGTTCTTTTGATTTAGTACCAGTTTGAGGATTCCATTGCTTTTTCTTCAGCCAAAGTATAATCACATTTGAATTATAGCCTTCTAGGGGACCTATGGTTGTGGAAATGTGAAGGTACTGCTTTACTGTGTCTCCACTAATGGTGGCCTTGTGTGGTGATTTAACACAGTCTAATAAATCTTTCTCAGACTACAATGACCCAAGGCTAATTTTGACAGCAATATTAAGTCAGATAATTTTATCAGAGCCTTGAGCAGTTCTGTTAGTTTACTTTCTCTAATGTCTTGTATTATGTTAGTGACTCGTGTGTGGGACTTGTGGCCTTCTAGAGATGTTGGACAACAACTCCCATCACCCTTGACATTCCATCATCTCTAACCGTTGTCCATGCTGGCTGTAGCTGATGAGTCCAACAATATTTGGAGGGTCACAAGGACCTGGTCTCTGTTTAGCATGTCTGGAACAAAAGGAGAGAATTTATGAGGTTGTGGAACTCTCTCCCCAGGGAGTTGTATTCATCTCCCATGTGGATGACATTTAGACAGAAACTGAAGACAAATCTGTTCATCCCGGCTTTTGAGGCATGAATGTCAACTGAAATTTCAGTATCTAACATTGTTTTTGAATGTATATATATATATATATATATGTGTGTGTGTGTGTGTGTGTGTGTGTGTGTGTGTGTGTGTATTTATAAATGTATTTTTAGATACTTTTATTGTATGGATTGTTTTCCCTGTGTTGTTCATTATGCTAGACTCCCATGGGAAAGGCAGTATGGAAAATAAATTAATAATAATAATAATAATAATAATAATAATAATAATAGTTATGTTAATGATGATGTTGGTTGTGGTGGTGATGACAGGGGCCAATAAGCAGGCATTCCTACCAATAGTGAAGCAGAGTAGAATGGAAAATGAAACAAATAAACCCCGGAATTTTAGCTGTAAAAATAAAAAAGGGAGTCAAATAATCAGCTCTGAATGAAATTTCACTTTGTAACTCATGTGTTTAATCCATAACTCACTTGTTTGAATTAGGTACCTGGAAGAACCTGTACGGATCATTAAAAGGTTACAGGAAAGATGGAAAGAAGAGAGCGGTCAAACTGACAGATTCAAAATATACTGGTTGTCCAATCTGTATTAAAAAGACACAAATACACTTTTTAGCAGTGTTTCCATGAAAGCCTCCAGCAGTCTTAGTCTACATCATCCCACACAGAACCCTTCAATCACAGTGATAATAGCAAGCAAAGGCAATGAGTCTGTAAAAGCAAGTGAACATACATGTTGCCTGGACTCTGGTAGTTCTTTTCGTTTGTGAGTTTCCTTTGCTGTTTCTTGTGTGCAAAGGCAAATTAGTTTCTCTCCTCCTGCTTACTAGCACCCAAGTCTGATCAGCTGCTCAGTTCCTCATAACATCCTACTGATGTTCAAGACTGACAGCCATCTGCTCACCTGGTCACGCCTGCTGTGCCATTTTGTAGTTCTGTTTAGTTTTAAATAGCAGTGAGGCTGCGGCAGAACAGCTTTGAAACTTACCCTTGGGGAAAAGTTGACAGGAGCTGAGCAGCTTCTGGTTCACAATGAATCACCCCAAAGGGTCAAGGGCAGGGAAGAATGAGTCAATGAAAATGCAGGGAGACCTGACAGAAACATAGAATTGTAGAAGTTGGAAGGGACCCTGAACGCCATTTAGTTCAGTCCCCCGCAATGCAGGAATCTTTTGCCCAATGTAGAACTTGAACCTATGGCCCTGAGATTAAGAGTCTCATACTCTCCCAACTGAGCTATCCGACTCTCGACAGAAGAAAATACATGGATCAGATACCTCTCAAGGGAGATGTTGTGTATAGGAGTTTATCTTCTAATGACAGAAGTATCTGAGCCAAGATGGGTGAGCTTCAGTGCCTGGTTTTGAAGGAAAGCATGGAAAGAACCAGTGGGTCAGCAGCTTCCTTGTCCTGCTCAGTGCCGCTTGCGTGGTGATGTCCCTTCCCCCACCATGGTAATAAAGACACAGGACACGAAATATAAGGTTAATGGGCATAGATAGGCCACAACTTTATTGGTTACAGATGATGAGCGGTATTGGCTTAGGCATTGGAACTAACAGACTATATCCGACTCCAGCCCATTGTGCTGGAAGTCCGGGAAGGGATAGCCACCCAAGGTGAGCCCTGCTGATGCACGTCAACTAGGAACTCACCCTGTGACCACCGGTATGGGGCGTGCCTTTGGTCCTAACCTTGATAGGCTTCGGACGTGGCCACGCCCCCTGTATTCCTTTAACAAAATACCCTTCAGTATTTGGGGGAGGTGATGGCACTTCCTCCCCCTTCCTTCACCCCTACAGAGATAATCCAATGCCTAACCGCCAAACCCAAGTTGTGATGAGTTGCTACGAGGTAGGCGAAAACCACCAGGCCATAGCCAATTTGCCAGATGGGAAAATTCCTACCAGGCCCTTAACAGCGACCAACCATAGTTCATAGCAAAGTCAAGAGCTACCTGCCTAAAGGGTGGGGCAGGAAAGAAGAGTCAGCTGGGCGGTGCAGGAACAAGAGGGAGAGCTCCGGCCGCGCACCCGCTTAAAAACAGCGGGCCCCGCCCCTGGAGCGACCTCATTGGTCGCTCAGGGGTGTGACGCGGCCGGAATTCCCCCAATGACTCTGGGGATGGGCAGCCATCCCCTGAGCAAATGAAGGGGTCATGACTCCCGCAACCCCATTTTCTTCTAGGGCAGAAATGGCTTTCTCTTGGGTGTTGCTTGAGGCAGCTGCCTTATCCCATGTGGCTGGTTATCTCTAGATACAAACTGTATAGAAAAGGCAGGGAGGGGCATGTTGGCAATGACAGCACTCTCAAAATCCCAAAAGGGGCAGGCCCTCCACAGAATAGTGGTAGGTGGTGATGCCAGAACCTCAAAATAATTTAGTATTGAGGACACGCTATCAGTGAACAACTCATAAACAGTGGGGGTGGGCAAAGGGATATTTCTTATCAGATTTGATCTTAAGCAGGGGTGCAGGATATAAGAAGAGGCAAAACTTGGCTATTAGAGTTAATCAAACTTTGCTGCAGCAAAGAGGGATTTGGCAAAATGCTGGAAGAACAAAGAAGTTAAAGCTCAATGCACTGATGATGCTTTGATAAAAATCGCTGACAAAGGATTATCTATACCAGGCTAAACACAAATTACTTTGGGGACCCGATTTCAAAACGGCTATTTGAATATAAAGCAGAACAAAAATTATCAAACTTCAAAGGAACCTGAGAAAACAGAGCTAATCCATTTGACCAGCAGAAGAGGCTTTTAATTCAATTTGCACCCTTTAGCTTCAGCTAGTCTCCAGCCACTCAGTTCCACTCCTCTCCTGGTTCTCCCAAAGTGACTGTGCCACTAAAAATGAATGACAAGCCTACTTCCACCACTGGCTCAGTACAGTGACATAAAAGTATAGTGAAAACCCTTCATCTTGCAATAGTACTGCTGACTTGAAGCTGGATGAACTGTGATATTTCATCTATCAAACTCTTTATCTTCTCCTGATTTTGAGGTTCACCAACATGGTATGGAAGCATGCAATCATAGGAATATGGGAACCTGCCTTATACTGAGTCAGCCCATCTAGCTCAGTAGCACTGTTCGAAACTGGGAAAGAAGAGCAAGGTGCTACATAGAGCCTGGAACCTGGGTTGTGGGGCACTGAAACACAATTTCTAGTTGCATTTGTGCTGCGGTGCCCAGCAGATCCCCTGGCTCATGCAGTACCAAAAGAGCCACGTCTAGGGCTGCTCCTGGCAGCGGCGGAGAACAGAGGGATGCTCAAGGCTGCAGATGCGGAGCTGCTTGTTCTGCTGCTCCAACTTCTTAAACAGCTTCCCCACCCGGCCATGTAGAGGGAGGAGGAGGGGGAGGCAGGAGGAGGCAGGATCACTCCTGCTGCTGCCTTGTTGAGTGAGAGTATTGTTTGGGTTCACAGGGTTGTTTGGAGCTACAAGCAGCTCCACATTTGCAGCGCCGATGGGGCTCTGGGCGAAAGCTCCAAACGGCATCTCGGCAGCATCCACAGTGGCTTAGGTTCTAGCAGGTGGATTTTTGCAGCCTCGCAGCTCATCCACCTGCCACCCCACCCCCACCCTCTTCTTACAGGCAGGAAGCAGCCCGATCTGCAAAGCCAGCTGAGACGCAACTGTCTATGAGGTCCTGCCAGTGGCGGTGCATGTCCTGGGGGTGTGGCACGCTGCCTGCGGGGGTATGGCGCCCAGCGCAGGTGGAGGGCCAGCCGCGATGGCACCCCACTGGGATTGCGCTGCCAGGGACGGTGCGCTCCCCCCGCACTTCTCTTCCTCCGCCACTGGGTCCTGCTTCTGCGATCTCTTTCATGTAGGGTTGGCGGGGAGGAATTTCTCCTCTTACGCCCCCAGCGCCAGCCGTGGCAATTTAAATTGAAATCTTCAGTGCAGGGTACTGCAACAAGAGTTCAGAAAAATGCTCCCGATAATAACGTTCTCTATCTCAGAATGTGCCCATTACTATTGGAGTTTCGAACACTGCTCAGTAGTAACTTTAGCAACTGTCAGAAGTGACTCTCCAGGATTTCAGGCAAGGTTCTCTCCCAGTCTGAATTGCTGTAGTGTGGGTTAATGATTTCAGCAAGTGATTTCAGCTCTCTGACATAGCAGGCAGGAGACAGCTTCTTCATGTAACAACTCTTTATTCAGGCAAACAAGACTGAGGGAACTGAGGGTAGGGAAGCTACATTTATAGGGACAGAGGACTGACTAGGAAAAGATACATTTTGGAGGGAACAATCTCAAGCAATCACACATCTGCTTTTTGGTGGGAACCAATAAGACTCAGGATCCAAATGCAGCAACTTGAATGCACCAATAGTAACTGTTCCTTCTGGGACAGGAAGGCAGTTACTTTACCCTAATGTGATTACAGACAATAGTAATACAGATATGATAACACTCTGAATCAATACACAACATGAATTACAGCACTTCCTGACCTCCTGACCTTCATGTATAAACCAATCATAGTGATCCAACCTTCCTGCTGAAGGTTACATGCAAATCAGGCCACAGAGGCCATTCCAAACACAAATCCTGGTCCTCAGATAGACTGGAGTGTCTCCTTACGATGTTGTCAGGTGAGAAGCTTAGCTCTTACCCTAGGTGGAAGCAGCATGCAACTTCATTGTGAGTTTGGAAGGTGGGATAGCAGCACAGCCACATCAGCCGCTACTGCTATACAGCTTCTGAAGCAGTGATGGGGCTGCCAAAAGAGTTCAGCATCTTCAACACCTTTATTGTGTATTCCAAAACAGTTACACATTTAGAAAACTGGAGCTATGCTGAAAAGCCAATCAGAGATAACATTCAAAACATCCACACTGGTCAATATGTTTATCCAGGCAACCAAAACATCGCAAAATCGAGGGCAAGCTTTTGAGTAAGAAGCAGGCAGGGCAAATAATGCAAGCTGCTTTCCATGTCTGGCACTAAGAGGCAATGTCCAAAAGGGATGTCTGGGCAGTGATTCTTAGAGCCATTACTAAGTAGAACATTGTGCCCATCAAAGCTCATGTTGCTGTCTCGTCTTCATAGTGTAAGGTTTCCTATTTGACTAAAATAAAAGCTCAGTGAATTATGCTTTTATCTCCTATTCTTAGGAGACATTAAAATCTTGGAATACTTCCCTCTCTTCACTTAGACTCAATCCCACACTTCCCAGGAGATGAAAACTTCTGTCTGCAATATATTATCACAGAGAAGTATAAAGGATTGCCATACATTGATATGTGCTTGAACTTATAATGGATTGTGGGTTTTAGCCCATAACTATAACATGGTTACAGTGGTACTTCGGCTTACAAACTTAATTCGTTCTGGAGGTCTGTTTTTAATCTGAAACTGTTCTGAACCTGAGGTACCACTTTAGCTAATGGGGCTTCCTGCTGCCGCCGCGCCACCACCGCACGATTTCTGTTCTCATCCTGAAGCAAAGTTCTTAACCCGAGGTACTATTTCTGGGTTAGCGGAGTCTGTAACCTGAAGCATCTGTAACCCGAGGTACCACTGTATATTGATTTAAGTCACTGTGGTATGATTGAAATTAATGCAATTAACTTGCAAAATTCCCCCTACTTCTTATCCGTGGGTTTGTGGATCAACTGCTTGTATCCTACCTGGACTTGACTAAGGGCAGTGACTTAACAGTCAATCTGGCCAATTCATCTTCCCAGGGAATTCTGGGAACTGTAACTCTGGGAGTGAATAAGGAGAAGGTGTCTCCTAACAACTCTCAGCACCCTGAACAAAAAACAGGTCACAGCAGGTGCCCTGCAAGTTCTTAAGGTGGGTGCTAGGTCACCTCAGTACTGAGCGATATCAGTGTGTGCACCACATCAGCACATCATACGATGTTGCCCGTGGTGTCAGCGCGTCGTGTGATGTCAGCCTCAATAGTGGGGGCAAACAGGCACCTCTGTTTCCTAGGATGCTTTTGGGGAAACCATTACTTTTAAAGTTGTTGTAATACTACTTTAAATGTATGATGTGGATGTGGCCCTCATCTCCTACTTCAGCACAGTTAATAAGGGCCTCGTAGAGAAATGGTACTCAGTTAATGAGATAGCTGAGCGTTGCAAGTTAGACTGTTTTTTATTATTGTGTGACAGATAATTAAGAATCTTGGCACCATCTCTACATTTGATTCAGTGCTCACAGCTACCCAGAAGAACAAGGGATGAGATCAAGCACATGACAACTGCTTCTCCTTTTCCTTCCGCTTGTCATTGCTTGCTCACTCTCACCCTCTCAGCTAGAAGTACAAGGCAGATTAGCTGGCGCTAACAGGGGAAAGATCAGAAGGGCCAGGGGGTCTTTTGTTACACACATTTATATGTAATGTATAGTCAGGCTTTGAGTAGCTTTATTATAACCGCAAGAGTACTTACTGGCACCAGCAGTAACTAGAGGCTAAGCTTTCCATGACCATATCTGTATGCCATTCCGTTTTTCCATTAGGAGAAGAACTATAAGTGGTTCTAGGAAAAGTATGGGAGGAAATTGCAATCAGGATGGTCTGAAAGTAGAAAGCAAGAATTTGTAGTCTTGTCACATAGGATAATTGCAAGCTAATGCCGCTGATATCCAGCAAGTTGAAAGCTTCAAGGAAGTAGCTGGAGTTTTGCAACAGTGCTTTGGATTTTTCTCTTAGAACAGGGTGAAGAGGGGTATATTAATTGTCTCTGAATTTCATGCTAGAAAACTTGAGTGAGGGGAATTCAGCAGCTAATTCTAAAGCAGTCATAGTACTACCAAAAGGAGTATACATTCACCACTGTCTTAAATGAGTTTTGAACAAGCATCATTACATTCCATGGAGTTTATTATAGGCTGAGTTGTATTATTGAATACAACTCTTCCCCAGTGTTTTATAATTACATTGGAATTTGCCCATATTTATAGGCTCAATCTCAGGGTGCTGTGGGTGGTACATTTGAAAAAGCTCACAATCATACCTTTCTAAAATCCCTCTGTACCCCCTAAACATCTAACCCTTGAGAACAAAATGCCCGATCAGTAGGGATACATGAGAGATAGCTACACTTGCCTTTTTTATTCTACTTCCCAGAATCCTGGATGAACAGATGCTTCAAAATCCAGCCTGCAATAGTATGTCTCAAGTGAGGGATTTTGTTCCAGAGATAGATAGTAGGGGTGTGGATGGTCTCATCGCTCCAATTCAGGGCCTGATCAATAACTTCGAAGCATTTCCAGTCTGATCTGGGATGATCCAGCCAGGATCAGAGGCCTTGGACAATGTTTAGTTAGGGTTTAAATTCTAATTACTGCTAGTTACTGAGGGTGTGCATTTCTGGGTGCAGAGTGGATAGCTATTTGCAGCTGACAACAGAAAAACAAACAAATCCATCCCCTGATTTACAATGGATTTTTTTCAGTGCCTGAATAGGGCTATTAAGATTGAGCTCTGTGCTGATGAGCAATATACAACTAATGTTTGCCCTCTTTCTAAACAATGACTGAAAATCTGCTGTGCAATGAGTGCATTTAGATGTTGCCCAAAACCTTTGCAAACAAAAAAAGCCCCCAACACCCCCGCTCCCCCTCCTTAGGCTCAGCCCTATAATGCTTAGTATTTATGGTACATAAAATATCATATATTTATCCTAAGTTAGCAAGGCATTTTTCTTTTAGAAATCTAGAATCTTGGGCCTTCCACACACAAAAAATTCCCCCTTCTTTGGATATTCAGCTCCATATATCAAAATTTTATAGTTGTATAGGAGGATGATTTATTATTGGCAGAAGGCACATGAGGGAGTTAGGGGAAATGTACAATTGAAGAATCATAGTTGTGTAATATTTAAAATGTTAATTAATGGGGGTGTCAAAACAAATTTTTAAATGGATACACCAGAAGCTGACTGGCCCATTGAATCCATCAGCACTGGAAATGAAAAGGGAATATTTCTCACTTCAGAAGAAGGTCACAAAGACTATTTGGGAATGCACATCAGACAGTCTCAGGACAATAAAAAATGGCTGGGTGTGAGAAGATCTTCCCACTGAATTCTAACCAAGGAATTGTTATATCTCTTGATAGAAAAAAGCAGGCAATACAACCAAACCACAGAAAATCAGAAATGGTTGTGGCACAGGGTGGAAATAAAAGTGTATGAGAAAAGATCCTATCAATAGTAACTGCAGTTAAAAAAGACATGATGAGTAAGCTTTCATGCCATTTCAGGGTCCCCAGTTTAAATAAGAGTCCTACTGTCAGCAAGCAAGTACAGTAGCTCATTCTCTGCAGAGTTATAAATAACGGAGGAAGCCAAGTGAATAGATGATATCTAATCTCACTTGTGGCCTGTTCCCAGTTTAATAGAATTTGTGATTTCCATGGACAGCAGAGTGCAGACTCAATGCCAAGCATCTGTCCTGGACTGGCTTTATTTCAAGTGAAAATAATGAGTAGCAATGTGTTGCTAGCCAAGGTGAGAAAGATAAACTGGGTTAGAGTTTAGAATCAATATTAAACACTGAGAAAGCCTAGCTCTGTATGACAGAAAATTCTTGGGTTTTTAGATGAGATTTTCCTCCCTGAAAAAAATGCCTCATAAAATGCTGGGAACATTCTGTGAAGGTATTGTGGCAGAGCCCCCAATCCCTAAGGGGATCACTGCAATGATGGCCAGCAAAGTGATTCGTTCCAGCAGGAATTAAGCAAGATGGTGCATTTTGGATGCTGCTGGACTCGAACTCCCATCAGCCCCAGCCAGCATGGCCAATGACCAGGGATGATAGAAGTTGTAGTCCAGCAACATCTAGAAGGTCCCACATTGGCTATCCTTGTACTAGAAAGATCTGGTGCTGCTTGCTGCAGAGTTATCAAGGGGTTGGGACATTCCTGTCCTTATCAGAAACCAATGGAAACAGCTGTAGATCCTGCTTTGTGGAACCCAAGTACTGAGAGGTGTAATTCTGGGGCTATCGGTGTCAAGCATTCCAATGGTCTATCATCCGATATCCAATTCCAGTTTGTTGAGCTCAGCTACTAATGTGAGTTGTACACAAAGCTCTCCAAGAAATGTTGCATGGGAGAATCTCTCTCATATTAGAATTTGGAATCACTCACTGTAAGTAACTGACACCATAATTAATTTGTAATTGACAATGCATAATTAATTTCTCATTTAAATTCGCTCTTTCCTGAATTTTTATATGCAGTTCTCCAACCGAAGAATGCATCTAGAAATGTGCATATTGGTGAAAATAATGTTCACAAATTACTTCTGTTAAGGGGAACCTGCTTGCAAAAAATGCTTATTCCAGACAAAATGAGTACTTAAGTTGTACAAAAATACATATATTATAGGAAAATGCATCCAACTATTCATGTGTAGTTGTTGTTTTGCAAAATATATATTTCATAACACCATAGAATTGTAGAGCTGGAAGGGACCCCAAGGGTAATATATGCATTGTGTCGAGAGCAAACTGAACTTAATAATGGGAAAATGAGAAGTGCAGAGAAAGCAAAATTTACAAATGTATAAATCTCTGCTCTTCCGAGTTCTGCAAAAATGTAAATAGTGGCTGCCACACCCAGCTGCCTACTGCTCACTCAACTGGGCCATTAGTTAAAGGGAGACCCAGCCAGGCATCAGTGGTGTGCTAAGCTGGAGTGCTTAGGCCCCAACAGTTGCCCAAGAATCCTGTACGATGTTAATGCTGCGCCCTGCTCTCACTTACAGTGAATATCTCCAGTGAGAAGGGGTGGGGAGAAATCTGGAAGGTCAACTGTCCTAACACAAAGAAGCAAGAAGGCATTGCACTAAAAAAAATCAGGAAAGTGTTCCATGCAGGAATTCCCTCTTCCCACCACCACTTTATTTCTAGTTTTACCATTGGAAAATAACTTTTTATTACTCTAGGGAGATTTTTGTGCACATTTTCTTGTTGGCATCTGTCTGTCTCAGGAGACAACGTTAGAGTGTTTTTGGGGGGGTATAGTAAAACTGTTGGAGAGTTACAGCGCCTGCTGTGGCTGTAGAGACTGATATGGAAGAGACATGTTTTGTTGCATGTGGGGCAGATGAAGGTGGCTGGTTGTGCTGCCTCAGCTGCAACATGGTGTGTTTCTCTCTCTGCACTTCTCCCAGTGGTCATTCCTCCTCTGGTCACTGCTGTGGATACACAATCTGACTGTTTGTCTCCAGTCATTGTGATTGTCTGCAAGGGATTTCTATACAGTCTTCTTACATCTTCCAAATTCTGCAAAGTATTGTAGTATAGTGCAAAATACATGCATGCTAAATGAGGCAATTAATGATGCTTTCATTTAAAAAAACAACAACACTAAAGTGCCCCCCCCCAAAGAAAAATGTCGTCCATCTGCTGTGAATCATTTTAGCTGTTTCTCCGGCCTGTTCCATTTACTGTTAACCCTCTATCTGACAATAAATGTTTCTTGGTGTTCTATTTTTAACACGTTTGTTTCATCTTTACTATACTCACAAGAGTCTTTCGGGAAGATGTAGCTAAGCAACAAACTTGACTTGAGACACATAGCTTGTTCTGAAAAGTGGGGCTGACTTTCCTAGAAATTTATTTTTTTCGCTTTTCTGGGACAGGATAATTCATTTGGGAATTATATTATCTTCCCAGTTTCTCTACCCCCAGCATCTATCATCCTCTCTTTTTCCCCTCCTAGTTCCAAGGCTGCAGCCCTTCATCTTGAAATAAGTGAGGATCAATCAACATGCGTGCAGTGTATTTTGTAGGCAGTCGAGCTGTTAATAGAGAAATGCAATAGGTTATCCTCAGAATGAAATATCCCCAGGTATCGAAGCCCATGGGAGTGCTCTAGTGCTGCTCTGGACAAAGTAGTTTGCAGCTTTTCAATGCAACCCAGCCAAGCATATGCCATTTTTTGCCTTTGCATGTTCACTCTGCCCAGCATGGTCAGGTGCATTGACTCATACCTAGATCATGAAGGCATGAGATCCTCAAAGCTCCTTGTTTGTCAGTGGCAAGCTCTCCCATCTTCCAGAAATAAAAGCCAGATTACTGAGTAAACTGAGTAAGAATTAATTTGAGCCATCACTCACCTAATGGGTAAAAGTATGTGTACCAAGATTAGTGCTAGACTACTAAATTGCCACATCACTTAAGGGGAAAACACCCTGCCATAGTCTGATGGGACATTGATCTGGGACATGTTGCCTCCTAGGTATATCGTTGACTATTGCAATATGAAAAATGAACAGAATTTCTGCTGCTAACTAACAGCCAATATAATGAGCTTATTCAATTAGTCTCTTGTGATTGTGCCGCTGTGCAACAGAGGGAGAAAAAAAAACACCACATAACATGGTCTTTCTGCTTCTTCTGCTTCTCCACAACTTATTACCATGCAAATTAGGAGCTTTAAAGGGTGTAGCTTTAGGGACGCTAAATGAAAGCGTCTTGAGAAAACAATTTTCCTGAGAAAACCTTCCACAGTAGCTAATCAATCTGGTAGAGGAATGGGCCATCATGAATGTTAGACTTGGGCCATTAAAATTTGCATTTTTCTCAAAATAAAACAGACATATGAAAACTATACCAGAATGTTTGAGGCAAAACAAATATTGTAAAACATTCTCCCTTCGAGTTAACTGCCTCAATGCCTTCTGTGCTTTAGGCTTGCTATGCAAAATAGTAACTTGCTTATTAAAGTTTTAAAACTGAACGAAGGCTATTGTAACGTGTATTGCTTCAGAAAGAACAGATTAGATAGCTTTGCCTTTAAATGTGAACTGAATCAAATTTCCCCCTACAATTCTACCCTTAGATGATCTCATATGAAATTATGTAAGAGAATGGAAAATCTGGCAATGCACAGATTCTGGAGCAAACCCTGTATTGTTTCAGAAAGAGAAGATCAGGTGTACTGTATCTGCTTCCAAGTTGAGGCACACTGTATTCCTCCCCATCCCTACTCTGCTTTAGGGGTAAAAAAGTATAATAGGTGTGTCTGTGCCACATTTATGGCTAGCCAGAAATCCTGATGATTCTTTACCAGGAACTCAATCTACCACTTCCATCCAGGCATAGCAAATATGATAGCTGACTTGGGAGGTGGGGGACTCTTCTCAGAATCTACTACCATCTCGCTCTTCACTTCTGAATTAGTCAAAGTAGATCACTTTGATACAATTTGGTTTCAATCTGGATGCATAGACAGCTTGTCCAGCAGCATCCCAAACAAATATGTGGAGAGGCTATGTAACTAGCTGATGAAATTGCATGGAGTACTTTCTGTCCCTACTTATTGTACTACGCTACATGACACAAGTGGTGTTGTAACTATGTATTTAATTCTTAGGGCTACTGATGAAAGTCAGTTTCTTTTTAAAAACAAAACTTCTGAAATAGCAAAAAGGGTATGTTGAACTCAGTCGGTAGAGCACGAGACTCTTAATCTCAAGGTTGTGGGTTCAAGCCTCATGTTGGGTAAAACGTTTCATGCCTTGCAAAGATTTGGCTAGATGTTCCCTTCCAGCTCCAAAATTCTATGATTCTATGGGTGCTTGGACCAGTGAAAAAAAAGCCTGGAGTATTTCAAGCAGCTTGCACTTGAAGTATAATGACCCTATCCAGTTCTTGAAACAAGTGCTGGTGAAATTGGTACTTTTTCTCTGAAAACAAGTTGCAAGTATATCTAAGGTTTGTTGTTAAAACACTTAGAATCTTGGTTGTCAATTTGGAAAAGTGTATAAAAGGCACCAGCTGAAGTCACCACCCAATTCTTAAATATTTCTTTCAACTCCTCCAAAAGGAAGCATTTAAAAACATATTGGACAGTTCTTTTATAATCAGTTTCATTTTATCTGTCCCCTGTGGCCAATCCACCAACAAAAAGTAATTACAAACTTATCTTCTTTTTTAATGCAGGAGAGCCTACACAGTGTAATTCTTGATTAAACAATTAGTATGACCAGATGAATGAAAAGAAAGAAAATGTTCACACAGATTCATAGCTGGGCTACTTAAAGAGATTACTATATGCCATATTCTTGATTAATTTCAGAAACTGGATGAGGAACACTTGAATCACCAGGTTTGAGCTGGGCATCCATGCTATAGGAAAACATTAGAGTCCATATAGTCAAGTTAATAGGGCCTGGAGGTTTTATGGGGAAAGAACAATTATAATGTTGACTACGCTGATCCACAAAAACTGGCGAAAATTCAAGAAGAGGAAGATACAGGAAGTATCTATGGTGGTGGCCCACATGTAAGGAAGTGCAGAAAAAGAGGGGTATGAATAGCAGACATGACATGGAGTGAAGGTGACAATGGGTGCAACGCAGGGCTGCAGAAGAGAGAAGTGGCTTCAGTGATGGGGTTGGGAAGGTGAAAGGTAGCTTAGCAGCTGCATGGGGTGGAAGCAGAAACTCTAGGGGGTCAGCATGGTGGGAGTGGGGAGGTTGGTAAGTAGAGTGACTACAGCCCCTAGATGAATTGTGACATAACCACTTCCAAACTTCACCCAGGTAGGGCCATTCTCCATACTGTCTCAGTTGTTCACCCTGAAACATATTGAGCAACTTTGAAACATAATCCCACTCCAGGAAGCAATAATAGAACTCAGGAAAGTCGGTTAGCCACAGCTGTTACCAGTCTCCTCCTCTGGAACAGCATTCTGGCTGGCAGAACACCTAAGAACAGGGTGGGCAAGCAGATGGAATGGCCTATTTCCTGTCCTAGGACCGCTCACCAGCAGCAATGGGGGACGACAGAGCAGGCCAATGTCTACTTATGCATTTAGATTTTTCTGGGAACTGAAGTTCCTAACAGCCTCTTTCAAGTTAGCACTCCAGCGGGAGACCTGTGGTAGTATCCTGCTAAGTGCCAGCTTTGGGGGAATTGGTACGGATTCAGAGAGTCCCAGCTACACACAGGTTCTGTTTATTTGGGGTTCTACCCCAAACCACATTGATAGCCTCTTTCCCAGTATAAAGGGTAGTTGTGTGCTTCAGAAATGTTTCTATCCATTCCATGACCATTTCTTGAAACTGTGCATAAAACTCTGGCTAGGGAGGGTAAATTCATGTCCAGATAATTTTGTCTGAAGAAAAAAAAACCCTAGTTCAATTTTAAAGCCAGAGGAGGAGGGTGCTAACTCCACACAGAGCCGCTAAATCAAATCATACAAGCTCTGAGCTACTGTATATAATAATGTAATTACTGTAGTGACATGATGAATTGTGACATTACTGCTACAACAGTTAAGGCAGGCATAATGTAGCATGACTGACCTAGCTGGACATGTGCAATATTTCTTACTCTTCCAGACCTAAATGGGAGTAATATATTTATGCCCCCTAAACAAACAGGAGCTTGATCCAATTCATAAATTTATTTTCAGAAAGAGATTAGAGAATCTTCAGCCACCCCACAGTAGCAACTGAATTATAACTCACAGAAGATTCTGAAACATGTTCCTGTTAAAACAGCTGGTATCCAAAATGGATAGCCTGGATACTAGAAGGAAGGGAAAGAAGAAATTAACTCTTGATGTATACAAGATGGCTGTAAACTGGTGTCTGGATAAACGATCACCATTTTTGTATAACAGAAGGGAACCATTTATATCAGGTCTTACTTCCATTAATTTTCTTATATCAACCACTGGGCAGGAGCAAGGGGCAGCTTTTAAGTCAGGAGTGGATCCTTTCCCCAGCTGATCAGTTTTTGAGAAAAATACTCTGACCTTAACAGCAGATTGTTAAAGATGTACAGTCGTACCTTGGTTGTCGAATGCCTTGAGACTCGAACGTTTTGACTCCCAAACACTTGAAAGCTGAACATCCAACGCAGCTTCCGCAGCTTCCAGTTGAGTGCAGGAAGCTCCTTCAGCCAATTGGAAGCTGCGCCTTGGTTTTCAAATGTTTTCGGAATTCAAACAAACCTCCGGAACGGATTCTGTTCGCGAACCAAGGTGTGACTGTATATCACTGTGCAGGAGCCCTTTTGCTTGAGTTGTGGAAGGCTCGACCATGCATTCTCCAATACCCCATGGTAGACTGTGTCAGCCAGGTCCACCAGCAGGACACAGCTCACTCATCCATGCTTGTCATTGGCCCATTCAAATTTCAAATTCAGGTGGGTAATCCCACCAACCCCCAAGGACAAAAGTGACATCAGCTGACCACACAGGGTCAAAGGCCTTCCTCCTTCTACTCCCCATGAACATTTTTTAAATTTACTTTGGGTCTTAGGGTGCAATCATATACTGTACTCACTTACCTGGCGTAAGTTCCATTGAACTCAATGGAGCTTACATCTAAGTAGATGAACTGTGACTCTAATTTCTGAACTTAGGACTTAGAAATCTATTCTAAATTAATTTCTGCAGTTTGGACATGGAATCATTTCTGAATTTAAAATTATTTTCATGCCTAATTTTAGTTAAACTTAAAAGTAACATGTTAAATGTTCGATTTAAGTAAATTCCCTTTCAAGTTTTCAAAGGGAAATCTATTTCTATGCCTTAGCTTTATATTTAAAGGTTCATATTTAATATTTTAAGCCCCTAGAGAAACTCAGACTGTTGCAGATTTTGTATTTGATAGCTAAGTGGCATAGAGGAAAAATAGTGAACTGCTCCTCTCATCAAGTAATTTTTACACTATCTGTCTCTTTCCATCCATCAGAAATGTTTCTTTCTTCTTCAGTAAGTTGTTGTTGTTGTTGTTGTTGTTGTTGTTGTTGTTGTTGTTGTTGTTGTTAATTATACAGTTAAAAACTAGTGTACTCCATTTAATGCAACAAATACAACAGATGCTAGTATGAATAAAACAATGTAAAATTAAATGGTGAGTAAGCAAAATTAAAGACTTAGATGTTTTTAATATCCTGTTGGAAGCCACCCAGAGTGGCTGGGGAGGCCCAGCCAGATGGGCAGGGTATGTAGTCTATGTAGACCAAGTACAAAGTTGATAGTAGTAAGTTGAAGGAACCTAGGGAAGCCTGAGTTAATCTTGATAACAATTAGGACTGCATTTTCCCATTAAAAATGGTTACCCCAAAAAAGTTGTGTCAAAATGAAGTTGTACACACATTTCACAGGTGAGAATTTGCACCCAAAATTATATTGATTCTACTACTACTGGGAGTTTTATTTTTAATATAGAACTGCCTTGTTATTAAAAATGCTGCCTGAGTTCCAAAGAGCTGTTGGGGTCAGAGATGGGGCTGCATTAGCTCAGTAAAAGTTGTGACTTTTTTTTTAACAGCTGTTGTATCAAAACTTGTTTGTCATGGGACATGGTTGGGAGGGTGCTGTTGGAGAAAAAGGAGTCTAAAGGTCCCTTTGGCTCACACAGCTAGTTTCACAGTTCTTTGGAGCTTGGTTGCCGTGTTATCAGATGACATTGAAAATACTACAACCTTAGTTCCAATATATGGCGTGCTGTGATTATTTTTAGAAGAATCAAATGTGCAATCTTTGCCACAGGTCCAATTTGCAATTTTATGAAGGTAACTTCTCTCACAGCTACAGTCATAAATCATTCTGAGTCGGTGCACATTTACAGTCTGTCCAGATTTAAAAACCCCTCTTAGACCTACTGTTGGCAATAGAACATACATTCAGAAGTACAAGTGTACTCTGTGGTGTCACTTATCTCAACATGTCATTGCTCAAAAATGCCAAAGCCGCAGTCCCAAACACACCGGCAGTGAGATTGTCTGTAGGTTTATCAGTAAATCTAGCACTGGCGGAAGGAACAGGTTGGTAAAAACCATGAACAGAAAGATCGAGCATCTTTTCTTCTATCTCTGCCAAGGTCTTATTAGCCTTTTGCTGGGCATGAGAGATCTGATGGATCCATTCATCATTGATTTAGAACAGGGTTTGTTTGTTTGTTTGTTTTTAAACCTAATAGATAAATCATGCCAGTAGTATTGCAGAGGTATGATGATGGTTTGTGATGTTTAATATTTTTGTGCTGTTTTAAAATGGCGATGTGGTTCCTATTGAGGATAAGAACTCTTCTTAAAATGGCAGCCTGGCTACTCACTCTTCTTTGAAGCAATTAGAAAGCCCATTGGCCTGAATAAGACATGGAGGGGGAGGAATATATCCCAGAGATCTTTTAAAAACCTCTTTAAGCCCTAAGTGTGTGTGTGTGCTGCCAAGAGAGAACATTCACAAGGAAGGCGAACTCTGTACATGCTCATTTCCTTTATTTTAGAGACTTAGCAGTCCAGAGACAGATTTAGGGGAGTGTGACCGGCACACTCACACTGAATGCTGAGCTGAGAGGACACTGTGGGGGTCACCTCAACAACGATGAACAATGGAAGGCGAGAGGCAGGGGGCTGAATTTTGGTGTCACACAGGGCACCACTGAAATGTTAAAGCCCAAAGTCAGCCACTGAACACTTCTTAACCAGGTCTCCCACTGCTCAAGCCTGAATAAAGATGCTGTGGGTTACCTGGAGTAGCTGGCCACACTTTTGCTTGCACAGTTTTGTTTCTCTTGAAGCCAACCGGCAAGAAACTCATCTTCAGGGGTGTAGGAAGCCTCTTGGGCGCCCGGGGCGGTGTTGCCATGCGGAGGCACCCCTGGGGGCGGGGCATCCTGACGCATGCGTCATGACGTCATGATGCATGCATCAGGATGGACTGTGCATGCCCGGAAATCCCGGAATTTCCGGGCATGCGCAGTGCATCCCGGCCGGCGCTGCGGCGACCGAGCAACTGCCGAGCGAGCGCCGGCTCGTGGAGCTGCCCCGTCCGTGCTGCTTTAAAGCAGCATGGACGGGGCAGCCCCATGAGGCCGCCAAGCAGGTTTGCGAGCAGGCTGCGGGGCGAGGCTGCCTCACTCCGCGGCTTGCTTGGGTCCCCCCCGGCGGGGCGGGGCTGGCCCCAGTGTCACCCCCCCTCCTGGAACCCGGGGCGCACTGCCCCCCGCTCCCTCACAACGCTACTGCTCATCTTTACAGTCTTTCATAATAAATTTGTTGATTTTTGAAGTGGAAATGCTTATTGTTGTTTTGGTAAAGTTGCACTCTGGCCTACTTGACAATTTTGTTGTGAGGATTAAAAAAAACACCCTGTACTTTGGCAAATTTACGATGCTATTACAAAAAGTAGGAAGCTGCAGGGGATGGTTCAGATGATAATGAAGTGTGCAGGATCTATACGTAATATGGGAGCATGGATTACACCCTGCTGTCACAACCCACTCAGACAAGTCTTTTCCAGTAGACACCCATACATTGGATTAGCAGAGGTCCTGCATGTAATGTCTGATATGCATAGACCAGAATAACCTGGTTGTGTATCAGATTCCCTTTTCTTAATTTTTTTTAAAGATTTGCTTGTGTTATTTCAACCCCCCCCCCCTTCATAGTCACGAGTAAACAAGCTGGAGATCTTATGTATTAAATCCCACTGTTTCTTCCAAAGAGCTCTTGGTGGTACTCATGATTCTCCATTTCCCCACATTATGCATACAACACCCCTGTGAGAAAAGTCAGGCTAAGACACAGTGATTGGCTATGATAATTTACTATTAAAATACATGTTTCGTGACATTTATTTACTTATTTAAATGTGTATTTCATTCTTTAAATTGAAGATTTAAAATGCCCTTTTGCGTGATTTTAAAGTATCCCTTTGAGTTAATCCCCCTCCCCACTGTGAAAATTCCTCTTAAAAAGCTCTGTTGGAGTTGTAGCAGATAGCTCAATGGAGATGTTGACCCAGCATGTGGCAGTTGTGAAAAAGATAAATTCCTAGCTAGCGTCATTAGGAAAGGAATCGAAAGAAAACTGTCAATATCACAATGCTGTTCTACAAATCTATGGTGTAACCGCAGTTGGAATATTGTGTACATTTCTGGCCGCCTCACCTCAAAAAGGATATTATAGAGCAGGAAAAGGTTCAGAAAAGGGCAAGCAAAATGTTTAAAGGGATGGAGCAACTCTCCTATGAGGAAAGGTTGTAGCATTTGGGACTTTTAAATTTAGCAAAAAGGCAAATGAGAGGTAACATGATAGAGGTTCATAAAATTATGCATGGCATTGAGAAACTAGATAAAGAAAAGTCCACCTGCTTTCATAACACTAGAATGCAGCTGAATGTTCGGAGATAAAAGAAATTACTTATTTATGGAGTGCATAGGAACCTGCCCCAATGGGAACCCACCCCAACATACCCTCCAACATTTTTCCAGCAAAAATAGGGACATCCTATTCAATAATAATAATAATAATAATAATAATAATAATAATAATATTTATACCCTGCCCATTTGACTGGGTTGCTCCAGTAATACAACATAATAAAACTATACCGGGCTGTCTTCAGATATCTTCTAAAGGTAGTATCTCTTTGGCTTAGGGGTTGCATAACTTCATACCCACCAACATTTCTCCAATGAAAATAGGGACATTCTAAGGAAAAGCGGAACATTCTGGGATCAAATCAGAAACTGGGATGGCTTCTGTAAATCTGGGAATGTCCCTGGAAAATAGGGACACTTGGAGGGTCTGCCCCAATGGGAGGCAGTTAAGGCCACCAACCTGAATGGTTTTGAAAGAGGATTGGACAAATTCACAGAGGATTGAAAGAGGATTGGGCAAATTCACAGAGGACAAATTCACTAGACTAGCCATGATTACTATTGTTCCACCTCCACTGTCAGAGGCAGTATGTCTCTGAATACCAGTTGCGGAGAATTGCAGGTCAGCAGAGTGCTGGTGCGACCGTGTCTAGCTTTCAGGCTTTCCACAAGCATCTGGTTGGCCACTGTGAGAACAGCATGCTGGGCTAGATGGGCAATTGGCCTGATCCAGTAGGCTCTTATGTTATTGTGTTCTATTCCTTCTAATAACAAATGATTAAAAATTCACACTTAAATCCTACCCATTGAACTCCCTCTTCAAGATGTCCACCACTGCAGTCTGAAGTTATCTACCGGTAGTGAAAAATTAGAACTTAGATACACAGAATGAAGTTTAACATCTCCTTGAAACTTGATGTAAAACAGCAGACTATTAGCATTATCTAAGAAAATGACATTAATTATACTCCAGTTCAGAGAACTCTGCATCTTAATTTATACTTTAATCTCCTTTATATCTTTTTGCTTCTTTATGATACTATTAAATTGCTGGTTTATTTTATTTTTTACAACTATTTATGGGTGGCAGCCATCTTTCTTAATCTATCATGACAAACAAACAATATATTTCTGTATTTCCTTTCCATCTGAGAGTTGTAAAGATGGATACTATCATAAAAGAGACAGATATGGTATGGAGTCATCCTTGCTATATAAAACATGAGATAATAAAATGTTGTTGCAATAATAAATACAGCATGATCATTCCAAATAATCAAATCATTCTTACAAACACCCACCAGACTGGAGAAACAAAACTATAGGTTAATCATTAGCCTCCTTGGGGAGCTTAGGACCATATTATGTCTTGTAGGAATGCTTTGAACACTGCATAAACATATTAGGCATTTGAAACATGCCATAGAGTGAGTGTAGAGTAGACCACATAGATGGAATCATTGAAGAGACGCAAAGAGATCTTTTCAAGGTTTAATAACAAAAACTCCTCAAACATACATCTTATAGTGGTTATAATCATCACCCATCCATCCACCAGGGGGGTAAGGTACGGAGTAAAGCACATTATATAGCAAACACAATTGCTGACACAGCTAATCAAAGTGGCCTATCAGCACCTGTTACACCACCACACAGCTGCAAAAACTAGATCAGGATATGCACCCTGGACCTTAAAGTGGCACATACACTGTGAAACAACAATGAACCCTACCTTTAAACAAACAATTCAACAAAACAAACAGCCCAATAAGGACTTTAGCTCAGCGATAGAGCTTGTCTCAACTATCCACCAAGGCTATTTCCATCCCGTAACTAAGACTGGACTGAGCTGCAATGGATCCACGTATAATTCAAACCTACCAGTACCTAGAGTTGAGAGGCCATCACCTGCTCTATCATCTTGTCCAAAAGGGGCAAATTAGAGATGGGACAGTAGTTGTCCATGATGAAAAGATCTAAACAAATTTCTCTCTTTTTTAAGGGTGGTCTTGCTTTCACTTCCTTGAGGCGGATAGTAGCCTCTCCCTTTCTCAAGAAGCCATCAGCTACTTTGGAGGGCCAGTCACCCAAACCCAGTCTTGCCAATCTCAAAAGCCATGAAGGCATGAGTCAAGCAAGGAGGTCACAGGCCTCACCACCTCAAACATTTTTTTAAACATCCTCAGGCAAAACAAGCTGTAAGGCATCCATGTCAACAGTGCCAGATGGTATCCTGGTCCCTTCTATATCTGACCATTGTTGCCATTGCCACCAAATAAGTTCTCAAATGGCTACTTTACCATGTCCAGCTTTGTAAGCTTTAGAAAACAATGCCCTGAACAATGTGATTCACCTAAATCTAAGGCTGCAATCCCAAACATACTTTCTACATACTTTTTACAAAGTAAATCCCATTGAGTTTAGGAAAGCTTAGTTTTGAGTAAACATGCTTAGAATACTGCTGTCAGAGAATCAGGAAGCTGGGGTTATTTCAATTTTAAATAATTTAATGGGAGCCCAACCTCAATGGTTATTAAGTATAGCTAGAAATTATAAATCACCACACGGAAGCACGTTTGTAAAACTGTCATAATTCAGTTTTACCAAGCAAATGTTACAGTAGACACTCCAGCTGTCTCTCGCATTTCTCTGCAGGAGATAGTTTGTGTATTTGCTATCTAAACCTCAATTAAGAATATTTGTTACTTTGCTTCCGGAGAGCATCTGCCACTGCAATTGGACTGATTTTAATTTGTTTCATCATTCCCAAATACCCTTCATTTTATTGCATGAAACTTAATGCTGTCTGCAGGCACTTGAGAAGTTCCTGTACTGGGCTTTCCCAATTTGATTTATGCAAAAAGCCAATGTCAAGTCTGTGAAGAGAAAGAGCTGAAGGTCATATTTACCAGCACTGGTGCTGTCACGCAGTCTCTTGTCACTTTGCTTTGGGGCTAAAAGCAACCTTGCGTCCTCTGTCCTGAAGAAGAAGAATTTAGAAGGTGGCTCTCCAAAGCAAGATCCGTCCGCCCATTGTCTTGACATTGTGTATGAGGTGAAGTTCACTGGCTACATTATTTGGACTAAGACACCAAAAAAGTCAAGTCTTCATAGTTGCTGCAGCTAGGTTTGAGGGGACTCTGGGCAAGGAACTCCATGACCACCAGTAGCCTTGGCCAGTTAAGAAAATGTTTTTTTTAATTTCATTTTAAAAGGGCTCGGCTTCAGCAGTAGTGAGACCTGAGGGCCCCTGCATTCACTCTACCATGGCAGGTGCTATTCTTTGCCTCACATATAGGTGGGGTTAGGACTGGCTAGTAAGTACGGGGAGCAACAACCTGTCCTAACTTTTGTGGCTTGTTTTATATTTAAACCCCATCTGGAATTTCTGTTCCTGTCTTGTTTTTCCTTCTGTTCCTACTTTCATCATTTTAATGTATACCTGTATACCTGAAGGAGCGTCTCCACCCCCATCGGTCAGCCCGGACGCTGAGGTCCAGTGCCGAGGGCCTTCTGGCGGTTCCCTCGCTGCGTGAAGCCAAGTTACAGGGAACCAGGCAGAGGGCCTTCTCGGTAGTGGCACCCGCCCTGTGGAACGCCCTCCCTTCAGATGTCAAAGAAAACAACAACTACCAGACCTTTAGAAGACATCTGAAGGCAGCCCTGTTTAGGGAGGCTTTTAATGTTTTATAGATTATTGTATTTTAATGCTCTGTTGAAAGCCGCCCAGAGTGGCTGGGGAAACCCAGCCAGATGGGCGGGGTATAAATAATAAATTATTATTATTATTATTATTATTATTATTATTATTATTATTATTATTATAATTTGTTGGTTTTGGGTTCTTTTCTTTAATGAGCCAAATCAATGCCATTTCAGTTGCTAACAACCACCATTATTTGTTCTCATACCGCAGAAGAGCAACACTGGAGCTTCGTTTATGGTCTAGCCGAACATCTGTTTATTGGTTCTAAGAATGCAATGCAGATGCAAAAATGCAAACTGGTTCTTTTGGACACATTTTAAAGCCTAGTCTTCAGTCTTAGTATTTAAAAATACTTGGCAGGCTTATCGCTTTGATACACAGGCCAGGATGCAGAGCTCCATTGGGGCTCCAATGAGCACACAGAGCTATACATAACAAGGGGCCTGACCTTTTTCTCCAATGTCAGAAATTGCATTGTGCCAATTTCCATTGTACAACAAATAGATTATTTTCTGACACTGAAGGAGATAGGGTAATCTGTGTTTGTACAGAGCTGTGTATCAGAACCCTCCCACCAGCACACCGAGAGAGTTCGGAGGGGCAATCGCAAGGCCGTCTCTCCAGAATGTTCTTTTATCACTTTCAGTTTTCCATGGCTTTTTTCTCACTCCCCTAGAGGGAGTTATTTATAGCCGTCAGTGTGTACCGCTTCCTAACAGCACTTATTGTTTTCACCTCTGCACCCATGATTTATCAGGCAGAAAAGGTTGGGAAGACATTTCAAACTTCTTGAAAAATGTTTCCAAGCCATGTAGCCTCCAGTTCACTTCTCCACACTGTTGGCAAAAGCAAACAATTGGGTGAGCCAAACTGATTTATGCATACAATAGGTTTTTAAATTGGAATACTGGAATTCACTAGAAGTTAATAGCTTCTAATTAACTGTGGGCTCTGGACACATTTCAGTCACAGTTCAGGATATGTGACTATCTTAGGTTTTAAAAACAACCCTAATGAGTTTTTAATATCCCCACCACCAAAAAAACAAAAACAAAACCTTGGTATTCTTAGCCCCAGATATTGTTTTCAGATGCTGAATATGAAGCAAAACTTGGAAGCACATTTTTCATAATTTGATCTCCACATGCATGTCTACACATTAGTAAAACACCACCTAGAAAGAATATTGAGTTTTAATCTAATCCTACATTCAACCCATTTATTCATCAACAAAAAAGGCTGCTTGTCTATCTTCAAATTCAGAATACAGTTGAAATCTGCCATGTAGTCATAGCTATAATGTTCTCTCTTTACCTGTGGGTCCCAGGATGAGGTACTCTTCTCTCATCAAACAGCTTCCTTTTTTAAAAGAACAACCCCCCTAGAATGCATACACATCATATATTTAAAGCACATAACTTCCCCTATAGAATCCTGATAACAGTAGTCTGTTCAGGGTGCTGGGAATTGTAGCTCTGTGGTGGATAAACTAGAAAAGCCTGGATTCTTTGGAGGAAGTAATATGCTTTAAATGTATGGTGTGTGCGAAGCCTTAAAAACGTACCTCTCTCGTAGCTTTGTAGAGTAGTTCATGCTGTCTCCCACTCAAACTAGTGGGAGGGACAGAGAGGGAGAAGAATGGAGAGCCATGCACAGCAGACTAAACCACACCAGGCAAATATCAAAGGAGGAAGTGGACTGTTCTTTATCAGCCACTTAAGATACATTCAATAAACCACAAAAGTAGGACTCTTTCCTGCAAAAAGATCACAGTTTAGGAAGGCTGATATATGGGCAGGCTAATGAATCACTGTGATAGCTCAGAGCCAGCTCAACACCTGTTTCCATCAAATGTGCAGAGACTAAGCCACCAAAGGCATGCAAATAATCCTGATAATTAAGTATGTGTAACAAGTTATTATAAAGAAGTTACTCTTTCATTTCATTTACCTTCAGCCATTTTTTGCATACTAATTATGAGGCGCTTAATAAACCTGTGGTGCTGTGCCAAAATGCGAAGGTTTTGTAAATATTGGTCATAGCATATTTAATTACCATGGTTTCACTCTTAACTTTATTTAGCATAATTTCCCTCCATTAGAGCAAGTTCATTTGGCTGAAAGATAAGCATGGAAGTACTGTATTAAACTATATAGTTAAAGTCTCTAATTGCAGAAAGTCGTGTTGTGAATCCCCCCTGTGATCTTCGGATACAAATTTAATAAATAACAAAATAATAACAATCTATTTTTCTTTGTCTTTCTTCCTCCTTCTCTCACACTGTTAATTTCCCATGGGCAGGCATTCATATTTCAATAATGTATTCAGCATGGGCATTTGCCTCTTGCAGCCAGGGCTGGCCTGCTCATGCGGCAGACTGAGACAGATGCCTCAGGTGGCGAAAGCCCAAGAGGCAGCACCCCTGTGAGTGCTCTACCCACCCACCACCTCTGGTGTTGGTGGAGAAGCAACAGCAGCAGTGGTGTTGGTGGCTTCCAGCAAGATCTCACCAAACTTTCATGTGATCACATGACGCACACAAAATCTTGCAAGATCTCATTGAGCACATGAGAGCTTGCAAGATTTTGGCAAGATCTCCCTAGAAGCTGCTGTCATTCTCACTGCTTTGCAGACACTGCTACACAACCCAGGTAAGGGAGGCTTCAGTATGGGTGGGACATGGGCCGTAGGGTGGGCTGACCCCTTTCCATTTCACCTCAGGGGGCAAAACAGGATGTGTCACCATTGCTCAAAGCTAACAATAATGGGGATTAAGTAAGTAACAGATTGTTGAAAATTGTTGGAGCATTATTCCAGCCCTCACCAGCCTAGTGCATTTGAAGGTCCCAGATTGGCCAAGATTTTATTTTTCTATACATCAGAGATTGTCAACATGGTATCTTTGGGCACTAGTTTTCCCACCAGTACCTCCTATGCCTCCCATGAAAGGTGTCAGTAAATATCCCCTCAAAAATCCAGTGTGTGAGAGGCAGTTCTTCCTGCTCAGTTCCTATTTCCATTGGCTCCCCCCACATGCCCCATGCCAGCCGTATTCTGTTATGTCACACCCCTATGGCAGTCATTTTGTGACTGACACCTGTGACACTTTCTCAAAACTACAAATGTGCCCACGGTCCCATAGCGGTTGAAGATCCCTAACATATTAAAAACCACAGATATCACCCCTCCAACAAGGGATTGTGCTTCCTATGTAGAACTTTGTTTTCTTTCCACTGAGTGGTAGCTGCCAACAGCTGCTGATTCTTAAACTGCTTTTCAGACTGCTTCAGGTTTTACCGGTGCCTTTCTGTGTGGTAGATTTCACAGGCCACTTCATGGCTCAGGATTGCAAACCTGCACACAGTTAGCCTGATGTTCTGTACATGTTTCCTCATTAAGGCCTTCTGTATTCAAGGCAGCAAGGCATTTATTGACTTGGGGAGTATAAACTGCATGCAGATTTGAGATTTAAGCCATTCTGCTGAAGACAGTTATTTTTAATTCCACAGCATTCTTCTAGAAGTTACTAATCAGGCCCTCCCCTTCCCTTGGCATAATGGCTTATTTAGCTATTCTGTTACCCATCGAGAAAGACTGTGGGCCACTGATGCCAGCTCAATAGATGGCTTCAATGAATGCTGATGTATCTTTCCAAAATGCAGTTCTGCAGTTCATGCACTTGCCTGACAACAGAGAGCCATGTCAGGGACTTAGCAGAAGTGATGTGTGCTGCATTTCAAATAGTGACTTACAGCTGTATTATTATTATTAATTGAATAGCCAGCGGAGAGCTTTTTCTGAAATGAACAGAAAGGCCTCCTGCTAAGTGTGATAGCCTGTTTCCCAACTGCAGATGTAAAGTGAATAAAAACAAGCTGCTGTTTAATGTGTACTTAAGTGCTTATAAGGATCCATCATTCCAGATTATATTAAGGATTACAATATTTTTGTCGTAATGTATGTCCAGGCAAAAGTAGAATGTGTGTTATTGTTAAAATGTCTTTGGCTACCTTTCCCAAGTGGTTCATGGGGCGATATATATAAATCTCTCCATTAACAAATGCAGCAGCCGTTTTGCATGTGGTGATATGAATGGTGCTCGCAGATTTTAAGGCTTGCATCTGTTCTATGCCACCATTAAAGCAGGCAAAGTTCCATTATCTCAGAAAATCTACTCTATGGGCTTTGTGGATAATGTATGCTAAACAGATGAAGATTGCAGGGAAATGTGAATCACGGGGGGCTAAGTTATGATTCTGTTTGCACACCTTAATGGAAGATTTCGGTAGAGAACAATTTCTTCATACACACCAATCTTGCATTGTATTGTGCTTCTGGCAGTGAAACCTCCCACAAAGACTGTGCATGTCAGCTTGGAAGGACAGAGCCAGAGCTTGATCATGTTGGCGTTTGGTGAAAGTATGTGTGTGTAGCAGACTGCAGTAATAAATAGTCTGTAAGGCAGGCGGTTGAAAGAATAAAGAAACTTAAGGTTTAAAAGCCTTTCTGAGTACCAGTGTACATGTGCTCATCATAGAGTCATGGGGTTAACAAAAGAAGGTTCAGCACTAACAATGAAGCAGAAAATAAGTAAAGCCTAAGAGGGAAAGCAATCTTTATTCAAGAAGGAATCAGTGAGAGAAGAATGGGTTGCTTTTCCATCTATCACTCCCCGCCACCAATGGGTTCAGGTAACTGCAAGCATTGTTGTTTTACTCTCAACATATCACAGAAAGAGAGGGACAGACAGTCAGAGGGAGGGAGGGAGATATGGGCTTCATTCAGAAGATGGGAATATTGCATTTGTTTTCCTGTTTATAATGCTAGTGCTTCTGTCCCATTTTCCAAAGTTTCTTTCACATTGCAGTACCCGTCGCCTTATGGAACTGTGGCTCTTTGACTGACCTACTGGCATGTCATGCTAAATTCAACCAAACCAGTGGGCATGGTGTGACACAAGAAATGTCATTGGACAACATTGCTTCTTCCCCATCCTTTCCCCACAATCATGCTTTGGCTGTCCCATGATTCCCCCATGAGGACAGCAAGAAAAAAACTGTATGATGGTATTCCATCTCAAATTCTGTCATTTTCCTTGTTTTCCAGGTTAAGGGGGCTCCAAACATATTTTTTTCTGGAATCAAATAAAATGGAAATGAGGCCTAAACACATTACAGGAGAGAGAGTACAGGAGAGAGGTCAGCATATACAAAGATGTTGGGGGCATGGCATGCATCTGACCCCTTCCCCTTTCCATCTTTAACACCTTTTCAGCACCTGGGGAGGGCTTATGAAACGTAGTTAATTAGTATGCTGCTCTCAGTAGTATTCATACTAGTAGCTACATTACTTTTCAAGTAGCTATTGCCCTTCAGTGCCTAGAGACAAGATGGCTGAAAGAATGAGTGGATGGGGTTGTATACAATGGACTGAGAAGCAGGAAACTGCTGGAAGAGTATTTGGAGGAGGAGGAGGAGACTCAAGAAGACAGCTGCTTTGAGATGGGTCGGGGGCCTCTGAGGAAACTTCACAGTGCTTATTATGAGGGAGGGAGGGATGTTATGGGTCTGTGAGAAATGGGAGTGCCAGTGAGGCTAGCCATGTGACAGGGTGGCTAAAAGAAGTGGAATGAAGGACAGGGGCCGGGGGTAGACAACATGGTGCCCTTCAGATGCTGTAGGTTTTCAGGAAGTGCAGACACCCAAGCAGGCTACAGAGTGCCAAATTCCAGCAAGGTAATTTGCTGAATGCAGAAAGGGCACTCACAAACACTGCCTTAAAAAAAAATTAAAAAAGCTAAGGGCAACGAAAACTCTGCACCTGACCTATGAGCATTTCACTGACATTTTTTCTCCTCTGATAATCTTCAAATGCAATTTATTTTCTCATTGACCGATGGAGAATGTTGCACTTTGATTCTGGCTAAAGGTGGGTCCTCAAGAGCATATTATGCCGCTGATCCAGTATCTGAACTGGCTTCCTAGGAATATCAAGGAACAAATTGGTGAAGCCATTTGGGCTCATCACGCCCAAGCTGTCTTGAATCCACGTACATCAAAATCCAACTGCTTTGCCTTTCCACGATCTCTTCAGTTAGGCAGGCACGTCATCTTGCAGGTGCCCTCAGCAAAGGCACAAGGGAAGTGTTTGCAGTAACCTTCAAGAAAAAGGTGAATTCAAGTTACTCTTAGAACTGGTTCAGACATTAAATGAATCAGATAAGGGAAGTCACAGAAGCTTGTTTCTGCTCTGACATGATTAGAAACCAGCAGGTTTTTGCATGTCTCACTGTTAAAACATTGACAAATGCCTGATTCCTTACATGTCAGCATAGTGGTGGTCTGGACGAGGGCTGAAGTCGCTGTATAACCTTCCATTCCTTCCAGTGCATCAACTTGTGCTGCCCCCTAGAGGTCTCCTTCTCAATGACAGCATATTGCATCCTTCAGGAAAGCAATGTTGGTCTGTATTAAGCATAAAAAATTAAAGACAATACCCTGGGTCCCTTCCAATTCTTGAGATCCTATATCCTCAAGGTAGAAGGCACAGGATGAAGCTTGCCAAACCAGGCAATTTGTCAAGTTAATAGCTTTGGCTGGCTACTTAAGCACCATGATTTAGCATATCCAAAGAAGCTGCTATGGGCCATGGAACAAATAGGTGAGCCTTTCCCTCACCTAGCTGCTATGTTTGAGAACAATAGCCAGTGTTGTTGTGTGTAGGAGCTGGAAGCTGGAGGTTGAACGTTGGAAGCTGCAGACAGAGAGACATGTCCCGCTCTGTGCTGAACCTATGCTGGACTTTGGGGCTCCCCTGGAAACCAAATGGGGAAGAAAGATCTATTGGAGTATTAATGCTGTGAGCCCCTCCATCCCCTGTTTGGGTTGTATACATGTGTAACTAAAACCATATATCCTAAAGATACCACAGGCTCTGCTGAACTTCATTGCAAGGAAACCAAACTTGGGTAAGGAACCTCTTGAGTCTCTCACTGCTCAGAGATTTGAGCAGCCCATAATAATATTAATCATCCAGACTTACATTCTCATCAGTATAGAAGTTATAGGGGTTTCTACAGCAACATCTTGATTGTGAGTGCAAACACCATCCGGAGGTTTTCAAACGCAGGAGTGATCTTACTATTCTACAGGATACTAAAGAAAAGAGTTTCTAAGCCAGGGGTGTCAAACTCAAATTCATCGGGGGCCGCATCAGCAGTTTGGTCACCCTCAAAGGGCCGGTGTCCCTCAAAGGGCCGCCCTCCCCCTCTCCACTGTGTGGAAAAAATATTTTTTTCTGGTTTTCCTCCTCTAAAAGGCTGGGAGGGAGGGAGGGAAGAGAGAGAGAAGGAAGGAAGGAAAGAAGGAAAGAAAGAAGGGGTGAGAAAGAGAGGTGGATGGATGGATGGATGGATGGATGGAAGGAAGGAAAGAAAGAAAGAAAAATAAAGGGAGAGAGAGAGAGAGAGAGAGAGAGAGAGAGAGAGAGAGAGAGAGAGAAGGAAGGGAGGGAGGGAGGGAGGGAGGGGGAAGGAAAGAAGGAAGGAAGGAAAGAAGGAAGGAAAGAAAGAAATGAGAGAGGGGGGAAGGAAGGAAAGGGTGAGAGAGGGGGGAAGGAAGGGGTGAGAGAGAGTGAAAGAAAGAGGGAGAGGGAAGGAAGGAAGGGGTGAAAGAGAGAGAGAGGAGAGAGGGGAGGGAGGAAGGAGGGAGGGAGGGAGGGGTAAAAGGGAATGAGACAGAGAGAGAGAGAAGGAAGGAAAGAAGGAAGGAGTGAAAGAAAGAGGGGAGAGAGGGAAGATGCTGCTTGCTTCTCCACCCCCCCACCCGAAAAAGAAGGCTTTTGCGAGGGGGGGGCGGCCGGGAGGAGCAAGAAACGTCTCCTCCGCTGTAGCAGAGGGCATGTTGCTTGCTTCTCCACCCCCCCCACCCGCAAAAGAAGGCTTTTGCGAGGGGGGGGCGGCCGGGAGGAGCAAGAAACGTCTCCTCCGCTGTAGCAGAGGGCATGTTGCTTGCTTCTCCACCCCCCCCACCCGCAAAAGAAGGCTTTTGCGAGGGGGGGCGGCCGGGAGGAGCAAGAAACGTCTCCTCCGCTGTAGCAGAGGGCATGTTGCTTGCTTCTCCACCCCCCCACCCGCAAAAGAAAGCTTTTGCGAGGGGGGGCGGCCGGGAGGAGCAAGAAACGTCTCCTCCGCTGTAGCAGAGGGCATGTTGCTTGCTTCTCCACCCCCCCCACCCGCAAAAGAAGGCTTTTGCGAGGGGGGGCGGCCGGGAGGAGCAAGAAACGTCTCCGCTGTAGCGGAGGAGATGCTGCTCATTCTCCCCCCCCCTCCACCGCTGCCTGCTGTTCGCAGGGATTGGCGCAGCGCGGGGGTGGTGGTGGGATCGGCAGGCTGGTGCGGGGGGCTTTCCCTGACGCGGCAGAAAGCCGCGCGGGGCACCCCCGAGGCGGCCAAAAGCCGCGCTGGGCCAAAACGGCCCGGGAAAAAAAAACCTCTGCTCCCTTCCTCTCTCGCGCGCTGACCTTCGCCGCCCACCGCCAATCAGCGCATGCTCACGGGCCACATGACGAGGTCTCGCGGGCCGCATTTGGCCCGCGGGCCTTGTCCTTGACACCTGTGTTCTAAGCTTTCATGCCCCCTAACTTGCAGCTTCACATTGATTTTTGAAAACATTACCTCCCAATGCATTTTTACAACATAATATAGAATGCCAACTTCATAGCAGTGCTAGACAGTAAAATATATTCCTTTTTCTTACCAAGCACAACAATTAATATCACTCTTATCCAGAAACTATATATTGATTTCTCAAGGGTGGGGGAACACTTCTTCACCATTGAAGGGGTGTTTTTTAATGCTCCATGGCATGCATTCATCAGACCTTGTGACAACTACAGTAAGCATTTCCCAAAATACAAAACCAATTAACAGATTAAACTCACTTTATTATTCTTCATGAGTAAATGTGTGATTAGTTCAAAGATCCAGAGAGCTAAAATATATTAAGGGTGAAATTAGCAAAGACAAAAGCAAAGGAAAGCACTGTAAAATATATAAATAAAAATGGAATTATATTACAATGTTCTCTTATCAGAAAGTAAAGGACTGCACCTTGAAAGATATTTTATATATTCCACGAGGCACAATGCCCTGAAATGATCTGGAGATGGTCAATGGGAGTAAAGGGATTTTGTTCTTTGATAAGAGAGTACAGATGTAGATTCGGATAACTTGGATTCATCATGCAATGGCCACTTAAAAACAGACAATCATGGAAGCCCTATTCATGCATCATTCTCATGCAGAGCAGAACTTTGTTCCTAGCAGAGCATACCATACATTTAGCCCACTTTCCTGCGAATGTGTTAGTATTTTTCTGCAAATGACCACACTCAACACATGGCTGTTGCAGAAAGACACAATGGCACATGGTGGTTGCAGAAAGAATAAACATAAAGGGCAGGGCTAAAAGTATGAACCCATTCTGTTGTCAACAGTGCTGTGTCCATGTAGGGAGCTGATCAGTTGTGGCCTCCAACCAGATAGTTAAGCCAATAGGGGTTACTCTCAGGATGCTTTCCCACTAAGCTACAGCCCTTCCTTCAAATGCTGATAGATATCATGTCACCGCAAAGCAACCTGGGGTTACTAAATATGATACTACTGAAAATTACCCATCCAGGCATCTCTCTATATAAGTGGCGTATATAGTGAGTGTACCCTAATTGTGAGTGAAATCCTGTTAAGGACACGATGTGAGAGGCTGAGAGTATAGTGTACAGATATAAATAGCAAATCATTTTTAAGCCAATAGGAGGGCAACGTAGCTTTAAAATGAAATCAAATTTAGGATATCTCTCAGGCTTGGAGTGACTTAATCCTAAGTGAGTAAAACAACAAATATAAATTGCCTTGGGCATTTTCATGCTGCTGATTAAATGGCCTGGACTATGTTTTTTCACCAGATTGATACCTAATGGCACAGAACATAAAAAACTGCATCCTTAAGCCCTATTGTAAGAATTCACCATTGGATGTGCTCAACTTTTATGAGCCAGTGCAACACACATTGATGGAGAGACAAGAATTTGCAGCTCGTCTACAAGTCACAGTTAAGTTCTCAGGCAAGTGCTTGCTGTCAAGTTTTGTTTGTTTTTGCATGTTTCCTTATGAAGAAGCACCGCACAGTGAAAAGGTGTTGATCTCTGGAAAAGAAAATGAAACACTAGATCACAAAGAAGAGAGTTGCTTAGCCCAGAACTCTGTATGGTAAATAACCTGTGCAAGGGCAAAGAGGGGGGGGGGGTCCAATATGTACCGTAGAACAGAATGAAATAAATCAAAGTAATGACATACAGAGCACTTGTAGATACAGTACAATATGAAATTAAAATAACGGAAGCAGAGGCACAGAGATAGAAAGACAGATATCACTAGCTTATAGAAGGTACAAATAAGACAAATGACACAGGAGAGGAACTAAAAGGGGACATCAGGGCAGACTTTGGTAATATGGCGCCCTGAGTGAGGGCAAAATTTATTATTAAAATCTATTATTTTCACATTCATTCCATTTGGTACAGCTGCTTTTTATTGCATCTTCTCAATAGGTACCTGTATAAATATAGGTTTATTAGTAGTTGTAGTAGTATTTTGTGCCCCCCCCCCTTGGCTCAGTACTCTGTGTGGGAAAACCACTCGCACTGCCCTAAATCTCTTGCTGGTAGAATGGTATAGTTCGACCATGAGAGTGCTGATTAATTGCATTTAGAATGTTATTTAAAACTGTATATTGTGTGCTATTAATATTGAGCATAATATGCAGAAACAAGCCCAGAATTGTCTGTGCCATGGAGTCTCAAATACTTCAAATAAAGCAAGGTGGAAAAATAGTGGATAGTAGAATTTGCCCAGGAAATTAAGACCCGAGAGAGCTTGCATTATTTCCATTGGGAACTGAGTTCTAGCCACCTCGCTCCGCACATCCAATATCATCATATTGGCAATTGACTTTCCAGTGAAAGAATGTCAGAATGTCTTTTGTTCTGTGTTGCAAATGTTTCCAAGGGCAGTGAAGTAGCTCTTTTAATTCCACCTCTAGGATACAGGAGGACTGGTCCCTAAGGCATCCTGGTCATTAAGAACAGGAGGTCCATCAGTAACGTGATCAGTGAGGGCTTAATTTTACTCCTCTTAATGAGGAGCAAATTGCAATAGATTAAACATCAATGATCTTTTAGTTAATTTAATTTAAATGCATTCTGCACATTTCTGTGTTTTACTTTGGATGGTGGACTAATAAGGTGCACGTGCCACCTCGGTACTCAGGTGGAGCAAGATACAAATATGAAATGTCATATGAAATATGACATTAATAACAAAAATGAGGCACCATAAAAATCAATGTCCCTACCTAAATCCAAACAGGAACGGGCAACTCAAAACCACAAAGCAGTGAACTAGCTTTTGAGTTATACAGAACTCCTAGGGTTAATGGTTAACGTGAGGTGGGTGCTGCTTGATATAAGCCCCACCAGCAGTATGTTACACTCTTAAGGTGCTGATTCAAAATGTTTTTGCAGACTAATTATGCTATGTTTGCCCAGCACAAAAGATCAAGGTACAAAGATCCAAAAGTGCAATTAACATAAAATATAAAAGCCAACAGCTGCTTTATCACTGATGGGAACTTGCATCCCACCTCAAGTTATTGGTGTCACCATACCCTCATTGACTTTCTCTGCATCAGTTCCAGGCTTCTAGTTCTTAAGCTATTCCCCTCTCTAACTTGCATTATAAGAAGAATTAAATAGTCATGTGGGTATCTTTGTTCTCCAAATGCCTTGGATTATCTTGGCTGAGCATCAGTCAATTTCACATTCTCTCTCTCTCCCCCCCCCCAATTCACATGGGGAAATGATAACTCCTTGACTGCAAGGTGCCCAAACCAAGAAAAGAGGGGCAAGAGGCCTGGACCCCATCATATTTTGGCTTATTCCTTGTCTCTGTTCACAGACGACTCCTCCTTCCTGATTCAACTTCCACTTTCGACTTCGTTACTTACTCCTCCCTTGAGCTACCCCAGGTACTCACTGTAAATTGCTATGATTTCTCTGCTTCTGCCTTGTCTAATATTGGGCTGAAGCCCTGCTTGGCAGGGGCTGTGTCACTTCTTTCTGATGTACCCTGCCTTGTACACTGCTGGAGCTACTCAGATGTTAAATGGTAAAAGTAGCAGTAAAACTGTCACATGTCATCGGCAGTTGGGGACAAACCAGAGAAGGCACCTGCTCGGGATTCTGCGGATACTACATGGCAATAGATAACATATTATGGACTATATTTATAGCTTTCCTTATCCTTTAATCTAATTTTGCGTTTCCATGAAAATTGCTTGTGCTCTACTGTGCTGTTGGGAGTGATAATCTTGTAATTAACTGTCACAGGGGGAAGAGAATTTTTTGACTCAGCCTTGTCAAATGAATTCCAGCTATTTCCCTTGAAAATCCATTTACTTGTAAGGCTTAAAGTGGTTCTTTCAATTTATTTGCAAAATTAACATCACTGAGTTGGTGGTGTTTGTTTTTTGATTTTCAAAATAGGCTAGCTTCATCTTTAGATATATATGGCAAAAATCAAAATCAGAGGATTTTGGTACCAGTTACAGCACTGCAAAATATATCCACTCTCTCATTAGGACTGTGACCAAAGTTCCTCATTTTAATGGCAATTTTAGTGTGCAAAGAGAAATTCAGTCTTTATCTTCTTAGTCCTCCTGTGAGATAAGTCACTTAGTCTCATTTTATGGATTGAGGAATTACAGTTGAGTAATAGTAATGACTCAAGGCTACAAAGGGAATTCAAGCATCGAGGGTTAGATTCTGAGAGTCATGTCCAACAGAATCACACCCAAAGCACCACATTGACAGAAACACATAACTGTGGACTAATGTGAAAGTTGATAATAATAAAATAGTTCATTACTGGATCAGTATTCATTAGCAAGCATCCCTCTCTCGCAGATTTACATGTAAGTGTCATTAATCTGAATGCAATGTACTTCCAAATAATTGATCCTCATACAGCTATTTCTGGGGCAGGGAACACACAGATAGGAATTGAAATCTTTCATTCCTACAAATGTCTCCTTTATTTCAGTGGAGACACTGTGTACAGATGTGACATGTCCACTGATATGAATGGGGCAGTCCTCATGCAAAGGAGGTCTGTGTGTGTATCATTGGGCCTTTGGATTGCTGCTGATGCATTTAGGATTGCAGCCCAACAAAGGCATTCTGAATGGTAGCTTGTTTTCTCTTCTTGTATTTTTTTATTATTTGTTTATTTTAAATTGTATTTATATAGCATCCAAATTATTATTTTTCACTCTTTGGTACACAGCCATAGAATCATTAAAAAAAAAAACCAAAACATTGCAAATAAATATATAGTGTGAGAGAGGGGAGTAGAAAGAGAGAGTCATCTGCTGGTTTAAGTCCTATTGTATGTATTCATGGATGCGTCACACCACTGCATCAAATTTCATTTGGGTCACTGGCAGATTTATGATTAAGCTATTTATCAATCTTAGCAGCGAAAGGTTTGTGAGCATATTCCCGATAGAGATTCAAATTATTTCTCATATCATTTCTGGAAGAGGCTGTCATCCTGTCAGATTTTACAGTACTGTCCTTAAGCAGCTGTAATTGTACATCATGAGAATTTACCCGGAATGAATGTGCTGTGATTGCATCATGGGCTCTTGGAATTAGGTGGTTCACTTTGTCTAATTAATGGCAAAGCTGCCATTGCCAAGTCTAATCACTGGAGCACTTGGAAAATATATTACTTTCATTTTAAGGACGCTGAAGGAATAAGGCCATTCTGGGTCTCAGAAGCATCTCTGTATTAGTGCAGCCTATTAGAAAGCTATTCATTATTGATGAAACCTGGCTGGCGACTGTCTCAAGCTGCTTTTGGTTTCAAAAAGGGCAATCCACAAACCACTTCAGCTGGTGCAACAGCAGTTAAAAGCATGGAAAGGAAACACAAGGACAACATTTTAAGTGGTCTGTGGATAACTGCCCTTTCATCAAACCATGAACAAGATGTTACAATATCCTACTCTATCTATAGTTTCTCAAGCACATAACAGTTACCAACCATGAAAGCTGTCTGTTATTCAACAGGAAACTTTGGCTGTTTCCCCATAAAGCTTCTTCATGCCTGCAGTTTCATCCCTATTATTCTCCTGATTTCAAACTCCCATCATTTCAGAAAGGCTGAATTATGGTCCTTTCATTCCTGTTCTAATTAAAGTGTCTTGACTGACAAGAGGAGAAAATGTTTTTAAAAAGAACTGCACCAATACATTTTTCATTGCTTAGGAAATAACATCGGATTGTTTCCTGCGCACAACTGTTGCATCACGTGGCACCATTTATTGTGTGACTTTTATTACCTGCCGGACTCCTTCGGGAGGAAGGGTGAGATATAAATTGAATAAATAAATAATCAAGATGCTCCTCAGGAATGCACCATGAGTACTTCCCAAAAGTTGGCAAAGATGTGTGATTTCAGCAAAATCAAAAGATTATTTTCACACCTGAGAGTGTGTAGCTTCCATACACTGTTTCCCTCACAGATGTTTCAGAGAAATGTGTGGCGTTACCCCTAAACCAGAATAACTGGTCCTTCAGATGTTGTTGGCCTTCCATGAGTCCCAGCCAGTATGGCCAATGATCAGAGGCTGCTGATCCCAATCCTAAAGCCTGTTATGGAACTCTTGACACTCCATGCCTTGTCTGAGGAGTAGGAAGTTAGGGAGGGTCCCAGTGGGAGCTGGGGGGGCAGTGTCCCCCTCCCCAAGTGATCAGGGAGAGCCAGACATGGAGCATGCCCCAACTCCCCCTCCCCAAACCCTGACACTAAAAACCGACCGCAACAAAGCCTGAGGGAATAGACATTCCTGATCTTGAACCAGCAACCTACTGATCTAAGGCTGGGCCCTAGTATGGTGGTGAGACTGTGTGTACTCTGCACTGGGCTGCCTCTGCATGGATTCCCATTTCTGCAGATATTACGTAAGTACTCCCAGTTTAGATAACCCACTGTCAGCAGGGTTATTGTAAAGGGAAAAGGGAAAAAGCCTTCATGGCATATGCTGAAAAGGGGAGGGGGAACCCCACTACATTAAATGGAATTCAGCAAGCTGAGAATGAACCAGAAAAATAACAGCCCTTGCTAATGCTGCTCTTTGATGTGCCTCATACTTGCATATATTGGATGCATTTTTAAAGCCCTGGTTTCAGCTGATTAAAAAATGAATCATCAAGCTTCGAATCACTGATGATTTATCAGCATGAAGGTGCATTCCATTTCTTCCTCCTCCTGCTGTGAGCTCCCGAATTGCAATCAGGAAAAAGTGTCCAAGCAGCACTTTGGAAGCTCTTTAATTTCCTAATCTCAGTGTGTATATTTATCTATGTGGATATATATATATATATATATATATATATATATATATATATATATAGGGAGAGAGAGAGAGAGAGAGAGAGAGAGAGAGAGTTTAAAACTGTGGATAATGGAAATAAATAATTAAGGCTTTGTGTAGTAAAGAAAGAAACTAAATCTCACAAGTGTTACTTTTGCTTCCATAAATTATACACTTTTAACAGGGATGCCATGAATATCCATGACTTTCTATCACCAAAGTGGAAGCTGCCTTTTCACTGTTGCATAAAAGTGTCCCAAACAAGCTACAGGTTTATGAATCAATTTCATAGACACACATACATTTGACACAGCTGTTGTAATTAAGCTAATTGCAAAGCAATGTTTCAGAAGGGCATTAGTTCTATGCTTTTTTTTTAATGAACTGCAGCAGGCTGAAACAAATGCATACTAAAACCTGACCTATGGTTTTAAACTGAGATCAGTGTGCTATTCCTCTTTAAATTTGCAACAAGATAGAATAAATAGGCAACCATGTGGCAGAATAACATTTTTTCCAGGTTGAAAGGCACAAACCATATCTGATCAATTGCCCTTCTTCACTTTTGACAAGACACATATCGCTCCAAGGAATCTTGCTTTATCTCAGATTTCAGGAGTTGTATGGATTTAATGTATGTACCTAACACTCCCCCCTCCTCCCTGCCCCCACTGTGATAAAGCTAAGTGCCTAGATAGGGTTCCAATAAACTTATTTTCAGATCCTTTTGTTTTGTGGTAAGTAACATCTGTGATACTGTCTTTGAGACTTGAGGGAAATACCACCACATATATACAAGCCTGACTTCCACTACAGCAATTTTCAATGGCCCTCTCCATTCTCTGAGACATCCTTCATTATTAACTATTAAATAACCATTTTGTTTAATTTCTCAATGATGCACAATTTCTGGGAAAGCTCCAGTCCTGTCTTTTTCACTCCCTGAATACTTTATGGGGCACTACACTTTCCAGATTTTGGCCCAAAGCTGCTCACTTTGTGCTCCTCTGCATTTCAGCAAAAGTGCTATTTTCTGAGCCAACTTTACCAAACAGGCAGTAGCCTGTCTTCTGGCAAAATAGAAGCACAGTGGAAAGACCTTCCCAGAGCACATGCAGGCTAAATACCCCTCAGTCATAAATGTTCCAGAAGGGCTTATTCCATGAATATGGAGCAGTAGCCTGCAGGCATTTTTAGGCACACATGTCCTGAGCAGGCATGGTTATATCATCGTATACAAGAGAAATACAGATACCATCTTAATCATATGATCCAGGAAGAGTAGAAGCATCCATGACAAATGGCCATCTAACCTCTGCTTTAAAATCTCCAGTGAAGGAGAGTGCATCACCTTCTGAGTATGTTCTTGGTTCCTAAGCCCCTATAAGTATACAGTGAGCCATTACTAGTCATTACTAGCAGTTACTGTATGCCGTGTTCTGAGACAAAGGGAGATACCTTTCCTCCCCTGTTGATATCACTTTGTTGTAAACATTATTTTTAGTGCAGTCATGCCTGTCACAGCTGCTACAGTAGCTGGGTCAGATTAAATCTCCCTGAAGAACTCGGTACACTGAGAAGAGTCATGCAAGTCATCTTGATGCCAGCTCCAACTGACAGGTTTGTGGAGAGCAGTAGAGTCAACCCATCCATACTGCAAGGTTCAGGTTATGTTCAGGTAGCAGGAATTAAGTGGAGGAATGGAGGCAAGAATTGAGTTTTGGATGATGTGTTGTCCTTCATACTGGGGGGGAGGGAGGATTTGGTGGTCTGCTTCAGACATCAAAATGTCTTAGGGCAGCTCCATATATTAGCTATTTATATCACGTTTGTAAAAATGACAGGGAGAAAGTGCCTTTCTCAACCTGCTAGGAACTTTCTAGACCTGTGATTCCCAAACTTTATTTCTCTAACAGACCTCTTGAAAATTGCTGAGAGTCTTGGTGAACGACTTAATGATGTTTCTGCCTGCTTTAGGAATTGTTGCTAAAATTCAAGGGTACAAAAGCCACATGCTAAAGTCTTCACCTCAAGACAGCTTATGTTAACTTTTCTGCTTACTTGACTATACCCAAGATTGTACACAGCAATGTAGCTTTCCTGTGAATTCCAAGAAGGGAAATGAAATGTTTATAATAAATAAATTCAAAACGCAGTCTGCATTTCCTACATAGACACATGCATTCCTCTCACTTCAGATGTCAAGCTCTCTCTCTCTCTCTCTCTCTCTCTCTCTCTCTCTCTCTCTCTCTCTCTCTCTCTCTCTCTCTCTCTCTCTCTCTCTCTCTCTCTCTCTGCTTTCTGGAAAGATGTTGCTGTTTGTGATTCAATGAAACACTTCCAGTTTTATTGTGGCAGATCATTCTAGCAACAGCAAGCATATAGCAGCCTTTGTGCTTCTCAGGTTAAGCAGAAAGCACACTTTACGATGCCACAAAGGAAATAAACCTTAATTAGGCCTCCCTGAAAAAAGGAAAAGAGACGAAGAATCATCACAGATGTCAACTGAAGATACACAGAACTGAATTCTGCTTCCTGAGAACATTTCCATTACTAAAATTGGACCCATTATACGTCTTTGACAATGTTTAGAAAAAGATCAAATGACAGATAATTTTGTAAGGGATTCTTCTCTCACCCTCTTTTCTCTCAAAAGTTCATTGCACTAATGAAATAAAAGTGGGATTGCACTAATAAATAAGATGGGGAAAATGTTTTTCCCCCAATTAGAAATAAATTTCAGTAGCACAAGTTAATGTGCCACAGCACTAACAAAACACTGGAATATTTTGCAATTGACTCAAAGACCATCTTTCAGGCTGGAGACTGGAACACATCTCATACAAATGTTGTTAAAAGAGAAAGTGGAAGAGATCCACTTAAAGTTAAATCTATATTATTGTCAAAGTGGCTTCTATTTTTTCCCCTGACTGACCCAGAGACAGGGATGGGGTGGGGGAAAAAATTAAGCAGCAGTACCTAAAGCAATAATAATTTAGTTGTGTGTGCTTTTATTCAATTCCTGCAGCTATTTGATTTGTATCAGTAAGAACGATTTAAAGTATCATTTGTTCTGAGGTTCTGGGGCCTTCAAGTGAAATGATTTGAAATAAATAAATACAATTCTCACTCTTGTCCTCTTGAGGGTGACACAAATGCCCTCCAGTGCATGATGAAGCTATTCTAAATTCTGTCACGTGGACATTCTAGACTGATCATGACAGATTCACATGCCATGGCTATTTGCCATTTGCATACCACTACAAACCAACCAGTTGGCATGTTGAGTTTGGCATGTGGTAGATATTTTTTAGAGATTGACTGCCAAGAGTGAGAAGCTTCCTCACAAGCCGTCTGCACTTCATCTTTATATGCCCAGGACTCCAGAAGTGATCCATCCGAGGCTCCAGTGAAACAAAGGATAGCTTTACATATTCAGGCAGAATAGCTGGCACTTATTTCTTATTTCGGGGGGAAACACTCCCACCCTACTTACTTGTTAGTGCAATTCCACTTTTTTATTATTAGTGCAATGTTCAAAAAAATTTGAGGGAAGAGAAGGTGAGAGAAGAACAAACCATCACATACATACGTGCATACATACATACACAATTTTTCCTGCATTCTGCATTTCCACAGTTCAATTCATGATCAAGGCAGCTTACAAAATGAAAGAATACATGGCTACAGCATAACAAAAGTAGCCATAAGCAATAGATAAAACACAAAATAATGCACAACCAAACTTAACAATTTCCACATGAATAACAAGATCTAAAATAAAGATACAAAAAGACAACTACAAAAACCACCCTGCCAACATCCCCAGTCCATTACAAAATTATCTATAATTTCATCCTTTTCTAAACATAGGGACATATAATGTGTCCAATTTTTGTGATGGAAATGTTCTTAGGATATATTCAGTTGGTCCCTCAGTTTCAGATGTTTTAGGCACTGCTGGGTGACAATTCACTAATTTCACAGACATATTGGAATGAAAAGGTAAAGACTTGCAAGGTGCAACTGGAAAGACTCTCAGTCAAATTAATGGATAAGTTTGAGCTCCTGTGATCTGTATATGCTAGCAATGAATACAGTGAATAAGCCCTATAGCTCACAGTTCAGTATGCTCTTGATTATCATTTTTTAAATAAATTCTAGAACCAAAAAAAGGCTAAATATAGAAAGGCAGTGCTTTGGTCTCCCAACAGAAACATTGCTGGCATACCAGGCTTTCTAACGGGATGCTGTGTCCTTTCTTCTCAATTGCTGGAATTGCACCCCATGGACCACAAACAAACTTTTTGAGACGGGATCCCTCCTGTGGCAAATGACAGCAATGCTAACCAATGAGGATTTTTGCTAGAGACATAACAAAGGTAGCTGAAATCCTTCACTCTTTATTTGCCTCCCTGGCAAAACAACACAACATTTTAGGTTGATCTGCCTTGAAGTTAGCTATGGGTCTCTCATGTTCTAATGGGGGTGGGCAGTGAGGTTCCGAGCTTTCAGGTTTTCAAGTTGAGGAGTCATGCTAGTCCTATAGAACCAGAGGTGAGTAGCACAGTCCAGCACTGGCAATGACTCAGTTCTGTAAGAAGCAATAAAGACTGGCAGGTATTGCAGCTCAAGATTGGAAAGAGGTCAAGTTCTAAAAGCAGCAGCTGACAACCAGAGGGGCCAGGTGTCATATCATGTTCCAAAGGTGGCAGGAGTTTAGCCAGGCAGATGCCTCTTCAAGTTGCTTAGACTGAGGGCTAAGCTTTATAGGGCCTGGTAGAAAAGGATTGGTCCCTGGGATCAGCTGATGGAGTGCTAAGTCAAAAGCAGAACCTTTTGACTTAGCACTCCATCAAGCAAGGTAGCATCCTCCTTAAAACAAACACACAAAAACCCACCACCAGAAACAAAGCTGCAAAGCTCAGTGCAGAAATGTAGCCTTGGTGGCACATCCACTCACTGTGGTCCATTGTAAACCAGTAAACCAGTTTACAAATGCCTATTTTTCCATTAAAAACATGTTAATACTTTGTGGCATTATGCCCTGTTGGGAACTACAGAGTTCAGGTTAATGATAAACCCATCATGGTATCACGAAAGAGACTACACATATGGTTAGGTGCATACAGTACGTCACTTAAAATAAAACCCAAACATTTGTCTGAATTTCACTTGCTGGGCTCACCTTTTATGCTATATCCAGATAACAGCTTCCCCATGAGTGCTTGTGCTAAAGAGAAGTGCAAAAGTGCTGTATGGAAAATATAGCAACTAGTATCTCTTCAAATACTAGGAGGGTGCAGGGATATGATGTGGTGTTGACTGGCTTAGCACCACTTTTGCTGTACCACCCATGCAGATTTCTTTGGCCATTTGGATTTGTAGCAAACAGAACTGAGATTTTAGGCACAGTCCCCATGTGGAATGTGTCCCAAAATGAGTAACAATCAGGGCATCATTCACAAAAACCATCATTTGAAAATATTCTAGCTGTACTCTAAGGCTGTGGCTATTCTTTATGAGCCTACAGGTTTCAGAATATCTTTCTGACAACTTGCTTTATGAACAATTATATTTACAAGGGTGTTGAAGTCTTTCTATAATTCTGTTGCAAACTATTAAGAATTATATTTCAGGCATAGAGATACATAAGAAGCTGCCTTATACTGAATCAGGCTGCTGGTCCATCTAACTTAATGTTGTCTACACTGATTTTCAGTGGCTGTCCAGAATTTCAGTCAGAGTATATTTCCCAGCCATACCTGGAAATGACAGGGATTATTCCTGCGACCTTCTGGTTGCAAAGTAATAACAGATCATTCCAGTGGTTCCCAGGAAAAGACTTTGGAAAAGATATTAAGAAGGTTAATTGGTTTCATTCTAATTTTGAGTTTTGGGCATCGTCTACACTGAGTCTTTGGAACGTAAATGCATTTGGCATTTGGGAGGGGCAAATGCTCTTCACTTTTATATGCCAGCTCGATTGTGTTTAGTCTCATCTGATTACATTCTAAAATGAGAGATGCTGGAACACATGGAAACTTGGGTGGATGAGACATGTCATTTACAGAACAACAGCAAGCAATTTTCTAAAATACCAGTCCTTTAAATATTTTCCAAACAATGTTAGTCCTGATGGAGATGATAAAATGCTGTGCTGCACACTCTTTTTTTTTCAAAGAAATTTTGAAGTGAGGCTGCTGTAGGCATTTGACTTCCCAAATGAATAGTATTGAGTAAGCAATGTCTCCATTATTATTTTATTATAGTCAGAAGGAAAAAAAACACAACCTAGGGAAATCCATTGAAACAACAGCTGAAGCATTCATAAGTGTTTCAGCTGTTTATCTCATCTAAAATATATAAAATTTATGTCCTTGGGTTTTGGAAAAAGAACAATGAAATAAATGCATTTAATAGTTTAAACTGAAGGTATGTTCCCATTTCTTTTTGTGAATAATCCTTCTTCAGACACTTCAGCTTAATGCTTGTAGTGTAAGTATTACACAAAATAATGTTAGAAGGAGGGCGTAGTCACTCAGGCTGCTTCCACAATGATAAGTCCCATGAAGAATAATCAGAGTAATAGCCATTGGTCCTCAGAGAAACATCAGTTCATGAAGCTACTTGGACTGAGTGGAGATTACTTTAAGCAGCCAATAAGAATTGAAATTCACACTTCTCTGAATTTTTCAGTGCAGTCAAGTAATGCGTACAAAAATACATGAACTTGAGTAAATTGTGCATATAAATTCATATTCTAGTAAAAAAAAAACCATACAAAACCACATAACAGGTGAAATGGCTTTGCAAAAAGATGTATATTAGAAGAAATGTGCATTAAAATGCTGCTCAATTATCACGATGACTTAAAAAAAACTGATGTGGATATGTGGGGAACAGAAGACAGAAAAAAACGAGAAACTAAGAGAAACTGAAATGGTCCAATTTTCCCATACCTAACAGCTATAGTCTAATTTACAAATACCTAACCTTTAAAACATGTATTCCAAAAGTGGTTGCCCCAACCCTAGCAAAGCTAGGCCTACGTGCACTTGGCCTCTGTTGCTCAGTGCATAAGCCCAGAGCTACATGACATCAACCTATGCAGTGCCACTGTGGACTTTCAACACAACTGCTCAGAAGGGATGGAGGCTTTCATGGCAGAGGGAGGAGTAAGCAGGATCAGCCTTGTTAGCACTAGGAAAATGATGCTTTAGCTGTAGCTGTGCGAATACTGCAGCTCAAGCATATCCATAGACTTGAGCTGTTCTGGTGATTGCCTGTGCCTAGTGATTTACATGCAGAGTAAGCTGCACTTTACAAATCCATGTTGCAGAACATTTTTCACTTCACACGTTCCCCAAAGAAGATAGCTTGACCTTGTCAACAATATCACAAATAGGTCTGAAATGAAAATGTTATTTGTGGCCCTTATCAGCCCGCAAGCTCGAGGAAGGATAAACCTAAACTGGTGCTACTTCATTTGATTGCCACCTCGTGAGAAAGTTTTTTTTTTTTTAATGGTAGGATATAGATCTGTAAAATAAATGAATTGTTACTGACTTTTTTCTTGGGTTTTTCTATCCTTTATCCAGGATGATGTACATAGGGATGTTTCTTCCTATTTACAATCACCTTGTGAGATTGATTAGGCTAAAGTATAGTGATTTCCCTCAAATTAACTCATCAAGTTTCATGGCTCTCTTGTCCATTGAGCCTTGATTACTGAATACAGACTCCATTGAGGTGTTGGTAACATAAAGGTATTAATATGGTTAATATAATATAACTCCCTTACAAAGCTACTTGACACATGCCTGTTGTTTAGTGAGAAGAGGATGCTGGCTGGACTGATCCAACAGACACTTTTTACTTAGTCAGCCTCTATACATGGTTAAATTCCTTCGTCAAAAAGCAGTATTGATATGAAATTGTCCAGCAGCAGTACATGTCACAGCCTTTTCTCCCTATACACATAAAAATGTAAGGTTGTTGTCACGTTGCAGTGTGCAGCCACACCAGCTCCAGCATGATGACAGAGTGGCAGGCAGCACAAGTGAGCTGTTTTAAATGAGGATTAGGAGCACTTCACAAACTACCCTGTGAAGTGCTTTCCCCCTCCTGTTAAATATGGCTACCATGAGCTTACAGGCTTGGGGCAGGCTAGGAGGTAATAGTGAGTGAGATGTAAAGAAATGGGTGTTTATTCAAGTATAAAGGAAGGACAGGCTGGTCATGTGTGAAAGAAGTGGGGCTGGCAGATAGGTGAAGCTGGCAGAGTTGAGTAGGGGCAACAGTCTCCAGTTATTTATACAGTATTTGTTTCTTTCATCAGTCCCCTGCTGGTCTTTCTTTGGGCACTTGCAATGAATTCAGAAGTGGCTTGTTTATTACTTTATAATAAATTAGATTTTGGCCACAGAACTGGCTTGTTTTAACATACTCTCCCATAACCTTTTATTCTTTTACCTTTGTGGTGCCCTACTTTCTGCCAACTGCATTATTGATCAGAATATCAACTGTCCCTTTATGTGACAAGCTTTTTTATGGTCTGGATAAAGATCATATTAAATCTTTATGACACCTATAATGTTCCAGTGGATAAGTGAGTAGAACGGAATGTTTTGATTGTGGTTGTACTTTGTATCATGTAAGGAGTACGACCATAGCTCAGTGGTAGAGCAGCCAAGATTCAGTCCCCAGCATCTTCAGGGTGCACTGGCAGAAAATCCTGTCTGAAAACCTAGAGAGCCACTGCTGGTCAATACAGAAAATGCTGACATTGATAGACCAACCATCTGACTTAGTATAAGGTAGAGCTTCCTATGATCCAATACTCTCAGTGATTGTTAACTGCTAAAAAGCAAAAACAAAACAAAACCCTGATCTGACTCATTAATAATCAATTGTTGGAAATGCCAATGAACAATTAAAAATGGAAAACCCATGATTAAGATTGTAAGGTAAGGACAAACAATAGGATCCAAAGCATGTAGAGAAGCCCTGACAGATGACTTTTTTCTTTTTTTAAGAAAACCATCTTTGGGATGGAGCATTTTTAGCAGAGAGTTGGGGCAAGGGAAATTGCTTAACCTACTAATCATATGTTGTTGTTGTTCTGATTTCCCCTAAGCTGGCCCAACATTTCAGGTGCATATTTACTATGAATGGCTTCTAGTTTTCATGATCACAAGGTATATATATTTATCAAGCTTTATTAATATAAAACTTAGTAAAAAAAATCCAGTTAATTCTGTACATTAAGACATGGCTCTGACAAATACTATACAAAATCTCTGACAATACCATACAAAATATTTTTACATGTACAAAGATGAATAAACTCTAACAAAGTGAGTCCAGATTAGAACAGACATTTTTTCCTTTACATTCTGCCTTACTCCTTGTTGCCATTTACTTACCCTACACTCGTCAATTTTCTCTCAGTAGATTTAGTTTTTTTTAAAGCATCACATGCCTAGGCATGGTAAGTAGCATAAGATCAAAACAAGCATGGTGAGCACACACACATGGTGTCACAGAAATTTATGTAGATTAGTATTACAGCATTTTTAAAGTTTGAGAAAAATAAAAGATGCCAAATGAAAAAGTTGCAGCATGAAGACATTGATATTTAAATTTGCATCATATAGCAATCTCATCTCGTTGTCTGATGAGACTGTATACATACTCTTTAGAGTTGGTGAAAGTGGACATCTAACCTCCCAGAAAGAATCAATGAAAAATCAAAGTGTCAATGAAAAATCAAGTACTTTGGTTCAGCTACTTTCATTACTTACTTACATTAAGGCATATATCATCTAGATGTGGTGTCAATTGCACTCTATATAGCTGATGTGGGAATAAGAGGTTCTAGTAACACTGGTGTTGAACTGAGTTCCAATTAAATAAGCGGGACTTACTCTGATACAGTATGTTTAGGTTTGGCAAATACAATTCATTTATTTGATGAAATCTTCCATAAATGAAGAAGCTTTAACTAGATTTCGTCTAAAACTTAACGTCTACATTTGGCATTTTCAAACAAATTTAGTCTAAACATAATTTAAGTGTGAAGTGAGCTAACAATCTAAATTTAAACCTTGGGATGGACTGGGATTAAGTTAGCTGAATTTAGGTCCTAATGAAGTCCAAGGGGCAAATTTGTCATAACTACTTAAGTCCCATTGAAGCCAGTAGGAACTAATTGCAACTGTCTGGATCAAGTCCCTTAAGGCTAAGAAGACAGAGTGTGCTTGAAGACAAAATAACCTTGAATCATTTTGCCCCAGACAGTCTGCAAGAGCTTTTCAATTTTGCAAAGGAAAGGTTGGATAATTAGCAGACACTCCAGCCTAACAAGTCTCTGCATTTGCATTCTTCCAATGATATGCAAGAGTCATTACGAAATGTAGAACACCTGTTCAGTATCAAAAACTCTGTAACAGACATGGAAACTTCAATGGCTGCCTTAAGAATAAACTATGGATAAATCCTTGGAAATCTGCATTTTTCCTGCAACGGAAGTTTCAAGCAGCTTGTTTTCTTCACACAACTGAATGCAGCCACCTGGAAGACCCCAAGTCTTTCAAGAAGTGAGTCTGTGGGTGCAACATCATTGCAGGATTCCAAGTCAGCTGTTAGCACTGTCAAAAAAAATAAATTAAGAATATACATTTTATCAAAGATTGCTGTAAAGAGTTACTGACAAGTTTGAGTAGAAACCAGAACTGCAGATCAACCTATTAGTCTAAGTTTCAAATCTTACATGATCTTGGAAATGTCAAGTTTTTAACTTTGTTTTGCCGCTTAATACAGATTATAAATGGGAATTCTCCTTTAAATCCCCTCCCCCAAAAACAGTAAAGAAAAAGAAACTACGTTTGCACCCCAGCTGAGAGAAGATAAATTCTCTTGACAACTAAAGAAGTGCTTTTGTTTCTATACATAATAAGTTAAGCTCTACAGAAAACATTTTTTTAAATCAGTTTCCCATAAAACTGGAGAATGCAAATGAAAGATTCCAGTCTTATTGCTTTTTAAAATAGATTTGTAATATTGTTTTGACTTGTAAAAAAAGTTGTTCTTGTAAATGGATATTAGCTGACTGCAGATTTGTATATATATTAAAGTCCATATAAAACAAAAGTCCTGGAAAATTAAGTTACAGAGGAAGCACATTTCCTCTGGAACAGACTTGAGGCCCTTTCAATGTTTTGGAATACAACTCCCATGATCCCAGATCATTGGTACCAAGTTGGGAGAAGCTGATCTGCAGCAATGGAGTGTACATAGCTATTTTATGTAACACGTTAGATATGTTTTAAATAAAGTAACAGGGATGGAATAAATGTCATTTTAGGGCGTCTATTACAAGCATACTTGCAACAGAATCCTATGAATGTGTACTCAGAAGTAAGGCCTATTAAGTTTGGGACTGCGCTCTAAGGATGCTGTTACCAGAAAAACCTTATGGGTAGCTGAAAAGCCTAACAAGGAGCTACAGATATTTGACTGAACTTTAATGTCAAGCACCTGAAACCTGTATGGCAACCTTCACATGGTTGTCATTGTTCTACAGTCTGGTTCACTAACGAAAGATCACTGAACATATTGGCAGCCAGTGAGCAATTTAATAACCTCCCATTCCACTAAAATAAATTGGCCTATCCTTGCCATTTTTCATAAACCAGACCCACTCATTTCAAGAGGAGCTATTCTAAGTTTAAACAAAAATCAGCATCAGAGCAATCTTTGCACATCTCCTTTCAACATAAAAGCGGTCATATTAACATGAGATTCCCCTAAAGCCAAAATAATATTAATTCAAATGAATCATATCCCCCCAGAAGTGAAGCAGTTCTTACCTGCTGGCTGACAATGTTTTCCTGCCTACATTCTGAGGCATTGGCTCACAGTGGAAAAAGCTTTTTATCCACCAGCATCTTTCAAACACTTCAGGTAACCCTATAAAAGCATACGCATACAGAGTTGGTGAATAATAAAAACCAAAGCGACAAAAAAGGCTATTAATTTTAATGAAGCAACAATACCAGAAAAAGCAAAGCATACTGTAGTCTTATCTGAAAACATATTAGAATTAAATGCACAGTTGGGGATGGCAGGTCAAATGATTCCCATTAAGTATGCTAAACTTTTTTGGATTTTAGCTAATAATTTAAGTAAGAGTCACAATTACCATGATGTGTTTTTTCCTGGTCCAAGGAGTTTGTGGGTTCAGAGCAGCAAGATGAACTGCTTGAAGAAACACTAGAGTCAGAATTCAGTCGTGCTGTGTGTGAAAAAGAGAGCCTACATTACATTTGGGGAAATCAAATCAGTATCATACAGACGAGTGTTTAAGGTTCAAGCCACCTTCAATTACTTTTAAAGAAACAACTCTTAAAATATAACAAATGGTTAGTAAACACATTTCCGTGCCTATTGTTTCAAACAGTGGCTAATTTTTTACACTTCTGTAAGCAAACGTTAATTGCAAGGAATCAGGTTGCATCATATGACAGCAAGTTAGTATGACTCAAATGCGTATGATACATTCAAATAAGACTGAGATTAAAAAGATTATTTCAATATTAAATGTTTCTTGGAGAAACAAAGGATTCCCTCAGGAAGAGTCATATAAGCAGAGCTAGATTTAAGGGCAGGTGGTCCAGGAAACTGCTGGGGGAAATCAAGTTTGGTGGGCAATAGGTTCCAGTTAGTGGCACCTGCCACAGGTTAGATGACAGGAATAAATCATGCATGCAGAAATTGGCTACAACTACAATTAAAGATATTCCAGCGCTGAGCAAAAGGAGGGGTGAAGCAAATATACCTCATGCTTGTGGTGCTTTTAAATCTAAGGCCAGCCCTAAACATGAATAATGAAACCCATACTAGTATGCACACTAAACATGTGGCTGTCCGTACAGAAACAAACGTTTTGAGATCATGTTAGTCCTCCTTTCAAGGCAGAAAACTTACTTCTGTAGTACTGGTTCTTGGCCAGAAGGCACCCAGCAGAAGGCACAGCTGCCATTGCAATGGTTCTGCCCAGTAACAAAAAGGCAAAAATTATGTAAGGACACCTGCAGGTCAAAAGAAAATAGGGAAGTTGTAGGTTAATTTGCTAAACCACAGCACAGATATCAGATCTCTACAGTACTGGGAACTGTATCACATACTTGCACTATAAGATTATAGACCTTATACTTTATGGGTCTGAGTTTCCTAGGGACAGGGGGAAGATTCTTGTAGGTGAAGAATGTGTGGATCTTACCCACATGTGCCCAAAGTCCTGAGGTTTATGCTTACTACATGAAAATAAATCCCTCAGATTATGTTGCACCTTATCACTGAGCTCAGGTACTTGCAAATAAATGCTCTTGCAACTGTTGAGAGCATTTTAAAGTCAAGAGATGGCTATGCAGAAAGCCAAATCAGATGATTTATTCATCCAGCCTAATATTAAAAGGTAAAGGGACCCCTGACCATTAGGTCCAGTCATGTCCGACTCTGGGGTTGCGGCGCTCATCTCGCTTTATTGGCCGAGAGCCGGCGTACAGCTTCCAGGTCATGTGGCCAGCATGACAAAGCCGCTTCTGGCGAACCAGAGCAGCGCACGGAAACACAGTTTACCTTCCCGCCAGAGCGGTTCCTATTTATCTACTTGCACTTTGACGTGCTTTCGAACTGCTAGGTGGGCAGGAGCTGGGACCGAGCAACGGGAGCTCACCCCGTCGCAGGGATTCGAACCGCCGACCTTCTGATCAGCAAGCCCTAGGCTCTGTGGTTTAACCCACAGCGCCACCTGGGTCTAATATTGAAGCCTAATATTGCCTGGCTTCAATTTAGAGCTGGCAGCTTTCAGGCAGAAGTTGTTCACATCATGTCCTACCTTAAACTGAAAATGCCCAAGTTTGGGGCCTTCTATGTGTGAAACATGTGCTCTGCTTCTGAGCCCCAGCTTGGGTCTTCTGTGAATCTGCAGATCCACCATCAAATTGCTCACCTTATGTAAAGGAGCTACTTCCCATGTTGGCAACAACCCACTGACTATGAATGTGCACATGCTATTTCGGATCAGGTGCTTAGAGATTCCACCAACAGCCCAACTAAGATTTATATACCAGCGCTGCAAAAGCTTTACAACCTGTTCGATTCTTCAACTCAAAAGCCATAATGCAGAGAGGCATGTCTTGCATTGCTTACTGATAGAAACTCACATCCAGTCAAGGAAGTGCAATCTCTACGAACCCGCTTGGGACATTATGCAATTACCGGTACTTCAAATCATGAGTTGGGAAAAGCAAACTCCAGAAGGCACTTTATTCCTGCAGAAAGTTTGGGCATTCATTCACGGAATCCCAAACGGGGAAGGAGAAACAAGGCATGCACATGATCAGTCTACTCTAGATTACCTGTTGCTTGCTTTCTTCGCGGCGCTTTCCTCCGGCACCAGAGATCAGCGGTTGCGCTTCTTTTTTTCCCTTCAGAGAAACACAGACCTCGCCACAGTCTGAGAAGCAAGTTCGCCTGGCTTCCTCCTCTCACGCCTCCCTCCACTACAAGCTTTATATAGAGGAGCCCTCGGCGACGGAGCTGAAATTTGACCCGACAGGCGGCGAGGGGAGGGGGGAGCGGGGGCCGTCGCGCGCAACCGAACTCACTTGGCGCGCTGCCGGCTTGTCCTCCTTCAACCCGGGTCGGGCCAGGCCTGCTCAAGTCCCCGGATCCCCTAGCAGCAGCAGCAGCAGCAATAACAACAACAATGAGGCGCCCGCCCTGGGCACGTGCTGCCCCTCTGGCTGGCCGGGGAGGAGCGCGTGCTCCGCAGTCGCCCTTTGCATCGGCGGCTGAGGGGAGCGCACCTTCGTAGCTCCTCTCGCTGCTTCAGGGCCCCGGGAGGTTTTGGCGGAGAGCAAACGGAGCTTGGACACAATAGTCGCTTTCCTCCAGAGGATTAAGCAGCAGCGGGCTTAGCCATCGAATAGGAAGGGCACACTTCAAAAAAACAAAACAAGACCGCGTTTCTAGAGCGCTGTTTCGCAGCGCTGCCCTTTGCAAACAGTCCAGGTGTAAATCTCTCTGCTCGGAGGGCGCCAGACGTGTATTTATGCTGCATTTCATAGACTCATAGAAATGTAGAGTTAGAAGGGAACCAGAAAGGTCATCTCCTCCAATGCAGGAATCACAGCTGAACCATCCCTGACAGATGGCCTTCCATTTTCTGTCCAAAGCAGTCACTGGAGCAGCCAGTGTTACTGTTTTATTCTTTTTTTGTAAACAGCTTTTAGGTTTTCTGCAATCAAGCAGTATATACATTTTATGAAGTAAATAAAAGAAATCTGGGGGGGGGGGGCATTGGTAAACTCATGACAATAACACAAAAATGTTCCAGCCGTCTTTGAGCAGAACAAAAATTAACACCAGGAAGGTTGATGGACATAACCGAGTCTTTAATGCTTCTCAAAGCCTGAAGTGCAGCCACCTGCCACAGCTCAACTGGGAGGGAGTTTCAAAGGTGTGGAACCACCACCAGAAAAAGGGCCCTCTCTTTCATGGTCCCCTATTTCAAACAACAAAATTTTGAAATGTCCTACTGCAAATGTAGTGATGCCACCCAAGTGAATAGTGTTAAAGGGCCATTAGAAAAGTTCGTGGCTAATAAAGCTACCAATGGCGACTAGTCCTGATGGCTACATGCTACTTCCAGCATCCGAGGGCAGCATGCCTCTAGCAGAGGATGGCCGGTGAGAGAACAAAATGCTGGAGTAGGCAACCCTTTGGTCTCATCCATCAGGGCTCTTCTTATGTACTTAATATACTTAAGATATACTTAACAGTGACTGGCAATTTCCCATTTGTTCATCACCATAGTAAGTATGGGAGCCAAACCTTTTTCTAATGGGGCTCATTTTGCACTGTCGTCCGTTCTCCGGTAATGTTGGCAATAGTGCTGTAGAATGGTTGGCACCGTAAAGGAGAAGCCAGTTGTCCCCTTTCACTCCTTTAAAGGGAAACTGGCAGGACCCTAGTTTCTCTTTAAAAGAGAATGTTATTACTGACTGTAGTTCAGTTGACTGAACATGAAGCCCTCTAGATGTTGCTGAGCTCCGGCCATCCCTCACCAGTGGCCATGCAGGCTGAGACTGATGGGAGCTGGAGCCCCACAACATATGGAAAGCTATAAGCTCCCTATCCCTGGTTTAGGCAATAGTATATAGTGTATTGGAAGAAAAAGTTGTATATAAATGTAAAAATAAAATTATTTTTCCACATTACAGTGTACCACAGAACTGCAGGAACTAGCCAGATCCATCCTGCCAGTTGCTTATGTACTTGATTAGATGAAAAGCATTCATCATTCAAACAAGCAAACATATATACTATTTGTTTTTTTACATAACTGTAGAGATTGGCAAACTATTCTAAATGTTGGGTGCCTCAAAGCCATATGTTTTATTGATTGATATAAGTTTTATGTTGGCAATTTCTCCAATAATAATCATTTTATTTTTTTTATATGAAGCCCATCTGACTGGGTTGCTCCAGCCATTCTAGGCAGCTTCCAGCAAAATATAAAAACGCAACAAAACAATGGGCATTAAAAACTTCCCTATACGAGGCAAGGAGATCCTGGTGCATACATTATTCTCTCTCAACTCCCCCCCCCCCAAGCCAACATCTTGTCCTTGCAACTGTCATGCTCAGTAGCTCAACCAATGAGATTCCTGGCTAAAAGAGAATTTGAACCTGGAATCTTCCTACCGGTAATTCTAGTCTGACACTCTAACCCTTACATAATACTATACCATTGGATTTCCTTATCAGTTTTACTAATAGACAAGTGCAGCCAACTTTTTTTTTACAGGGATATATTACCAAGCTTAGGAGTTTGGCATGCATATCATTTCAGGCTGTGCTGTTTCCAGTTCTTGGCGCATTGCGTTTATCCAACAAGGGTGTGGGGAGCCTGGGATAAGCAGCAATTCCATATGGAGTACTTTGGTACCGCAAATAGATCCACATTTGCTAGCAGCCCTGCACTTCATTCACATTTATACTGCACTTATTAACTGTGCACAGGGAGTTCAAGTGTAGCTTTCTGAGCTGTGTGACTTACATGAATGAGGGAATTACACCAGGGGTTGAGGGGGTAGCTGTGTTCGCCAGTTGCAGCAAAGACTGCGGAGAGTCTTGTGGCACCTTAAGGGCTGATACGTTTATTGTTCATGGACTAGGGTCCACTTCAGTCACTTTTAAAATTTATCTAAGAAGAGGTAGAATAGCAAAGGGGGTTTCATCCTGAAGGATGTGCCATATCACGTTATTCCATCTCTTGCAACAGCTTCAGTGGGCGGCACATCCCGTCCCTTCTCTGAAGCGTCAGAGCTGGTTTAGTCATGTCTCCAATACAGCATTGCTCAAAGTGCACTAAGTTCTAATGAAAATGTAGACTTGTCCACAAATGTAAACAAGTAGCAGACGTCCCTTTACTTAATGTGAAACCTTTACCTCGTATGTTCAAGTGGCATTTTACACTGACCTCCTGTCAGTCTTAAATGGCAACTTATATAGTGCTACTCCAGAATGGGAAACTTGGAGGCTTGCCCCACGTTAAAATAGCACAGCTGACAGAGATAAGTGTCTGGAAGTGGAATGTGTGCTAAAATTAGTAGGATCACTTTCTTCGTGTTTTGCTTTTTAATTTGTTATTATATACTGAAAAATGGTCCGGATGCTGGGTAAAGTAGCAGACATAAAATGTTAACGTATTAAAGGAGCTCATTCTGCATTTAGATGACAATAGTGTTTTCATTATGTCCACTGAGGTGTTTATAGGGAGCTAATCTTAAATCTGCACTAATTTTATCTCTCCTTCACTCTTTTGGCTCAGTGTTTTAACCACCTGTCAAGTCATATTTCTTCACTCAGAAGGGAATTTGCCCCTTTGGGGACTGTTAGATTGACTGACATTCTTGTGCTACAAGAGGGTTTTCAGAGATAGATTAAACATATGCTGTCCTTCTGTAGAGTAAGATCCTGAGGAAACTGGGGAGATTTGAGTAGGCCTACATGGCTTTATCCTGGTGCGATCCTGCAAAAAACAATAATTACAGCTCCGAACATGGTAGTGTGTTCCTTATCAAAAGACCATGGAGGTGCTTTCATTTTCTCTTTCATAGAGATACTTAAACTACTAGACTTGTTGAAGCTGACTCAAGACAGTTTGTGACCTGAGGTAAACGGTTCGCTCCCCCCACATCCCCATGTGTGCACATGTGCACATGCACATAATCAAGGTGCAGAGTACCAAGACTAGCCTTGGAACCTCTGGTAGAAAATTCCAAAAGTACTGCTTGACTAACAATACCACAATGATAAATTAAACAACTAACAATTTGTGCTCTTTGACAACACCCATAATCAGCTGCCTCACTTTACCTCAGGGGGGTGCCTAAGCTTTTTCGGGCTAAGGACTGCCTTTCAAGGGCCATACATAAGCTATCATTGTGAAAGCATGGAAAGTATGTCCCTCTTTACTGTCCCAAAAAGTTGGACAGTATATACACAGCACAGGTGCCCAACACAAGAAAACACTCAGCAGACATGCAAGATACATACTGCACACACACACACACACACACCTCACATGCAGACCATACACACCTGCACACAGCGAACAAACTGTCTTTCACACAGAGATAACAGTCTCTCTCACACACATATGTAGGCATCCAGTTCTGTGGGTTTTTCCCCCACACCCCACAAATGCAGGGGCACCACAAATGGTAGGGCTGAGCCACTAGAATCAGGAGGCATGAATGTGCTAATGCTTACACCATGGCAGGTTTTAAGCATGGAACTAGCAGGACAAAATAAGATCATTTCTCTTCTCTCTCCCCTCACCCTGGCTTGCTTAGTTTGGGCACGGTAGTATATTCATTTCTGAGAGGTGTTAGGCTCTAGAATCCTTGGTGCCCTTTAATTTAAGGTATTTGTGTTGGCAAGCAGTGATCCAGATCTGGTGACACCACTGCTTAAACAAAACTTTGAGCCCATGACATGTACCTACAACATGACTACAGCAAAGTGGGCTAGAAAGGTCATTTTTAATGGTAAATTATAGTCCCCAAATCTCTGCAAAAGATCGCATGTTCTAAAACAGCATTTGCACAACTCTACAAATATTTACAAAGAAAGGAGAGGAAAGTTCATGCTCATATAAATACACGAAGAAGTGAAAAGGTTATCTGATACGAGTACATTTTTTGTTATGCGGGCACAGCAGTGACTACTGCATGATACTGCTTCATTAAAGCTAAGGTCCTTTGTTATTTGGCAGATTTGAATTCATAGTGTGTTTTAGAGTCAATTAAAATACATCTTCTGTTGATGCTCAAATTATATACTCATCAAGATTGATTAAGCAGCCACAGAACACTGTCTTGCTTCGTTCATTTCTAGAACAGTATATGCAAAGCTTGCGGCTCTCATCTGGGAGTGTTTGATAGTCTTCATGTCTCAAATGTTTTCAAACAAGTAGCCTTAAGCATTTGAAATGTGTCAAAATAGAGAATAAAGATAATAAATCATAGTATCACCAGGTGGAATACACACTTCACAACTATAGATTTAAATTACAGAAAAGGAGAGGGAGGGAGTCTTTGAGGACTTGCCAACATGCTGTCTGTAAGTGATGAGAATAATCAATTAGCCCACTCAAGTTCATGTCCATTTTAGAACTGCAGGATAGAAAGGTTACGGGCTGCTTCACACATGCATGTTCATCAACTGATTTCTGATCACTTGCCTGCTTGACACTTAACTATGAAATATCTGCCTATATTTTAAATCTGTGATACACAACGAGTCCCTTCTTCATGCTGGTCTTCCAGTAATGAAAATCCTGGCATGAACCAACCTTGATGCTTATGCTGCACCACTTTTTTTTTTTTTTTTTTACTTCAATCCACCCTTCCATATTCCAAATATTCCAAGTCCCAGACATTTTTGGAGCAACTGCTATGCACATTTTCTTTCCTCTCTTGACCTAGAAATAAAAACTATTTTATATAGAAGAAGAGTTTGGATTTGATATCTCGCTTTATCACTACCCGAAGGAATCTCAAAGCTGTTAACAATCTCCTTTCCCTTCCTTCCCCCCCCCAACAAACACTCTGTGAGGTGAGTGTGGCTGAGAGACTTCAAAGAAGTGTAACTAGCCCAAGGTCACCCAGCAGCTGCATGTGGAGGAGCGGAGACGCAAACCCGGTTCACCAGATTACAAGTCTACCACTCTTAACCACTACACCACACTGGCTCTCATAGAGAATGATGGGGCAGACATTCTGCAGAATGTCCCTCCTCCTGCTAGAATGTTTGATGTTACTTTTCTAGAGTTGTTCTTTCTATCTTATTATAATGATTTTGCTATTTTATCCTGGTTTTAGTATTTTATAACAAGCTACCCTGATAATGTATTTAAGAGGTATTGAACAGCAGGGCATAAATGTGTGTGTGTGTGTGTGTGTGTGATGACAAGCAAGATGGGATTAAAATGGTGCAATTGGAGAGACATGATGATAAAAATAAAATGTTAAAAGGTGGCATGCACAGTAATAAATACACTATTATCTTGACATTAGGTCAAAAATATAATACTTCTCTCTCTCCTAAATCTGAAATAGCATTCCTTCCTGGTTTTGATGTGTTTCATCCTTTGCTTTTGGTCATCATTTCATCAGATGTAACTCTCACCAAAAGCTGTGTACTATGTTCCCCTGAGTACTCAGAAGTACGGTAAGTCCTGTTGAGTTCATTTGGGCTTACTCCCAGGTAAGCGCACATAGGACTGTAGCCTTCATTGTCTCTTTGTGGTATACAAATAGGTCTAGTAAAATAAATAAATACATTTTGATTCAATAACACTTTTTATAATTTCAAATGCTCTTTGCTGGACCCCAACCATCTTAATCTGGTCTTGATGACAAGGTCCAAGGAGTGAAGCAAGGGCTAGACTTGGTGAACAACACATGGGACAGTGCTGGCTAAGCAAAAGACTGCGGTCTGAAGCAGCAACGAGTTATTGTGTCACTCAGACTGACAAAACCAACCTGACTGGGAAGGTTCTATGGGAGTCATGCTTTTCACATAACCAACTCTGGCCTATCAGATAGCTGGAAGATCCTTCTGAGTTTGACCCAACTCATTGCAATTTTCTCCACTGGCACAGACTCGCCATGGGTGACCAAACAAGGTCTCTGAGTGGCATTTTCATAGTCACAGCTTCAATACCTTCTGTGGGGTTGAGTCCAGGTATGCAGGCATCCATCCATCCTTCCACCCACCTACCTTCTGCCACTCACTGTAATACTTTTAATATAATACCATAGTTCAAATTCCAGCTGTACAAAAAGGGGGGGGGGAAGAAGGATGGCTCATTGGCAGGGGCAATTGCAGGGCTGGAGATTTCATCACAAGGCCTACTTTGGGGTAGCAGAGCGATCCAAATCCCAGCCAAGTACCAGCCGGAGCAGTGAAGCTGCCACCACATCCTCAGATGCATTGCTCATCCCAGATAGGGCAGAAGATGAGAGCGCAGGCAAAAACCCACTCCAAGCCTACAGCTGGTGTGGCAATCAGCCTGTATCCATCCTGATGTCAAGTGACAGCAGCAGGGCTGGCTCGGGATCAGGGGATCCTGGACTAGCTCTGCCCCTTCCTGTCCCTGAAAAAATCCTGTTTCATGACTTTCCATGGGCTTCTGCCTGTGGAAACTTCACCTGAAGCACTTACATGAACAGAATGGGGATCTCCAACAACACACACTCAGCACCATGGGCCTGGAGTTTGGATTGCACCCTAAATTGCCCATGAAAAGCAATGCCTTTTAAGAGAATTTACTGTGGCTACTTTATATACCTCGTAATAACAAGACATGTAAGTACTGCTAAGGAATAATCACATATGACAAGGGTGCAACTGCTTCTCTAAATGATAGCCATACTGGTTGGACTGTTACAACAGTAGCATGAGAGAACCTGTGTCTGTAGTCCATCTCTCTGCCGTGGGATTGTTCAGAGATACTGATGAATACCATTTCCAAATCAGTGTTGACAAGCTTTCTCCATGGATCCATGGCTACAGCCCCCATAGCTGAGGGGGTGCAAAATAGTAGTAGTAGTAGTAGTAGTAGTAGTAGTAATACCCTGTTTCCCCTATTTTAAGACGTAGTCATAAAATAAGCCATAGCAGGATTTTTTCGCATTTGCGAAATATAAGCCATACCCCGAAAATAAGCCATAGTGATAGGCGCAGTTCTGGAGGGCGCCAAGGAAAACGCGGGGCTGGGCTTACGTAATAAAAATAAGACATCCCCTCAAAATAAGCCATAGTGTGTTTTCTTGAGGGGAAAAATATATAAGACGGTGTCTTAAAATAGGGGAAACACGGTATATGGGTACCTACTGAGAAGATCCATAAAAAAGCAACTGTACCAAAAGGAATTATTGTTAAAATAAGAAACATTTGGGGGGGGAGTGCTAAATTTTGTTCTCGCTCAGGGCACCATATTACTAAAGTCCACCCCTGTACTTAACACCCCCCAGCAAAAGCCTACACTTGTCCACTTAGTAATGAAAACATCAATCAGACCTTGAGAATGCTGCAGTAACATACAAAAGTTCACAAAAGTAAAGTTCATGATCACACAAAGCCAAGTGTACAATATGAAAGGGCATCCTGATCAAAACAACAGTCAAGATTTTATTATCTCAGCAGTGTGCTGGTAAGTAATCTTTGACAGATGTGTCAGGCAGAGGCAGTAAAAGTAATCTGTAGTCTTTGCAGAGAATGAGGAAACTGTAACTATCTTCATATTTTCATTGTGGTTCTTTGAATGGTGCAACAACTATAACTCATGTCCTCTCCTGTGTAGGTTTTGTGAACGAACTGAATGTATAAACAGCAGCACGACACACGAAGAAGACTAAAGGTGATGAAAGTTCAAGAAAAATAAAAGTTAATTCTGAAATTCTTATACCTGTACTCATCCTTATTTTAAAAGCACTGGGTATTTGTTGATTTCATTTAAAGCATAACATCTTAATTTCATATACCGGTAGTTCGTTCTTTTAATTTACACCCCTCTTTTTGAATTAGAGTTCCAGTTAGAGTAATATTTCAATTTTCTATTCTCATCTTAATTAGATACTACATATACTCTCATTAAAATTAAAAGTGTTGTAGATGTTCTAAGGCAGGTGTGGGCAACCTTTGGCCCTCCAGATTTTGCTGGACTACAGTTGTCATCCCTGACAATTGGTCATGATGGTCAGGACTGATGGGTCTTGGAGTTCAACAACATCTGGAGGGCGAAAGGTTCCCCACCTCTGTCCTAGGTTTATCATTTGTTATGTCTTGTGTTAGCCTTTCAGATCGGAGCCATATTTTGTATGCTCCGTTAATCCCAATACAGTGGCCCTGATGATCATCATAAGAAGAAAAAAAATGACAGGAGGGATTTCTAAAATTGGCCATAGTACAGCAGACTAATTTCCCACAGATACTTATTTCTGATTGTGCCTAATGTTCATGAAAAAGCATACAAATAATTGAATAATGTCTCTCCTGTTACAGTATTTGTCAAGAAGACATTGGGGACACAAAGTGAATCCCATTACCACCTTAGATAATAGCTATAGATTACCAGAATTCCATATTATTCTGTGTACTTCACATGAGTTTTAAACTTTGTTCGTTAAACTTCCATGACCAATGACAGAGTGCTGTTTATGTATTTAGCGGATGTGACCCAATTAAGCCGAGTGACCACAGCATGTTATCTCCATTGTTCCAATCCTCAATTCCTCCAACAAAACTTAGAAGAAGACAATCATAGAATCATAGAATTCTAGACTTGGGAAAGACCCTGAGATTTATCTAGTCCAACTGCCTGCAGTGCAGGAATATGCAGCTGTCTCATATGAGGATAGAACCTGCAACCTTGGCATTATCAGCACCATGCTCTAACCAACTGAACCACCAGTGAGCTAACTTCCTCCTTCATCTCTTTCCCATAACTTCACACAACATCCCTTTTCAACCATCTTTTCTTTGGTTGGTTGATCACTGCCTTAAAGGTAAAGGTAAAGGGACCCTTGACCATTTGGTCAAGTCGTGGACGACTCTGGGGTTGTGGCGCTCATCTCGCTTTACAGGCCGGGGAGCCGGTGTACAGCTTCCAGGTCATGTGGCCAGCATGACTAAGCCGCTTCTGGCAAACCAGAGCAGCACACGGAAACACTGTTTACCTTCCCGCCGGAGCGGTACCTATTTATCTACTTGCACTTCGTGCTTTCGAACTGCTAGGTTGGCAGGAGCTGGGACCGAACAACGGGAGCTCACCCCGTCACGGGGATTCGAACTGATTGGCAAGCCCTAATCTCTGTGGGTTAACCCACAGCGCCACCCGCATCCTACTGATCACTGCCTTAGCTCTAGAGTAAAGCTTGAAGACTGTATAAACTTGTTCCATCATTACTGGATTTTGCTCCCAAGGTCTGCATATTGTTAAAAATAATCAGAAAGGTGTGTGTGTGTGTGTGTGTGTGTGTGTGTGTGTAGAAGCTACACAAACATCTATTTTAAAAAGGAGGAAAGGGACAGCATGGCTCACACCTTTGGCCATTGGACTTTTAAGAGCCTAGGATCTATATAGGCTTCACGTTCACTCATGGATGCCTGGCAATCCTAGATACATAAGATGCTTTGCACACACTTGGTGGTTGGGGTATTCCAACATGACTTCACAACCCCACTGTGTGTAGCCTAGAAGTTCATGTTGACTTTGTGTTGTTTGGTGCCCTAATGTATCCAGTTTGTGGAATACTAGATATGTTGCACTCTCTCTTTCCACCTGTTCTAAGATATCTCTCTCAGTATCATTTATCATTTATTTTCTGCATTTCTATCCCACTTTTTCCTCCAAGGAGCTGAAGGTGGCATGCATTGTTCTCCTCCCTCCTCATTTATTCCCCACAACAACCCTGCAAGTCAGGTCAGGCTGAGATGCAGCAAGTGGCCCAATGTCACTCAGTGAGCCTTATTGCTGAGTGGGGATTTGAACCCTCATCTTCCGGGTCCTAGTCCAGCACTCTAAGCACCACACCACACTGGCTGGACAATGGGATGGTGGGGCACTGAAGAAGTTATGAGGAACAAATGTGCATTTGTAGAGGGAAATTCTAATGATGACATTCAGCACCAAATCCACTGCTTGCCAAACCCCGCAAGGGCCTCATTAATGGTGCCTCAGGAGCAAAGTTGTTTTAAGTGCAAGTTAAGTGCAATGGCATAACTTGCTCATTGATAGTTTCCTTAGCATGCAGCAAATATGCCTGTGGTCAATTTATATGCCCCATGAACATTGATTCCGATCTATAATTAATTAGGAGTTATTCCATATTTCAATAAACCAGACTGGAGTAATTCTTCAATTCCACCATCTTCTCTGAAATGAAAAAAAAGTAGCATTTTAATAGTGTAGTTTGCCTGAGTTTGCTACAATGCATGCAGTTTATTGTTATATATTTGTGAACAAGGTTAAGAGTCTATAATATCCTGTCCCAGTGTAATCTGATACTATATGGTGCTTTTATTTCCTGACTCTTATCTCAATTCTCTTGGAAAATTCATCCATGCCTGGTTCTGTCTTCTTTGACTGATTATATATTATGAAATGCTTTCTGTATTTGATTTTTGAAATGACAAATGAATGGCTTGAGGCAGTCAGTGTAGTTTAATTTGATTGAACAGATCATATCTAGTAATCATAACTTTTATAGAGCATTGGTGGGAAGTAAGCAGTGTTTGTGCGTGAGACAGAGAAAGAGATAGAGCTATATGTATGGCCTTTCACTCCCATTTTGCCAGTCCTCACTCTGCTGTTTGGACTAGTAGGGACAATGATCTTCTGTAGAAAATACAGTTGGATGGGCAGTGTAAAAGTAACATAAATACACAATCCTTATAAATAGCATTCAGAACAAACCTTCCACCAGGGGTGGTGGACCTTTGACCCTTCAGCTGCTGCTGAACTACAATTCCCATCATCTCTGGTCATTGGCCATACCTGCTAGAGCTGATGGAAGTTATAGTTCAGCAACATTTGGAGGGTCAAATGTTCCCTACCCCCACTCCTGAGTTTTGTGGAGACTTCTGAGGGGAAAATTCTAAACCCTATATCCAGTTAAATATATTTAAGCTCATTCAGTTGTTCACATCCCCCCCCCCCCAGAACAAAATAGAAATGGTAGGTCCTTTTGACCTGTGGTTCCCCACAAAGTTCTTCCATTCTATGCTCCTAAGGGATTGTGCTAATTATACTTGTTCCACCAGCCTTTCTTAATGCCTCTGGGTCAAATTACACATTATGTTACACACACATTTTCAGTACAGTATCATGCCTAGCACTGGTGATTTTCTGTTGACAGAAGAAGCTGCCACATGGGGCCCCTGAGCCATATCAGGACCATAGCACATGTGCAGCAAGTTTTAATCCTTTTCTTGTGCTGCCTACCACGCTGAGAATCCCCTCTCCTCCCAAGCTGCTATTTCCCCTGAGGGTGCTGCTTAATCTCTGTTTTCATTGCAAACCAAGAATGCATTTTAAAGCAAATGCAATTAATAGGTTAATCAATTAATCAACTAAAATCTAACAATGGTCTCAAAGTCTCTCCCTCTGGAATTGGAATTTCAGCTCAGTGCAGCAGCATAGCAAAGATTTTTATTGTTGGTAGTCAATGGCCATTACAACACAGATGTGTGACTGGATGCAAGGAAATAAGAAAAGGATGTGTTTTTTAATGCCTTTCAGCCTTGGTAGGTTCCAGAGCAGTGCACCAAAAATAAAATATAAAATGGAATATATATTTCCTGTCAGCTATTTTCCCCTTTGTTGTGCAGGTACCCTTGCACATCCACTAATAACTCAGCCCTAAATATGCTTTTCATTTAAGAAAATAACAAAACCAAAAGGCTACTAGGGCTTCTTACATGAATTTATGTGTAATATGTTCTAATTTGAATTTTTTTGTTTCTATTGTAATTGTATTACTGGAAGCCACCCCTTGATGATGTCTTTGCCTTAAAAGATGAGGCATAAATTTGTATAAACCGGAACAGGGAACCAGACTGTGATTCTCCAGGTGTTGCTAGACTCACTGTTGAGCATGCTGAACAAATGAATTACTGATTAACAGATTATTAAAAACAACACTGAATCGACAACCATGCACTGCCTGAATAGCATCAGAGGAAAGTGATAGTACTGTGGGCCAAGTTAAACAACTCTCAGGGGAGAAAAAGTCCCTATGGCATTCTGAGAAGTGAAGCAACAAGGTTAAATTTATACCAGACACCTCTGCTGCTGGGAAGAGAACAAGTCCTTGTTTGTTGATCCAGAATCTTCTAACTTACAATATGCACTCATTGCTCTCCAGCAAAGGCCAAAAATGTTTGGGGGTAAGGGTCAAATCAGGATGTAGTATATTCTTCACCAAGTGAAACATTTTGCAAGTTACCTTCTAGTGATTGGTACTGGAAACTTAATGGATCTGTGTGATCTCAGGCTTGCCCAGTTGTTGTTGTTGTTGTTGTTGTTGTTGTTGTTGTTGTTGTTGTTGCAACATAATACAATACCATAGAAATTATGTTTAGGGATAAATTGTTTTTGTAATGTTATGAGAACTTATAATGTGCTTTAAGGAGATTTTTTGGCTATTTGTGAAATGTTACAATATTTATGAAAGATTAATAGCCTAGTCAGCCATTTTATACAACACCATCCATTTGCATCAACCCCAACTGAATTGGCAGCTTATTGCTGAAGTTTGCTAAACACTTTCAGCTGATGCCAAAGAATGAAGAGCAGATGATACTGTGTAGGTGCTTTCAAATATTGAGCTGGTCTCCCTTCAGGCATTGCCATTCAAATGGTGTGTGCGCACCATGTCATGTGAACGATTATGCGGGATGAGGTTTACATGCCCCCCAATATTTTATTCAAGATATCTGCAAATGAAGCATGAAGTCTGGCAACATTAACCCCTCCCTATGGGAATCCCTTACAGATGATTGCAGTGCCTGGAGAAAGGCAGACAGGTCATGTCTCCACAGCATTGACCAAGAGAGATGACCACTGGGAGGAGCGCAGAAAGAAGGAACGCCATGGTGCACCTGTAGCAGCAAAACCAGATGCCTTCACTTGCCCCTGTTGCAGCAAAACATGTCTCTCTCGCATCAGTCTTCACAGCCACAGCAAGCACTGTAACTATCCAACAGTATGACTTTACCCCCAAAGGTGTACTCTTCCATTGTCTCCCAAGACAGACAGATGACAACAATGGCAACAACTAGCACTTAGAAAACAGAAGAGGAAATGCAACATGGACTGTGTTGTCTTTGCACATAACATATATTTTTATACTCTTTTGTCACTTTTTAAAGAGTAGTGGGTGTTCAATTCTAGTCCTACACAGAGTAGACCCATTGGAATTTATCATCATCACTAATTGGGTTCATTCATTTTAATGGGTCTACTCTGACTAGGACCTAGTTAAATATAGTCCAACACTATTGATAATGTTGTCATATGATAAATTATGAAGTTTATCATTCTCTATGCACATAAGGTACGTAAGACTTAGTGCAGACAGCTTTTCTTGTAGCACAGCTGTCCACAGTTCATTCTTTATCTTTTTCAGCCATGAAAATGACCTTTCTCTTGAGCTGTTTGTCACTCTGAGACTTTAAAAGGTGCACGATGTTGCTTCTACATTAAGGAAAGTCAATTGCCTCTTCCCTTAGATCAGTGTTTCCCAAACTTAGGTCTCCAGTTGTTTATGGACTACAATTCCCATCATCCCTAGCTAGCAGGACCAGTGGTCAGGGATGATGGGAATTGTAGTCCAAAAACAGCTGGAGACCCAAGTTTGGGAAACACTGTCTTACATGATGACTTGATACAGTTTCTTGTGTAATAAATGTTTTTTATCCAAGTGATTTGTTTGATATAAGCACGGATGTTCTTTATTTCCTCAATAAGGTTAACATCAACATTGTCGCCTGAAGCTTCATACTGCCACACAACTTTTTCTGAAGTCACAGGAAAAAAATGTATATGGTTGCTGGTTTCATCAAGCTGGTTTCAAGTGCATCCATCACAGGAATAAAGAACTCAAAACTTGTCTCTTTGAGAAAGCCTTTCATCAGCATCAGGTGCATCACCATCATTACACACATACACACACACACTTTTTATCTTATTCACACATTTGCAGTTTACATTCTTTCGCTTTGAGTTCTATTTCATCAAAACTTTCTCAGGTTTCTTTTAAGAAGTAAGAGAGTGGTGTGTAAATATTTGCACATGTGCTAAAAGTTAGCTGGGGTTGCTGCAGAGCCCTGCTGCTTTTGTGGAACTGAGCTAACCAACAATTCCAAAGTTCTGGCATGAACACAAACTCTCATTCCTCCATTTTCTCCTGAAGTGTGGCAGTTCTCTCCTTTTATCACGCTTTTCAGAGTCACTAGGTCTGACCATGTGCAAGGGCCATCCACAACTGAATCATAACTCTCAACTATGGCTGAAGATGCCTTTGCATGTGCTTCCCACCTCAACTGTGAACATTTAAAGCACATGGCAACCCCCTCCCCCAGAACTGTGGGAACTATAGTCCATTAAGGTTGTTGAGAATTGAATATTAGTGAGGGGTAATTTACAGTCCCAGGATTCTTTGGGGGAAGTTGTGTGCTTTAAATATATGGCATGCGTGCAGCTCTAGTGCCAGAGAGATATTTTGGCATTGTGGAATCACGACCCAATAATGATCTGGATACTGTGCAGCGTTTTGTAGAGGCACAGAAAAATGTGCATTTTTTTTGCACAAAGTAACATTGGAATGGCATAGACGACAGAAGTTTGGCTGTCCCTTTCCAGATAGGGAAACAGCTGGGCCTCCAGCCAAAGCTGATGGAAGGCACTCTGGGCCACTGAGGCCACCTGAGCCTCAAATGACAGCAACGGATCCAGAAGTAACCCCGAGCTACATACCCACTCCTTCAAAGGGAGTGTAAACCCATTAAGAGCAAGCAAGCTCCCACCCATCCTGCCTAGGGAACCACCCACTAACAGTGCCTCAGCCTTACCTCGATTGAGCTTCAGTTTTTTGAATCTCATCCAGTACATTACCAATGCAAGACACTGGTCCAGCACATCCACTCCCCCACCTGCAGATGTAAAGGAGAAATAGAGCTGCGAGTTATCAGCATATTGCTGATACTTCAAAACTCCAGGTAACCCAACTCAGCAGTTTCCTGTAGATGTTAAACAGCATGGGGGCAGTGGCGTAGGAAGGGGTATGCGGTGGGTACAGTCTGTCCCGGGTGTCATCACTGAAGGAGGTAACAAAATGGCAAAAATATGTGTTTTTAAAATAAAAACAATAAAATAAATAACAAAATAAAATAAAAATATGTGTTTTTAAAATAAAAGAAGCGTGTGCTTCTTCCCTTGCAGCCTCAGAGCAGAAAGTGCACGAGGCTCCTTTTGCCGGCCGGCCTCTTGCCACATGCTCTCACCAAAAGAGAGTCAAGCGTCGGCGCCGCCAGGTACAAGGGGGAGGAGCTCAAGGAGGAAACCCTGCCCTCTCACCGCCGCGTCCTTGCATCACGTGGCTCCCTCACTCCCTCCTCAAGGCATGGGCAATGGTTTCTCTTCCGCCCCCCTGCCTTTGTACCGAGATCCATTTTGTGGGCAAAAGCGGGCTACGGTCGCAGGCTGGACGTGCTTCGCCCCCTCCTTCCTCTTACCCCCACCTCGCTTCTTGACCTGAAGTAACGAGTTAAGACGTTTGTTCTCCCACTCATTCTCCTGTCTGCGGGCAGGTAGGGTCTCAGCCTGCATACCAGATGGAGCTGGTAGACAGCCACCCTGGACACAGAATTAACCTGTGCCTCCATGGGCAACTGTGAGTCCAAAATGACTCCCAGGCTGCGCACCTGGTCCTTCAGGGGCACAATTACCCCATTCAGGACCAGGGAGTCCCCCACACCCACCCGCCCCCTGTCCCCCAAAAACAGTACTTCTGTCTTGTCAAGAAAAACTATACTTTCCTGCGATAGCTATTGACACACCTCTGTGAGGAGGAAATTCCATGACTTAGGAGCTGCCACAGAGAATGCCTCTCCTGGGCCACCACAACTCAAAACGGCAGAGAGAGGTGGAACGACCACAACGGCTCCCATTGCTAATCTTAACACCTGGGTGGGTCTGTTGAGCACTCAAAGCGCACTCAGCCACTTCAGCTCCTACTAAGGTCATGCATTAAAAGTCTCAGGGGATGTGTGGGTTAGCAGTATTCCAGTAATAAGACAGTCTTTACTGCTCAAGCCCAGTTATTTATGCAGGCGGGTGTTCCCCAGCTGCAATAATAGCTCATTTGCCCTAATAGCTGCACATCAGAAGATCTTTTCCTCCTATGAACTGCTGCACCACAGCCATTGACTTTCCAATAAAATAAATAAATAACCAATATCTGTGTCAGCAGCTCCTTGTGTTATCTATTAGCCACATTAGGAATGCTGCTTTATGCATGTACTACTGGGGCAAGGCATTTTAAGGTGTTTAAAAATTGATATGTTTTGGAGTACTTGCTGATAATGCTGAGCTCAGCACAGAGGCTTCCCTCCTTTTCCATTTTCTTCACGCACTGCCAAGCTGTTTGCTAACCAGCAGCAACCTTTGACCCACTTTTTCAGAAGACTCTCAAAATAGGCTGTTGCGAATGTGATTCTGCTATTCAGTGTTGACTGAATCTTCTGGTAACCAATCGCGTCTTTCTGGAGCAAAGGTGGCTTGTGTGGGCTGAGAAGCCCAGAAAACTAGTTGTAGGTTTAATCCTACTGACTAAACAGCTCCCACCTGACATTTAAGCAACCTTGGGACTCAGATTTTCCAACAGAAGAGGTTTGTTCCATGCATTCTAAATAATCACAACTGGCTGACCCAAAAGGAGATCAAGGTGCTTAATAAGGGTTTGGCTTAAAAACAAAACTCATTAAGGCTAGAGAGCTTTCAGTGCCAAGCCCACATATGAGAAAGTGGAGGTTTTATAACCTTCCACAATTAAAAACTTTCAAAGGCAAACACAGATTTGTTTGCTCTGTTGTTGCTGCACAAAACTGGAGGGAGATACACAGTAATAGCTTTTTATTTGGTCAACAATAGTTGTGTTAAAGGTCCATAGGCTTGAGCCAAACTGGGCATGGAGCAATATATTTAATAGGTAAGTTTATATCCCACTTTCCCCCTATGAACCTCAAGATTGTATGTGTGGATTTTTTTTCTCCCATCACACATGCCCCATCTGAATGTTATCTTCATAAAAACTGTGTGTGGGAGATTAAGCTGTGTAAGAGCAATGGGTCCACAATCACTCAGTGAGCTTCAAATGAAGATTGGAACCTGAGTCTCCCTAGTCATAGGGTCACATACACACCGTAGAATTAAAGCACTGTAGTTTGTTAAGGATGGTGAGAACTGTAGCTCTGTGCAGGGTAAATTATGGTTCCCAGGATTCTTTGGGGCAAGTCGTGTGCTTTAAATGTGCATTAAAAATGCTATACATGTATTCTGTGGGCATGAGCCTAGGCTGAACCACACTCTTCTGTTGAAAACTACAAATCAGCTTGGAATTACCTTTATCATTAAAATGTGCTAGCAGAATTCATTTTGCAATGAGGTTGCAAGTCTTTATGAACAAAAGGCTAGGCGTGATTGCCTGGGAGAACGTTTGCTAATTGTACTATTGCCTCCAATGAAAAAACCGGTTTTGAAATGTGCGGTGGGGAAAGGGTTTCTTGGAAACACACCAATAACTGATTCTCTCCCTCTGGTCTCCTGTTTTAATGGTGAAATTTCAACTGAAAACCAATTTTCTTCTGAGCTACGTCATACCAGTTCAGAAAGCATCTTTCCCCTCAAGGATCTGCCAGTTCTGAAATGGGCATGTGCTAACTGTTGGGGTTCTGGCTTTGAAAATACCAGACCCCCAACAAATTTAATGCCCCATCATCTGTCATAAAGATTTGCTTTTACTGTGACAAATCACCTCCGTGCATAGACAGGAGCTATAAAAACCTGGCCTTTCCTTTCCAATGTACCCCAAAACATGCTGTTTATAATCCCTCTATATAAGTACAATTATCCCATATAATTAAGAATTCTGTTAGCTGTAATGCAATTCTGAACAAGAAACGCATTCTGAATACTATGCAATACTTTCGTTTTTGACATGACTTTTTTGCCTCCTCCTTTTTTCTCAGCTTCAAACTTGATGTGACTTGGGAAATCTGTATTTAGATCTCCCAAGATTTCGGGTGATTCCTTGGATTTGGGGTGAGACCTTGCTGGAAACTGGCACCGATACCCCTTCTCCACCATTGGTGGAGGCAGCTAAGCAGGTAGCGTGCGAGGAGGGTGCCACCTCGGGGCTTCTCCACCATCGGAAGAAGCAGCAGGCTGGGTATTGCAGGTGGCAGCAGGGGCAGGTATGGTGGCACTGGCAACAGGACAGGGTGACACATCCCGTTCCACCTCAAGTGGCGATATGGGAGGCACCGCCCCTGCTTCCCAGACAGCTCTGGAAATTGCCACATTGTGAGGGCAATAAGAGCTCTTAGTACCCTTAACAAACTATTTCCCATGATTCTTTGGGGGAAGCTGTGACTGTTAAAGTAGTATACTGCTTTAAATATATGGTCCACCCTGAGTAGAACTTAGATTGGATATAACCTTTAGTCTGGATCCAACCTGGGTGGAATCTACACACATTAAAAATGTTGTGAAAATGCTTTAAAAAAAAAGTTTTGAAAAAATGCATTGAATTTGCTATAGCTCATCATCGCCATCTATTTGCAGCTGTATAGCTGAGTCCCTGGTATATATTTCCCATTTAATTCTTTTTTATTTTTCACCCTCTAATGGTTGTGAATCTACTTTGCTCGTTTGAAGTAATTTTGTGCCTTTGTCATCCTGAATGAATGAATGCCACGCCATTTTGTGCACAGGGCGTCTTTTCAAACAGAATAAAGAGACCTGAGGAAATAAGATGCACAAAGGAATAAAGCCTTCCTCCATGCCAATCTTTTGTCACTATTATTCACACCTCCCTCCTCGCATTTCATATAGCATGCTGATTGTGTTGCAGGATGGCTGGCATCTCGGTTCTTTGACAGTAACATTCACCCATCTGCATGATACTGAATACCTATTCACACATGGAAATTAAAAAACCTTGTAGCATAAAGGCCTGCATACATTGGCTACCAGCCCACGGAGCCTATCAAGGAGTACCTGCCAGGCACAGGATCTGCTGATTGCTGAAGCCCACCATGACAGCTGATATGGAACTAAGAAGCAGTTAGTGAGCTGACTGAAGTGGCAAAGGACATTTATAACTGTAATAAACTATAAAGGTAAAGGTAAAGGGACCCCTGACCATTAGGTCCAGTCGTGTCCGACTCTGGGGTTGCGGCGCTCATCTCGCTTTATTGGCCGAGGGAGCCAGCGTACAGCTTCCGGGTCATGTGGCCAGCATGACTAAGCCACTTCTGGCGAACCAGAGCAGCGCATGGAAACGCTGTTTACCTTCCCGCCAGAGCGGTTCCTATTTATCTACTTGCACTTTGACATTCTTTTGAACTGCTAGGTTGTCAGGAGCTGGGACCGAGCAACAGGAGCTCACCCCGTCACAGGGATTCGAACCGCCGACCTTCTGATCAGCAAGCCCTAGGCTCAGTGGTTTAACCCACAGCGCCACCTGGGTCCCCTATATAGTAATAAACTATACTTTCTCACTATGGCTAAGAATAAGCAACCTTTCCATTCTGCTAGATATTGTTCCATGCATTTGCTTACATTACAAAAGTGGCTCCAGATTCGTTGCTCATCATACATACTGTGCAAATTTGTTTTCCTGCCGTTTATATTACACCCTTCAAAAATTAAAAAAAATTCCAGACAGTTTACAGTCAATCATAAAGCAATAAAACAACAATAATTGTTTTTTTTTCTTTCTAGAAAGCAAGGAAGTCTATAAGGCTATAAAAGTAAGTGCTATCACTCTGAATTATGCTTAGAAATGGGCTGGAAGCCAGTGAAGTTCTCTATTATTATTATTATTATTAATATTTTTATTTGAAAATTTAATGAAGAGGAAGGGCAAAGACAAATCATATGCATGAATACTGTTAATAGTAACAAAAAAAACCCACCATCAGTTCACATTATGGGTACAGTAACCATCAGAACATATGCCTCTTAAGTTAAACACATAAATTAATATATGCCCTCCTCTGGAGGCCAATTAAGTTCTTTAAGCCCTAGTGAGACATATTCACAAACCAGCCACAGCTGGTAGGCTTTGTTTTGAACAGCAGGCTCTTAATAGTCTTCCAAGGCAACCCTGCATACAATGCATTGCAGTAGAGAACCAGAGCATGCATAACAGAAAGAGTTGCAGCTTGCATACCAGAAAGGCATTCTGTGCCATTGAAGCAGGGCTGCCCCACCTATGAGGCAGGGTGAGGCAGCCACCCCAGGCAGCAAATCTGGGGCCCTATCATCACCACCACCTCCTCCTCCACCACCCCCTCTCTTTCCAGTGCTGATCTTCATTTCCCCCTTTAATTCCAATGCTGATTTTTACTCCCTGCTTTAATTTTGATGCTGATTTTTTCACTCCTTCTTTTCATCTCAATTGGAGAGGGGGAGGGGGTGCCACCTGGATTGCCTCTAGTGACCATGCTGGACCAATGAGCACCCACGGTCTGCAGACCTATTCTTTTAGAGAAGAGCAACCCTATGCAGAACAGGTTGACCACCATCTGATTTGATTCCTTCCCTCCTGGCAAAGAAGTTTGTTATTGTACAATAACAAACAGACAATAATCTGCAGTTGTTCCGGAAGATATTTGGGTCATTCCCCAGAATGAAATACCAGAGGAACTCTCAGCCAAAGCAAATGTCTTTAAACATTCTAAATAAACATTCAAGTGAATAATTTCTAAGAGTTATGCTTTGGCTCCTAGGCTTCTTAAAGAGATCGGTTTTGGATCACTGCCTTAACTTCAGCAAAACAAACGGCAATTCTTTATCTTCCAAAGTACTATAAACATCTGATGTGTTGGCATGCCCAGCTTATTCTCTTTCAGGCAGAACTACTGCCCTTGATTTCTGAGTACATGGTACAACATGGCAGTGACGAAGACATGGGTCAGAGTCTCCTGGACTGCAGTGCCTTTCCCAGAAAAAAACAAAACACCAAACATTTGTTCTTCTTCTAATGATTGCAGCTGAGGTTAAAGTCCATTCCCCCCATTGCTTTCTATTTTCAACATGGGGTTGCTTAAAGAAAAACATTTTTCACTTGGTTCTGTTTTTACAAAACAACATTTGTGAAATGAATGCTATTTATTCTGTAAAAACATTGTGACAACACATCCTTCAAATCAGGAAGAAAGCACCACAAGGCCATTATAGCATTTCTGTTGTATGTAGACTGTGATCATACCTCATTGATCAGAGTAGATGCATGGGGTCTGCGCTGCCAACCAAGCAGACTGTCAACGTTCTGAACAGAGCATAATAAAGCTTCTGTGTGTCTTGCTTGGAAACAGGAGTCTTCTGAAGATTGACACGAACTCTGGCAGATTCGCATCTAATCCAGTTTAGCCACTTTGCCTGTTTAAAAGATGCAGGTGTTTCTACGTGATCAGTTTCTTATAAAATTGTAAATGCACTGTTATTACTTGTAAGCACAGTCCAGCCAAAGTCAAGCACTTTTTAGACCTATTGACAAGAAAAACAAACACATTTTGTTCAACAAGAAAAACAAACATATTTTGGTGTTTCATCCACTGATATCAATGAGATTTCAAATTAAGCAAAATTTGGCTGGATTGCATTCAGAGTTTTGGGATAAATTATGTTCTCACCCTGCAACCACTGTGCTGGTATTTTATTTTATTTTTTAAAGTGTGTGTGTGTTTAATTTTGCAAAAGGCAAGGCTACAAATCATAAATGCCAAACATATGAGAGAAATCCCTAGAATTTCAGAAGGTAAATAAAAATAAATAAGATCTAAAACAAAGGCTGGCATTTAGACTGATCATTCTGTCAATTTCCAACAGTGCCATAGCGTGCAACCCAGAGTTCCCAAGATAGTGCATCGGTAATGACCGCAATGTAGAATGCATCTGAGTCAATATCACAATACAGGCAACGGCACTGGATAATATCATTAGCGATGAGTGACAATCTCTGCCCACTCCCACACTCATCTCCCGACCATTTTGTAACGTTTTTAAATGATTTGTTTTATTTTAAAATCCTTTATAGCTGAGCCACTCAAGCGTAGGAGCTCTGAAGTGGCTTTTTACAGTAAATGCAAGCACTTCATTCTTCCATAACAATGCCCCAGCAAAAATGAACAGGGTTTTTTTTACCCCCCCCCTTTTTTCCCCTTTTAATAATCTCCATTCCTCCCTCCTAGCACCTTTTAAAAGAAAAGCAGTATACTCTCTACACTCAAGCAGATATGGTCAGGGCTAGCCCACCCATGACACGGAGTGCAGCAGTTGCTTTGGGTGGCAGAAGTCCAATTGGAGGTGCACCCATGAGCACCCCACAACCTTTGCTGCCACTGGAGAAGTGGTGGTGGCGGCGGCGCCTACGTCTGGTGAGAGTTCACAGCATCTCACAGAAATCCCATGAGATCTCACTGAAATACTGTGAGAGCTTGCGAGAGCTTGCTGGAAGCTGCCACCACTTCATGGGTGCTGCCGCACAAGCCAGGTAAGGGAGACTTTGGTGACACAATGGCACAGCAGTGGTGCAGCACAGCAGCACATTCCCATTTTGCCTCAGGTGGTGAAACGGGATACCTCACCCCATAATACAGTTATCCATTGAAACAAGGTCCTCCCTTGTTACCACTTTAGGTAATGGGGCCTCCCACTGCTGTTGCGCCGCCGCCGTGCAATTTCTGTTCTCATCCTGAGGTAAAGTTCTTAACCCGAGGTACTACTTCTGGGTTAGCGGAATTTGTAACCCGAAGTGTTTGTAACCCAAAGCGTTTGTAACCAGAGGTAGCACTGTACAGTGGTACCTCAGTTTACGTACTTAATCCGTTCCGGAAGTCCGTTCTTAAACCAAAACTGTTCTTAAACCAAGGCGTGCTTTCCCTAATGAGGCCTCCCGCCGCCGGTGCCCTTCCACCGTTCGGATTCCGTTCTTAGACTGAGGTAAAGTTCTCAAACCAAGACACTATTTCCTGTTTTGTGGAGTTTGTAAACCAAATCGTTCTTAAACCGGACTGTTCTTAAACTGAGGTACCACTGTAAATGGACAAAAGTACAAAGATTCTCAAATGTTTAGGGGTATGGGTACTTCTGCGCCCCCCCCCAGGAAAAAAAGCACTGGTTCTAAGGACAATAATGGAAGGAAGGCCTCTAGAATGTTGCCAAATTTATGTTATTTAAATTGGAAGAGCTGAAAGGCGGCTTTAAGGGGTATACAAATCTTCCTCCCAAATCCCTACCTTTCAATCCTTTCCTATTTTATACACCTCTTCTGTCACTCTAGCCAGTACTTTGTAGGGCGTCTTTTCATCTCACTGTATGATCCCACTCCATCTGGGATCATGTCAGGAATATGATGACGCCATGGTATCACAAAGCTAATCTAATATGGTTACATGGCAAAGGCATTAAGAGCGAACAAAGCAAATGGTTGGCCTCAGCCAAAATGGAGAGGGAGGAAAACGCATCTTGAGAGGAATGGGGAAGGGAGGAAATGCATCCCTGTTGCCAAGGCAACAGGGCTGATACACCATGATTTGCAACAGTGTAGTAGGATCAAGTGCAGGAGCTCCAGTCCTCTGTTTGGTCCTTGGGACTCTTCCCAGGCCACCACCACACTCCTTGAGTGTTTTTGCCTGATTGAAATGTGCCCTTAAATTCTGACCATGCCTTTTATTTTTTATTTTATTTTATTTATTGACTTTATATGCCGCCCTGTACCCGCCTTGAGCATGTGAGAGTGTATGTAGAAGCCAGTCTAATGTGCAAATGTAACATTTGTGTCCATTGCTCCTCTTGGCCCCACCTAGCACTGGCATGTGGCCCCTGGGAGGTGTCCCAGGAGGAAATGTGGCCCTTGGGCTGAAAAAGGTTTAAGGGCCCTCGCCCTGCTACTGCTCTTCCTCCTCCTTGCTGTTGCTGCTTGCTTGCCTTCTTCTCTGTGAGTGAGTGAGCAGTGGCGGGAGCAAAGCAAAGGAGCAGCAGCCAACATTTGCCTTGATTCACTGGGAGTCCACAACATCTGGAGGGCACCATGTTGCCTTTTTCAATGTTAAATAATGTGGGAGGGGAGACAGAGAAAAGATGCTGCATCTCCAGTTACTGCTGAAATGCAACACCAAGACCCAGAGCTCTTATGTGCTGGCATTCTCTTTTCCAGACATCTGGCAGCCAAAAGTAATGCAGTATTCTATGTACAACTGGCGATGTTGTTATGGAATTCTACCCCTCACAACTTTACTTACACCTGCGAGGTCTTAATCAACACAGTATCTTAGACAGTGTCTGCTTGTGTGGCCAGTCAAGTATTAAAAAGTAAGCATAATGTTGTACATTTACATACTGTAATTTCACAGCTCATTGTATCATTTAGCAGAGATTAATTCTGATGCATTCAACAGGATTATTGCATTATCCTAAGAGCATTGCACGTTCTCCCAGTAATATATTGATTTGTCAGACTTCTAGACAGTGGGGTGTTGTTCCCTGGTGGTCTTTGCCACTTGACTTACCTAATGTACTTCATGCACTCTGCTATGTGCCACTTTCGGTAATCGTAAATAAAATGACGAAAATTGGATTTTGCAAGCATTTCATCACCATATGTAAACAGAAATTATCTGAGATTTATATTATGAATGTATTTCATTAACATAATTGCACTCTATAATAAAGTGATTTCTTTCTATTACAGGCCTTATTGTCTCTGTCACATGAAACTATTCTGTTCTAATTGTTTGTCTATGGCCTTTCATTGCAATCCTCTTATACTGTATAGTTATACATGGTGCCCCTGCACTGATGAAGACATCTGGATATAATAATAATAATAATAATAATAATAATAATAATAATAATAATAATTTTTTATTTATACCCCGCCCTTCCCGATTTAAAAACCAGGCTCAGGGCGGCTAACAACAAATATAAAACAGTGATTAAAAACAACTTAAAATAGCTTAAAAACAGCATAAAGTCCAACATAAATGTAGCATCGCCAGGGCTGACTGGCCAAGTTAGTCCTGGTAGGGCCAGCAAGGAGACCAGGGAAGAGTTTAAATGTGGGGTCCCAGAAGGGTTTCTTCATAGAAAAAGGGAAGGGAAAAAGGAATGAAGGATCAGGCTAAATTGAAGGCCAGGCAGAATAGCTCTGTCTTACAGGCCCTGCAGAAGGAGATCAAGTCCTGCAGGGCCCTAGTCTCGTGGGACAGAGCATTCCACCAGGTTGGAGCCATCACTGAAAAGGCCCTGGCCCTGGTGGAGGATAATCTGGCTTCTTTAGGGCCCGGGACCCTTAAGCTATTATTATTCATGGACCTTAGGGTCCTCTGTGGGACATACCAGGAGAGGCAGTCCCATAAGTACGAGTGTTAGGGAGAGGGGCAATACTCAACACAGACCCCAAGTCTACGCCAGAAGGTTGAGGGACACTGTGGGGCAGATTTGAAGAGGGCTGCAAGGAGGAGGAGGAATCACAAAAGAATCCCTTCCTGCTCTGCTGATTGTTGCCTTCTGTCAGCATAGGGGACACGAGTGGCTATCAACTAATGTGTTTTTCAGCATAAGGATGATCTGTCTGCTATTAAAATATGCAGCACTATGAGGCTGATGGTGTGGTGAATCATGTCTCCATGACTAGCAGAGGTCTGCACTATCAGCACCTTTCCTCTGTTCTGTCTTGTTTTTATTGAATTTGAGACAAGCCTTTTGCTCCACAATGAACACAACAAAGTGGTTTAACCCTGTGCAGCTGGAAAGTCATGCCTGTACAAATATTTCTAGGAAGAGAGCAGATTGACGATGATTTGTGTCTGATGATTCATAAGCTTTACCAGTGGCGAACTCCAACAATATGAGATAAAAACAAGGGCATCTTCTTATGTCATGGGCTGCAAAATAAGTAATGCTAGCAGTATGATACAAAGCTGGACCCATACCCATCTGCAATGTAGACGTGCAAATGTAAAGTTTCCAAATCAAAGACTCAGAGAAAAACAGATGCTGGGGTATTCCCTATTCATCTTTGGAATGCCCTCTCTATTGAGATATGCCTGATGCAAACATTGATTACCTTTCAACACTGGTTAAATACCTCTCTTGTCTTTTCTAAGGCTTTGTAGGAGGCTGGTGTAATTAGGCCAGTTGCTATCTTATTTATTAATCAACATTGCAAAGGGTGTGTGTGTGTGTGTGTGTGTGTGTGTGTGTGTGTGTGTGTGTTTTAGTGGGAAATGTAGCAACATTCCTGCCTAAGGTCTCAGCTAAATGCCAAATGGTCATGTCACCCAATTCTACATTTCTGGAGAACCTGTGTAACCACCCTTAATCTTCCCATACAGCTTTTTCCCTTTTCCATGGCGTTTGGTCATTTAGGAACCAAAAGGGCTAGGCATGTACTCAGAATGACTGCATGCATTTGATAGGGGGATTATCAATGCTTTTTTTTTGTGGGGGCATCATGTAGATGGCTCCCCTGTGGGTTGGTGCCACAAGCAGAATACAGATGTGCCACAGACCATGGATGTCAATAAAAAAAAATCAGATCACTCAAGCAAATGCATCAGATTCAACTCTAAATGGGAATGCACCATATACCCAATCCTTTCCTGCTGGATCAGTCCAGATGCCTAAGCAGACTAGCATCCTGCTTCCTCCAGCAGCCAGCCAACTGCCTGTAAGAAGCCCATGAGCAGGACGTAACCACAATGATTCTTGAGCTTTCTTGAGGCAATTATTGCACCTTTCCCCAAAAGCTTTCGTCATGTTTCATAGAATCACAGAATCATAGAATTGTAGAGTTGAGAGGGACCCTAAGGGCCATCTAGTCCAACCTCCTGCAATGCAGGAATCTCAAGTAAAGCATCCATGGCAGGTGGCCATCCAAACTTTGCTTAAAATCCTCCAATGAAGAGAGCCTGCCACTTTCTGAGGGAGTCTGAAAATTCTTCCCAATGTTTAGTTGGGCTCCTGCATCTTTTTCACATGTACTGATGGTAAGCCAGATGTTCCCGATCTTATATTTGTGCAGCTGGTTCTTCCTGCCTAACTGTAGGACCTTACATTTGTCCCTATTAAAATTCATTTTGTTAGTTGTGCCCCAGTTCTTCAGACTTAATGAACCTCAATTCCTTTTGCATTTCACAATAAAAACTGTGGCTATTTTCCACAAATGACTGAAGGCCCTCAATTCCAAACTCAAAACTATTCTGTGTTAGCAGAAGGGATTTCTCAATAATTTCTCAAGAAAAAGACATGAATAATAAACCATTATTCTGTTTTTTCTCTCATAAAGACAAACATTTCTTGATTATATTTTCATTTTCTTTCTGTGTCCTCATGTTAAGGGAATACTGTAAAGCATTCTTCTGTTTCTCATTTAGTTTACGGTAAATATAGGTACAAGGTAGAAAAATAATTTTTCACACCTCAAACATGCTGACAGCCTGATAAACAAAGTTTCATTTGCATGTAAATATCATTTAGCAACATTAAGTCATTGCCTAGCCATACTGGCTTACATGTACCTATTTCCTGTTACTAGAACAAAAAATTATTAGTATTAGCTTGAGTGGAAGGGAAGCTCCATCATTCTTTCTATTTAAAGAAAAAATATTGTTGAGTGGAATCTCCGCATGTGGATCCACTTCTAAATCTGATGCTGGATGTTTAAGCATAAATAACAATAAAACAAAAAACAAAAAAGGCTACTAAAGTGACAATATCATTTTCAACACTATCATCTTGTCTGTTCAAGGTGGGTCATGACATACAAATCATAAATCAGATTCTGCTTCATGAATAAACCTATAATCCATAAAACCTGTAATTTTGTGTTCTGAAGTGACAGCCTTCATTATTTGTACCTTGGCAGAAGTCCATCCTTCTTGTTCATTCACTAGTCAACATTTGTTTTTGCTTCCACATGCTATGAGGAAAAGTATAGTGATATGATTTTATCTGCAATCGTTTTTATTCCTACAACACCACCAGTCTCTTACTAATGTTATTGTAGAACTGTAGAGTTGGAAGGGACCATGATGGTCATCTAGTCCAACCCTGGAATGCACCAGGCACCAAATTTTGGTATCACACAGGGCACTGCTAAAATTTGAAACTCCATAATCAAACCTGGCAGACTGTGGAGGGGACACCTGGTGAAGGGGATAGGATCACGAAAGATCATTGCAACTCTGCCTCCTGCCCCCACATCTCGCCTGCTGCTGCACCAGGCAGACAGAGCCAAGAGACACATACAAAGCTTTCATTACAGATTCCTGGCTGGATGATACCAGCCAGGTATCTGTAATGAAAGCTAGGCTAGCACACTCATCCAGGATCAAGTCCTGGATTTTTGTTGTTTTTCATTGAGGTTCACCATTCACAGGCACTATTTTCAATACAGGGAGCCCGTCACCATGGCTATCCAGGTTATTTGAGCTTGGGTGGGTGTGCAGCAGTTTGGGGGCAACCAACACCCTGTAGCTCTCCTCTCTCCCATGATGATACAACTGTCTTTCCACCTCTGTATCACCATCTGCCCCTTACAGTTCCAATGGCTGCTTCCTGTTTCTCTTCATCTACCCCCCTCTTAGGATAACACACACCCCCTCAAGCCACAGAAATCACTGTTCCACCACAACCCCTGCTCCATGAGCAGGCGGGACTAGTGCCACCCTGAAATGAACCCCCCAAAGGGTAGAGCACCTTTAGTGCCCACCTTAATGGTGTCCCCAGGAGTGGCCGTCCTACCCTTACCAGCCTTTATCTCTCTTTCCCTGGGTGTGGTAACAGGCAAAATACAAGAAGATGCTAACTCAGCAAAGAGGTAATCTTGTCAGGCTAACGTCCCAGTGGTGAGCTCATTATTGCATATTGATTATATTTCCAGACAGTTGGCTGAAAAATCTTCAGAAACCATGAATCAAAATACATAGATCCGTTTTCTGGACAGCTTGTTACAGTTTCTAGCAGCCAAGAGTTGCTCAAGATTGACCACCTCTCCCCAGTCTCCTTTTCTCTCTCTTTTTGATTAAGGTCTTTTTTTACTTTTACTGATCCATTCTACTCCCCACAACTTATAAATACTTTTTCTGCAAAAGTAACTTTCTTCGAAGGACCAATTCATCAAAATAAGATACAGTCAGCACTTTCCTTCAGTCTAGTGATGAGGGCTAATCTACTTCCGATTCTCCGTTGAAGACTATGATGTTCACTGGAAGGACAGATCCTGAAGTTGAGGCTCCAGTACTTTGGCCACCTCATGAGAAGAGAAGACTCCCTAGAAAAGATCCTGATGTTGGGAAAGATTGGGGGCACAAGGAGAAGGGGACGACAGAGGATGAGATGGTTGGACAGTGTTCTCGAAGCTACTAACATGAGTTTGGCCAAACTGCGAGAGGCAGTGAAGGATAGGCGTGCCTGGCGTGCTCTGGTCCATGGGGTCACGAAGAGTCGGACACGACTGAACGACTGAACAACAACAACAATGGCCGATAAAGAATTAAACTAAAGAGGTTCAGTCAGATAGGGAGTTTTTCTTCCTCCCTCATCGTACTAGAACTTGGGACCATCAAATGAAGCTGAGGACAGACAAAACATATTATTGACACAACAACATCCAACACCCTTTTAGAATATGGCTTTGGGGGGGCGTGTTATTGGGTTACTGCTTTTGGTTTGATTTTGTATGTTGTGGTTTTATACCTCCGGGTATAGGGCGGTGTATAAGTTGAAAATATTATTATTATTATTATTATTATTATTATTATTATTATTATTAAACTGTGGAATTTGCTACAATATGGAGGGATGACCAGTAACTTGGATAGCTTCAAAAGAGGTTAAGACAAATTCATGGGTGAAAAGGCAATCATTGGCTACTAGCCACAATAGCTATGTTCTACTCCCCTATTGGCTCTGAATATAAATTGCTGGGAATCACAAGCAGGGAGAGTGCCATTGCACTCAGATCCTGCTTGGGGGCTCCCCATAGGCATCTAGTTGGCAGCTGTGAGAATAGGATGCTGAATTAGTTAGGTCTTTGGCTTGATTCAGCAGGTCTCAAGAACATAACTGGGGGGGGGGTTAAGAACACCCATTCTGGTTCAAAAGAAGGGTATCAAAGCAATGGACAGTGGGGAGACCTCTAAGAATGTGCTTCTGAAGAAATGTTCTGCCAATGTGGAGAAATATTAGCATGTCAAATATCCTTTCGCTGGAATTTTAAATTACTCTTTCCTGGTCTTCTCCCCCACAGTGCTGAAGGCTTGCTACACATCAGACTGCTGCACTCTGTCTGCCACTGTCTTTCTAACAAAGATAGCCCCACTTAAGGCAGCTTTGTTAAAAGCCATATAAATCTCCAGGGGCTTTTTATACTCTTGGAGTGATAGGTCCTGTCCAATTACTAGCCTTACTAATAGGTCTAACTGATTATAGCATCTATCTTGAGACATGACAAGCACTGGGACATAGCTGTAAGTAATGGCAGATACAGTGGGCACCCTGTCTAGATAAGGAGTTGCAACTGCCTAAAATAGAAATGGTAGTGACAGGTAGCTTCATATCTAGACAGGGCAACCTTCATGTTTACCTGTGTTGTAAATTGGTTGGCGGTTTTGAGAAGAACTTTGCTCAGCAGACATTTTTCAGTGAACCAACCTCATCTGCATCCCCCAGTCAAATACATGGATTAGAGTAGGGCTGCCATACGTCTGGCATTTCCTGGACATAGCTGGAATAAGACAGTCAGAAACAGTTTCTGGGCAGAAATTGCTGAAATGTCTGGGGAAATATGTCTGAAGTCTATATTTTGGTGAGATTTTGCAAAAAAAAAAAAAAAAGAAAAGCTTCCCCCCCCCCCCCCAAGAAAAAGCTCAACAACTTTGCCAAAAAACACTCATATTTCACTTTTTGAAATATGGCAACCCTACATTAGAGTGTAATGATGCTTCAGAGTTCACACTACTCCAAATTTTGTGACACCACAACCTAAGAATGTTCTACTGGAATGACAATATTAGGTTGGTTCTATTTGATTTAGAACACAAAATAATTCATAGAATCATAGAACTGTAAAACTGGAAGGGTCATCTAGTCCAACCTCCTGCAATGCAGGAATCTTCTGCCCAACATAGAGCTCAAACCCATGACCCTGAAATTAAGACTCTCCTGCTCTACCGACTGAGTTACCCCTGGCCAGAATAAAAAGCCTGGTTTTTGTTTTTGTTTATGTTTATTCTATTTTTCAGCTCAGTATACAAATTTTCACACCCATATTGGAATTAATTTGTTTCTGGCTGCAATTCAAAATGATGACCTACCAAGCCTACATGACCTGGCATTAAAACACCATGTTTCCCCATACGATTCTGCCTGGATTTTAAGAGGGAGGCTCTTCTTTCCGTCTGCAGTGTCTTAAGGGCATTTGGCAGAAACTCAAAAGATGATCTTCTTTAAATCCTTGCTAAAAGAGGGACATCTAGCCCCATCTCTGATGTCTTTCCACCAGCAGTCAATGATTCAGTTACGGCCTTGGCCCATTACCTGACTTAATATAGCCATGGTAAATATGATGTGATTGGTTTAATTGGTTCTTTTTATCATGGTTGTTTTTATTCTGTTTTATTTTTTATTTGCCTTTTTAATACATACATATGCGTGCGTGCGTGTGTTATGTAATACACACACACAGAGAGAGAGAGAGAGAGAGAGAGAGAGAGATTTTTTCTGGGGGTACACATACCCCTAAACATTTTGTGAATCTAAGTTTGGCCTCATTGAGAGGCAGTATTTCAATATGAGTAGGAAAATGAGAGTACCCCTAAACATTTTTTAGAAAAAAGCACTGTGTATATATGCATGTATGGGTGTGGGTGTATTACTTTGTATTTTCTTTCTGTTATCTGCTTAGGACATTATTTGGTGAGAAAGCAGGGTACAAATTTAATACACCAACTAAATAAGAAAATGTTTCGTATGCAATGACTTTTTCAGTCAAAGTGGTTTTGGGCCCACAAACAAGACAATGTTGTGCTTTAAACTGCCACTCTTTAATCCAGAGAAGGGGCATATGGCCCTCCAGAGGCTGTTGAACTCCAATTCATGTCACCCCAGCTGGCATGGTCAGTGATCAGGGATGATGCAACATGCTCCAACAGGGATGATGCAACATGCTCTAGTCCAACAACATCTGGAGGGACACAGGTTCCCTATCCCTGCTTTAAACTAACTCCAATTCAATATGTCTGCTCTGAATATGTCGAATGTTGGATATTACCCTTCATGTCCAGTTTCTGGGGTTTTTTAAATCTTTAATTTTATGATGGGGTAGGAAGCCTCCAGTCCACAAGTCCTCCATTGGGCTCCTGAGACTCTGCCAAGGCTATATCCTCCTCCACCACCAGCTCTCCTCCACACCCTCAAGTGCTTTTGCTTGGAACATTTACTTGAACTGTGATTATGCTTCTTGCTTAACTGGAGGTACAGATGGGCAGGGCACAGAAGTCTCTGGCCCAGCCACCATTGGTATGCAAAGAGGAAAGGTGCCTTCCCAAGTATTGTAATTTGCTGTGGACTCTCTATGAAGTTACAGAAGCACATGGCAGTTGAGTGGACATAAGGGTGGGCCCAGTGAAAAGTAAGTGGAATAAGATCCTCTTCCCCAACAGAACACTGCAGGAAACAGCTGAGACATGTCACATTGCCTGGTCTTTGTCCAGGTGGAGGAGGAACTGGTGAAAGGAAGGAGGTGGTCTTCTGGCTTCATGATGCTATTGATCAATAATAAGGCAAGTTCGCTTGCTGTGTGGAATCACAGCTTGAAGGTCTCTGATATCCATGGTCAGAAGCTGGCTGGTGTCTAGTGATGGACCTAACAGAAGCTGGCAATGCTGGTGGGCAGAAATTGGTGGAGTTTGCATTCAGAAGCCAATGGATGCTGTAAGACTGAAGCAACTCAATATTTGCAGGTGTATGTTGGTTTAAGTTCACCTTTGGAAGCTCGTTGACAGAAGCCAGTGGATATTTGTAGGTTGAAGTCAGGGCACCGAATGTGAATGAATGGAGAGTGAAAGATGAGTGAATGTGTATGTTGGCATTCTTCAGGGATGTTGGCTGGCCTATGTTTGTGTGTGTGAAAAGGAAGTTGTGAATGAATAGAGACTGAATGATGAGCGAATTTGTCTGCTGAATGTTGGCTGGCATATGTTTATGTGAATGAATGCAAGAGTTTGAATGAATGGTGGGTGAATGATGAGAGAATGTGTCAGCTGGTGTATGTTTGTGTATGCAAGTGAGAGGTTTTGAATGTGGTCAAGGCAAATGAAGTTGCCAGGCAAAAGCCAATGGAAGTGGATGATAGCCATTCCACTCATTGTCCCTGTGTTTCTTTCTTCTAGGGATGTCTGAAGTCACTGAGGTTTTCTAAAAACCACAAATGAAAACAATAAGAGAACTGCAGGGCTTAAGCAAGCCAGTTTATATTTCTAAATAAATGTCTTTTTAAATACACATGCTTTTAGTGTTCATTCTGTCTTTTCCTTCAAATAATGGGATATCAAATACTTGAGTTTTATGGTGTTCCCCCTCAGTATCAGCAGACATGAAAAGTGGGCAAGATGAGAAATAAATAAGAATCACTGCTGAGATGCCCTCACAATAGTCAGGCCTCGGGGAAGTTGTGATGATGCCGCCACAACTGTTGTTATGGGCTGCAGACGGCCTGTTTCAACCCACTGATACTCATTAACTCCATGTCACTATTTGTTAAGTGAGAAATGTTACAGTACATTTAAACCTAGGAATCCAAAGGCAACTCTTAATGAATAATTTTGACTAGACTCAAATTAAATTGGAATCTGTGGAGACTCAACAAAGATAAATTTGGTGAGGAGATTCATCTCAGACATACATCTTCAGGCGATATATATTATTCTGCCATAATGAAAGTGAATTCAGTCCATCTGCTCATTTTATAAACCTCCTCAACACGGAGCTGGCAGGCCATATAATGCCTGCCAAGCCTCTTTGTCTGGGCAACTATCAGACGTACAGGATAGATTATAGCCCTGGAAGAGCAAGACAAGTGCCAAGGCTGGCCTGCCTATTTACTTAAACATCAGTATAGAGGCTCATTCTGTCCAAGTACAAAAGTACTGCCAGAGCCATCTATCTTTTTTAATTTGTGAGAACATCTTGTGCCACAAAAAACAATAATTTAACTTAGCCTGCTTCTCTGAGGAAAGTTAAAAGGTACATGGGTAATAGTGCATACCTAATTGAAATGGAGACAGTAACAGCTTCATCTTCAACATAATGCCTGCAATGTTCATGCCACACCATATTTTGAGATGTTCTGTTGGCTACACACTAGGTGATACACTCTACTCTCATGCTGCATAACTATTTTTGCTTATTTGGGAATAAGATCTATTGAGATCTACAGGGGGCACTTTCAAGGAAGCATGTGATTATAGCTGCTGCTTGCAATCCTTTGTTATCCATGATGGTTGGTCGACTCATTACTGGGAGCCAATGATTAGAAGTTAGTCTCCTTACCTTTGTTTGTTTGTTTGTTCATTTATGGCTAGCTTTCTATGAAGCTTCTCAAAGCCAATTCACAATAGAGGACAACAAAACACATATAAACAAATGCCGCATATAAAAACAAATTCAAACCCAAGTCCACAGATACTGACTGGAAACCTCTTTGTGTTTTTGAATGAGTTACCCATCAGAGTCTGGATAAGGTGACAGGAGAGAGGAGAAATCAAGAGAGCAGACAAACATGCTGTTAAACATCTACAGGAAGTTACTGAGTGAGTAATCCAAGGTCTTAGAATGAGGTGTTTTTCATTAGGGTGATGACACCCAACTCTATTTATCCTTTCATCTGACTCAGATGAGGCTGTGGGGTTGCTGAACCATTGCTTGGAAGGAATAAGTAATGGGCTGGATGGAGGACAATAAAGTTGACCTCAGTCCAGAGAAGACAAAGATGCAATTGGCCTGTCTGCCCTGGGAGTGGTATTCAGCTCATTCTGGGTGGAATAACACCCCTCCTAATCAAGTTTGCAACCTGAGGGTGCTGTTAGACACTTATTTTTGTAAGGCCAACTAATTCCCATGGCACAAAGTGGCATTTTACCAGCTGAGGCTTGTGTACCAGCAGCAGCCCCTCCTGGACAGATACAACTGGTCAGTCATCTACTCTTTGGAAGCACCTTGTTTGGATTACTGCAATGCATTGTATATAGGGCTACCTTTGAAGGCTGTTTAAAAACTGCAGTTGGTCCACATCCTAATTTGTACATATTTATGTCCTTTGTCATCTTGAATCTCTTTGAGAGGTTCCTCCTCTCTGACTGATGCAGCTCAATGGATAGATAGATGGATAAATATTATACAACTTATATCACTTGAACAGGTAGCCACATACATGAATTTGTTATAATGGATACCTCTTTTTTAAATCAGCCCATGAAATTCTGTCAAGTCACACAACACTTTTCCTAGTGGAATTTAACTTCCAGGGAGTCGCCATCAGCATCACCTGGTGGCAGATGTAGACATGGCATCTGTTCTTAATTAGTTTACACAACTTGTCGTAATGCCCACTATCTCTTGCAAAGGCATCTCAATATTTGCCATGTTTAAAATCTTTAATAAAATTAATTTTTTTAAAAAATATTTGCCATGCTTTCATCCTAACACAATCTTCACTAAAGAAAGAAGGCAAGGGGGTGTAATATTAATTTCTATCTCATTCCAATTCTGCTGATCTTCTTCCCTATCATTAAGCAGCATAAAGGAAGGGTGTATCAGAGTTTCCTAGTTTCTCACAAGTCTGAGCATGTGTGCAACATTTCTAGCTCCTTGGTCAACATTTACCCAGTTAAATATATTGCATATAAGGGTCACCAAGAATATAATTCACTGGACATGCAATTCTATAGTGGAATCCTAAAATTGTAGGAAGTCTGGGAGCTTGGTTGAAATAATTATTTTAGTGTTATAAATAATGATGAGTGTTCTTTTTTATTTTAAAAAAATGTTCAGTGACCTCATTCACACTATTTTTCAAAGAGCTGTTTTAGCAATAATGATGAATGTTTCTGGACACACTTGTGCAAGTTAAAGACTTCATTATCGTAAATGGCTATGTGTATTAATGATAACCCCTCTCAATTTTTCATTTTTCATTTTTTTTAAAAAAAACATGGTTTTATCAGCATTGAATCAACTTTGTGAGAGACTTGTGGATTTGCTGTCCACTTTTCTTTAGATTGCTAATGCCCTCTTGTGGGCAGAAGCTACCAGAGAGCATGTTCTCCAAACAAAACAAAACAAAACCCTACATCTGATTTTTCATTTCAAGCATGAAGCACTTTCTGATTCCATTCCCCCAATAGTACACAAATTAGATTGCAGTTTGGCAACTGAACTCTTCTCTTGGCAACTGAAAGCTTCTCTATAGATTTGAAAGTGGCTATGAGTATGAAAAGCTTATTCGGAATCCTAGGTTCTTGGCAAACATTTCAGGAATATCTATTCTACTTATCCTATCCCCAGAGTTGATAGTTTGTCCTCAGAGCACCACTCTCTGTGAGATGGTGACTTGGAATACTTTCAGTCAAGCAGAAATCAAAACCAAGAGGTGATAAGGCATTATTCAGGGTAGTCCCACTGATCTGAATATGTCTTTGGATACCAACCATAGTCTTTGAAATAAAAACACCCATACAATTCTAATAACCCATTTTATGATATCTCTATATATACTTAAAGAGTTTTTTTTTATAATGTTAGCTATATATACAGCTTTGGGTATATATTCTAAGCTTTGGCAGTATGGGGAATGATTTCATTACAAAGGTCTTCCTATAGCACCACATGTTCCAGACCTTCTCCCATATGCACTGAGCTGCATGCACTCATTGCCATAAAGAGATCATCGCCCAAGTGTGGCTGTGCATTTTTGTCACAATAAATGATACTGAGGGTATGCGGAGCCTGGTAGTGAATCATTAATATCAAGATTGTAGTTTATGTTGATAACTGATTCCACCTCAAATGGGATCTTGCTTGTATGACAATTGATGTGCATTCAGCAACTGCAAACTACAGATGCCATGATGCAGAGCGACTCTGAGCAATCTGCAGGTGCATTCAAGGGCTGCTTAATGTTCTAAAGAGTGACTAAAAAAACAAACAAACTCCTGGGGGAGAATGATTGAGGGTCCTGATGGTGCTTCTGTCACACTACCCTCAAGGATGGTTAATTCTAGTTTTCACTGAGGTGTCAAACCTCTGACTAGATTAGATCACTAAACTTCAGGTAGCATCTCAGCTATTTATTTATTTAAATCCAGCACAAAGAAATCAGCATATCAAGAAGAGGCCAACTAACACACACACCACCTGGACAGGCTAGTCTTCAGTTTTGTAAGCCTTCCCCTGCGAGAGTTGGAGCAGCCCTGAATGCAACACTTCCTGGATAGCTCAGCTGGTTAGAGAGTGGTGCTGAGAACTCATACCAAGGTTGCAGGTTCAATCCCCATGCGGGACAGCTGCATATTTCTGCATTGCAGGGGGTTGGACTAGATGATCCCCAGGGTCCCTTCCAATTCTATGATTCTGTACTGTGATAATTAGCATCATATTCTATGGACACAAGCTTCTGGTCTTAAACACACCCTCTCCATCAACCAAAGTGTCATATATGTCAGACTTCTTGCAAGCATGTTAAATTGTAATATGTAGGATGTGACCACCAGATGACTAATGCACATAAAATTCCAGGCTGGTGAATGCTTGCAATTGGTTGTTATAGATGAGAGTGAAGTCTTCCCAGAATTGCTTTAGAAGATAATGTCTGTACTAACTTAGTAGCTCTTCTTCACAAATCTAATAGTAATGACTTTGGAGACATCAATACCTTAGACTGTGTTTGGATGTAAGTTCTCCTGCGGCCTTCATTTAAATCCTGTAAGACACACACCATACACCATGAAATACTTTTGTAATGACAGCAAAGCAGCCTCGGGTTCCTGTGCTCCATCAGTTCCACTTCTTAAAAGCGAGGACTGAGGACAAGGATCTTTGCTGTGTATCATGATTGCTAAGTTGCAGTTTGCCGAGTGAAAATGCTCAAAGTGTATAAGCCTGGTTTCATCTCTAGATAAAAGTGCAATCATTTATTTTCAATGAGCTCTTCATATTCATCACAGAAGCCATCTTTTGTCTGCTGTTTAAAATAAATCTTAAAAGTGATCTCCAATCTCTTGAGATTTATGTGGGACAAATGTTGCCATTGGAACGCTGTTCCTTTGGGCAATTACTTTGGAATGATTTCACCTCCAACAGTCACCTTGGTATAAAAAAATAGATCCCCCCCCCAACATAGAAGAGAAGAAGAAGAGTTTGGATTTGATATCCCGCTTTATCACTACCCGAAGGAGTCTCAAAGCGGCTAACATTCTCCTTTCCCTTCCTCCCCCACAACAAACACTCTGTGAGGTAAGTGGGGCTGAGAGACTTCAAAGAAGTGTGACTAGCCCAAGGTCACCCAGCAGCTGCATGTGGAGGAGCGGAGACACGAACCCGGTTTCCCAGATTACGAGTCTACTGCTCTTAACCACTACAGTGGTACCTCGGGTTACATACGCTTCAGGTTACAGATGCTTCAGGTTACAGACTCTGCTAACCCAGAAATATTACCTCGGGTTAAGAACTTTGCTTCAGGATGAGAACAGAAATCGGGCAGCGGTGGTGCGGTGGCAGCGGGAGGCCCCATTAGCTAAAGTGGTACCTCAGGTTAAGAACGTTTTCATGTTAAGAACGGACCTCCGGAACGAATTAAGTTCGTAACCAAAGGCATACACATGTTCAATCTCTCTCTCTCCCTCACCCCCCCCTCTCTCTCTCACACACACACCAGGGGCAGATTTAGGGGAGCACAACCAATTCAGTCACACAGGGTGTGGAGCCTTGGGGTTACTGCAAGGGACGCTTGCAACTATTAATTAGAATGGAGCGTGAGAGGTGGAGGTGCTGAATTTTGGCATTGCAAGGGTGTTGCTGAAATTTGAGACCCAACACTGCACACATATTTGCTGTTCTGTCAGGAATGGGAAGAGTAGGAATGCATAATCTTTGGGAGCTTTACAATATCCAAACGCAAATAACTGCACACAAATTCAAAAGGAGTACTGAATGTTATGGTTACAAAAAGCAAGGTCTTCTATTCACATAAAAACCGATGTAGGGGCCTCTCATCTCTTACTCTTCAAGTGGAAAAAAAGCTTTCTCAAAAGCAAGAGAAGGGCAAGAAGGTCAATTGAAAAACATATGTTGTTGCCTCCTTGACTCCAAAAGACTGACTTAAATTTCGTTACTTGACATTCATGTATTTCCCCAGTGAACTATTTTCCCCAGGTTGAAGCACATTGAGGATTCTGAACTGTGCTTTGTTTCTTCTGACTGCACTGCCCTTTGTGCAAGGGGAGTATAGTTATGACAAAAAAAGAGAGGACATACTGTCTTTCTCTCAAAATAGTACAGGCATGTTGAGAATAGCAGTTCTAGAGAAGTGAGCATTCTAAGCCAAGACCACCAGCATTTGGGGCTTACGAATCACTCCTCTCTTCATCTTTTGTGGGGTGGGGAAACTACAAGGCTATCTCACAGGGCCAGCCCTACCATTAGGTAAAATGAAGTGACTCTCTTAAACCACAGGTGTGGGGTAGGGAGGACAGTGCTGGCAACCCCCCGGCTGTTAGAAGGAACAGCCATTTTCATCTGTTAGACAGAGAACTGTCACCAGGGTTGAAGAAAAATTCAGCTGCCAGTCTGTACATGGATAGAGAAGAGGAGGTACCATCTTGTCCTTTTCTTCAGGCAGCAAAATGTCTTAGGCTAGCTGTTCTATTTCATCTCCTAGAATAAGGAGAAAATCCTAAACCTGATTAGGATTTATCAGTGTTCCTGTCTTGGCTTTCCCAGTTACATAGGGAATGAAAGAAAGGCTTAGAGCAATCAAATGAAACTTTAACACATGGCATGATAAAAGTCTGTAATTTCATCAGGACAAATTATTTGTTGTTTACTGTTGTAATAATTGTTTTCTCAAAAATGTATCCATGAAAAATAAATAAAAACATATATATTTTTTTTTATAAAAAAGAAGGTTGGAAATATATGGGAGCTATACTCTTCTCTAGTGACTGGCATTCATAGGTATGTTACCTCTGATCCTGTAGCTATAAATCCCCAGAATCTCCAGTTAAAACATCTCAGACTGTAGGCCTCAGAAGATGAGAACTTGGAGACCCCGTTTTCATTGTAAACAGTATTGGGCACAATGGAGCAATGATCTGGTCCAGCTTCCTATAGTCATCTCAGTCAGTGGAGCATGAGACTCTTAGTCTCAGGGCTGTGGGCTTGAACCCCACATTGGGAACAAGGATTCCTGCATTGCAGGGGGTTGGACTAGATGGCCCTTGTGATCCCTCCCAACTGTACTATGATTCAATGATCTCTTTGTCCTGTGATAAAAAATAGTGGGCTGGTGATCCATCCATTCTTTTACAAAGATGTTATAGTATCTGTCTCTCCCTCTTTAATGTATGACATGCTGAAATAATCAGAGTGCTGTAACAAGTTCAATAACACTGAAGTTAATTCATACATTCATTTCAAACACTTTTATTTAATCCCAGGATTGTGTGTTGTTGGAGCATATCAACTACTGTGCAGCTCTAGGCAACTCCACTAGGAGTCCCAAACACTAGTTTTACACTCACTTGGGTTATGCACAACCCTCAGCCAAACCAAAGAGGAGAGAATTTTATAATGCTGATATTTTTATAATGCTGATACTAGGAAGTACAAGCGGTTACAGGATAATTTTGTACCTATAATTTCACCTCCATCCCTAAATTCCACCCTTGCCAGAACCCGCAGTACCTGTACAAAGCATTGAAAGGGCATCGTTCACTGGTTGAACTATCTTTCAGAGATATATCCCATAGCATAATAGCTGTGCAAAAAGACTGCCATGCTAGCTCACATACTTAGGTCTGCCATGAACTAAGGGCGGGAAGGAACAGCAAAGCTAGCAGCAATTATCCTGCCTCCAACCAATCTGGGGTAGGCTGCAGTTTAATACTGAGCTCATACAGTCTTTTTTTTTTTTTTCAAAATAATTTTTATTGAGTTTACAACCTAAAATAACAAAAACATAATAGACAATACACAAACAACCAACAAAACATAACAACAGCAACAGAAAATACACAATAAAATAAATTTTAACTCTATCTTATTTCTTAACTTGTTAGGTGGACTTCCCCCGCCTCCCTCCACCGCGTTTCTTACTCCTACATTACTATCCACAGATGCTTATCATTATCTTTTTCTTCCAATGATTAAATCTACTACTCCAAATCTTATTTTGGATTCATTAACTCCCTTCTTGAACTTATATCTATCTTAAACTACATTTAGCAAAAAAAATTCCAACAACTCTTATCTTATACTCAGCTATAACAATAACATCTAATTTCAACTTTATCTAGTTACTAATTTTGCAACACTTATTAATATAGTTCTTAAATTTCTTCCATTCTTGTTCAGTCGCCTCTTCCCTCTGGTCTCGGAGTCTCGAAGTCAGTTCGGCAAGTTCCATGTAGTCCATCATTTTCATCTGCCATTCCTCTAGTTTTGGTAAATCATTCGTTTTCCAGTATTTAGCAATCAAAATTCTAGCTGCTGTAGTGGCATACATGAAGAAAGTGTGATCTTCTTTAGGTATTTCGTGGTTGACCATTCCAAGCAGAAATGCCTCTGGTTTCTTAGTGAATGTGTTTTTCAACACCTTTTTAATTTCGTTATAGATTATCTCCCAGAAGGCACTCGTACTCGGGCAGGTCCACCACATATGATAAAAAGTTCCATCTACCTTCCCACACTTCCAGCATTTATTGTCATATGAATGATAGATTTTTGCTAGCTTGACTGGGGTTAGGTACCATCTATATATCATTTTCATTATATTCTCTTTCAACAAAGTACATGCTGTAAAGTTGATACCTTTCCTCCAAAGTCTTTCCCAGTCAGCCATCATAATATTGTGTCCCACATCTCTGGCCCACTCTATCATTGCCGATTTAACAAACTCGTCCTGAGTATGCCATTCAAGCAGCAATTGGTACATTCTGGACAAATTTTTAGTTTTTGGCTCTAATAACTCCGTTTCCAATTTCGACTTTTCCATGAGCTCATACAGTCTTGCCCTGCCCCTGGCTCTGGCATTATGGGACTCAGAACCGTGACGTAGTCACTTTGAACCTGAACTTTCCAAGCTTACAAATCAGGGATGTAGAAGCCTTCCATATGTCGTTGGTCTCCAGCTCTCATCATACCTGACCATACCTGGTCATGCTGATATTTTGATATTCTCGTGTTTCCTCCTGAGTGTTTTGTGTCACTTTGATGAATTGAAAGTGGGCTGACAGTCTACTCTTTCACACATTTTGTAGTTTCCGTACATTTTGATACTTTGATTTAAACATTTGAGCCACCACTTGCAACCTTCAGGATTATTTTAGACCATTTTGGTCTGAAGTTGCTTTGTGATCAAATATGTATAGGATGAAGTAGGCAATATATTGCAAGTATTGTATATTGTATGCAAGATTACGGACAGTTTAGTCTTCAAGGATAGGCTCTCCACATAAATTTCAGCTGTCATCTCTATAAAACAGATATTTAGTAGTACGATCAAGGTGGAAGTGTGTACTTCCTAAAAGCTACGAAGAAATCCTGGTTTGTTTGTGTGACTGCAAATAAATATGCCTGTGAAAGTAAAACACGCTATAAACAAATGCCTCTGAATTGCTCAGAGCTGTAGAGACAGCTAATCACTATCAAGAAAAGTACATACACTCATTTAAAATAATTTATAGCTGAGGTACCCTGTGAAATGTATGTTCCTCACATGATTTCAAACCCTGTATGGTCAGGATTCTAAATCACTCAGGGAGCTGACACAAGAAGAAAAGGTTTCCTGATGCAGACATTCACCCTCAGCACATGAAGGGATGTGGGAGCAGTGATGGGAGGGAGGGAACAGGGAGCTTCCCCCATTGCCTGCCCCTAATTGCAGTGTTCTCTCTCTGAGATTAACTTTGCTCGCTTTTTTGCAATTTCCCATATTTGAAGACACATTGTTCAGCTTGTTCCTCCTGTGACATCAAAGCTCTTGTGCATTTTCAAGAAGCTTTGAATCACAAAAGTGTAAGAGAAAGATAGTTTTATAGCATTTAGATAATGATCAAGAGCTAGCAATTTCACCAGATACATGAAAGAGTGATCTCATCCATTTGTGAAATTCAAATAGAGCCTACTTATTTTAATTGGGGGGAAATATTTTACCCAAGGCAGCAGACTGTTGGCTTTGAATAAGGGTTGCTATACTCATAAATACTCTATTAGTATGGCACGCACCCTTTATATTTAATAGCAGTAGTAGTAGTAACAACATCATCATCAACAACAACAATAAACAACTTATTAGTAGGTTTCTAATATAGCTGTTCCTGCCCCTTTCATTGCAGTCTGATACCAATGAACAAATGATTTATATGCTGAAGGGCCAAGTCATGGAGAGAGAAATCGCATGCAAGGTTTTTGCAGGTCAGGCTGATGTCAGAAGCACACAAGCAGGCCTAGTTCAAAACGAAAAGGCAGCAACTCTAATCATAGATAGATAAGCTGACACAAAGCTCCAAATTAACATGAAATACTTTTTTTTTTTTTAAAAATGGTAAATTCAAGCTGCGGTTGTATAGTCCCTGGGAGGCCATCTGGAGGCCATAGCATGTCAGATTCCCCTCTCCCACATTGGAGGGAGAGAGCCAGTGTCAGATCTCCATCCCATCCCTCTTCCTGATGCTGAGGAAACCTCCAATGTCCTGGCCCAGTGGACATTGGAGATGTGTGTTTTCAGGGTCTTCCCTATTCCGGTGACAGTAAACTGATTTTAACTGCTTTTAATGCTGAATTTTAAATTGAAGTAACTTGTCCTGGGACCTGCTGTTGAAAGTCAGGTAATAAATACATTAGGTGATGTCTCTAGAGTGCAATTCCACTTCTCTTCCAGATTATTGTCTTATGACATGAATAAAATGGTGTGTTGAATTGTAGGGCCACATTTTTGCCCTCAACTACCAGTGTTGCATATGGAGAACAGATGAAGTACTACTGTCACTCCAATAGGTCTTTTCAGTATACGCTGGCTTTCCAGAATGAAATTCAAGGATTTGATTTCTTATCCTCTGCCTCTTTGCATAAATCGTATACAAGAGTGTCCATGCTTACAACTGAACTACAGAGCTGTACAGACTCTGGTTTCAATATTCTTTACTATCCAAACAGATGAGGGGCGCTATCACTGATAATCTACTATGGGGCTATATGCATGTATAGTTAGATGGCCAATGACTGCAAAATTTTGACAAAGTATGCAATAATAATAATAATAATATATTATTATTATTATTATTATTATTATTATTATTATTTATACCCCTGCCCATCTGGCTGGGTTTCCCCAGCCACCCTGGGCGGTTCCCAACAGAATACAGTGGACCCTTGGGTTACGTACCTCTCTGGATACGTAATCTTCGGGTTGCGAAAATATTTTTCCGGGTTTCGCCGCTCGCACATGCGCAGAAGCGCTCTGTGCGCCATGCGCATCCACAGAAGCGCTCTATCACACCGCATGTGTTTGCAGAAGCAGCACCTCTGGTTACAGATTTTTCAGGGTGTGCACGGACCCCCGGAATGAATTAAATCCGTATCCAGTGGGTCCACTGCATTAAATATAGAATCAAACATTAAAAACTTCCCTAAACTGGGCTGCCTTCAGATGTCTTCTAAAAGTCAGATAGTTGTTTATTTCCTTGACATCTGATTTGGAGGGCGTTCCACAGGGCAGACACCACTACTGAGAAGGTCCTCTGCCTTGTTCCCTGTAATCTCACTTCTCGCGGTGAGGAAACCACAATAAGTTGTCCACCTTTGAATTCACACGGCAGTGCCATGTGACCATTTGCTTCTCAGTTCCTTAAATTTATCAGAAGGACTAGAGGCAAGCAGTTCTAGGAATCTTGAAGTTTGAAATTCTACCCCCGCCCCCAAATTTGCCTTTAAAACATTCAACATGTTCATTAATCTTTTAATAAAGCTCTGATTTCATTTTAGAACTAGCATTTTTTACAACTGATTGGCTGTAATGCACTGGCAGAGACTTAATTCCCGTTCAATCTAAAAATTAATGTAATCAGTGCATATTCACTCCTTTGCTCAGGTTCCATTGCTTATACATTACATGTATTATATGCATACCGGTATTACATAATCCAAACACAGCATGGAGTGAATATACACTAATTACATCCACTTGGGGAATTAATATGAATTGAGGCTAAAACTGACTCATAATTTCATGTTATTAATTATCACAGATTTACTGGTCCATCTACACTGGTAATTTTGTTAGACCTATTCAAATAATGTACCGGTACCTTTCAGCACTACTGTGCCCTCATAGATATTGCTCACATGCTTCTGCCAGAGTATGCTCCTGGACTATTGTCATCGGATATGCTATTCAAAAACTCCCATGATACAAAATGTGAATGAATGGAGGCAGGTTGTGCAATATACAGTATAACAAAGGAACTTGAAATAGCTGTGAGTAGAGCAGATTATTTGTTAATGTTATAATGTAATATAATGTGAGAAAAAAATATTTTAGAAGACTATGAAATGCAAAGCATTTAATATTTGTTGTTTGTTATTCAAATACATCCTATTTGCGATATTTGTACATGAACTATTTTTAATTCTTAGACTGTATAAGGAATGCATTGATTGCATGAAATCATATGATGGTGCATATAAAGAAACTATTTAACGAAACTAACAGATAATATTTTCTTGCTTTATTAAGCTAGGAGTATTCCGAGGTGCTTTTTACTGGTTTCAAGTCGTTCTCAAATCAGTGTCTCCATTATTCCAGAGGCTGACAAAAATCTTAAGATTCCTTCTAAGTGAAATTCATTTATTGGCCACTTGGTGACATAACTTGATCTCTTTTTCTCCGGACAAACATTCTTTAAAGAACAACAAAGGTGGTGGTTGCAGAGTATGGATATGTCCAGCAGGTGTCTCTTCCTAACCATATAATAATCCCTGAAATGCCTATTTCACTCAGTTGGACAGAAAAATAGCCTTTTCAACATTTTTGCTGTCTTCCTGAACAACTTCTTACATAAGCAGTTTAGGAAAAGACAATATGATGCTTGGAATACAATCTAACCAACTCATTGCTCCACAGTACATTTTCTTGTCATTTCTTAAGCCCAGATGTATGCCAACATGGAAGAGCCTAGCAGAATTTATAATTTACATTGTTTTATAATTGTCTAGTTCAGGGATTGATAAAGATGTTGCTGGACTACAACACCCAACCATCCCTGACCATTGACCAAAGGTTCCGACTTTGAGCCTGGGCAGTTCCTAACATCGTAGTATAACTTGCATTTGTCTCTCAAGGGATGCTCAGGGTGGTTCATAAAGGGCGATGCTGATGAAAAAAATATCCAATAAAAGTGCATAAAAGGATTAGCATCCAATTGGCTGATGGCCCCACAAAGCAATAGGCTGCCTTGGGAAAACCACAGTGGACTCATGGTAAAGGCTGGACTTCTAGAGCAGCTTCAAATATCATAGGACAGGAGGATGCATAGCTGGTGCACACATTCGCTGAGAACACATCTATGGTGACACCTTAAGCATTTGTGAAGTAAAGGGGGGAAACTGCACCTGTAATGTTGCGCTTGCATACCCCTGATGCAAATTACTTTGCTCCAGCCTCACTGGTTGGTGAATGTGCTGGAAATGTTTCTTCAAATGACTTTCTTAGACAGTTTCATTTTTAGAGGCAGGTCTATTCCTACAGTCACACAAAGGTGGGGTAGTCCTCCCATCCCAGGGCTCTTGTTCATTTCTAGCACTTGCTGCTTCCACAGAGCTGATTCCACACACATAGCATGTGTAAATAATGATGATATAATGGAACTTGATTATTTATTATAGAACTGGGTAGATGCTTTACAGCTTAATTAGCTTTCAATTAGCTAGCTAGAGTTGCTGTGTTTTTCAGATTAAATTTCAAGAACGTTTAGATTTGGAAGGAACAATTAAAATATCTGAGTTCAAACAGGTAGGAGGAAATTTATCAGTGTGTTATAATTATTTCTACACACTGCTGGGATCATGACCTGGTCCTTCTTCTTGCTTTCTTTGTCTATGGTACTGAATTTCTTGCTTTAACCATTGACCACGTAATCCTGTCTACTGGATCCTATCTACTGAGTGCTGACACAACAAAAACCCGTGATTCCCTCCAGAAACATTTGTGCTTAAGTTGCATTGAAATCAATAGGACAAACTAGTTGTAACCATGTTAAGTCTCATCGTTTCAGTTTCCCCTGGACTGGAGTAAACGGAGGAATACAAAGCACCAATCCCTGTTCTCTGTTGTCAGATGTCAGTAGTGGCCAGTTAACAGTTTCATGTTATTGTTAATTATGGTTTTCAAGTACATAATGATCAAGTACATGATGCTGCTGACTGATTGAATAGAGGATAAGCTATCTCTCTAGAATTGCAGCTGTGGTGTGTGTGTGTGTGTGTTTCCCTATATTCACTTTCTCTGATTTCTGTCACTGGCCCCATTCCAGAAGTTAACAGTCAGAAGCTGTGCAGCTTCTGGGGGGGGGGGGAGATACGTAAATCTCCTAATTACTCAAGATGTAACATGTTAAATGTTACTTCACTCTTATATGAACAATAGACAATTGCCCTTTACCATCATAGTTTCATCTACCTGTTCAATATGTTTTCCTGTAATTTGATAGTAAAATAGATGTGTAAAGTTAACCAACCTTCAGGTTGACTCCAATACGTCATTTCCTGGAAGTAAGCCTCATTGAACACAATAGGATATAGTAATGAGTGGCCAAACATAGGACTGTGTTTCATGAGCCAACTAGTAGTTTGTGATTTTTAGCATTCATTTTTTTCGCCTCTTTTTGTCTGGAATGCAAAAACATACACATGCATTGAAAATAAAATAAAATAATACTGTCAGTCACGTATGTCCAAATGTGTCTCCCCTTCTCCTCCCATATCTCCATCTTGTATAATGAGGGCAACTGTATCAAATTCTTCTGTATTGATCTTTTGACATCCAAATGTCTGGCAATAGACTCTCGGCTTTGACACTGAGGGTCATTAATAACTGCGTGTCAAAGGGAGTTTGAACAGATATAGCTTTCCACATAAAAGTTAAGTTATGATGGGAGAAGCTGTAAACTATACAAATTCTCCCTGCTGTTAAAGGCATAAGCATGAGGTTGAGACAGAACTGGGTGCTTTTGTTGATTTAGGTAAGTTCTCAGATCCTGCTTCACCAAGCATAGAGTTATCCTTTATGTTTAACTTGGGGCTACCTCCAAAAATAATTTACCTGTGTTACTTTCTCCTGACATCACTCTTGTCCTGACAACATTGTGCTGTGCCTTTCTCTGTCCTAGCTCCACATCACTGACTATGGCCAGCAGAGCTGGAACAGCATGTACAATGTGACCATTTTACAATGAGAGAAAAGTGCCCCTACACATCATGGAAGAAGAACCCATTTTCAGCAGCATTCTCATATTAACCACAACATATAACTCTGCACTAAGATCCCTTCATTTCCTGAGATGCTCAGTTTTTGGCTACTCTGACAATGCATTGTGATGTTTGGCATTCCTATTCATTTGCTCATTCCACACAAATCTGTCATAATTAGCCAGCCTTGGTTAAAAGATGTCCCTTTACCCATAAAAATGGAGCAACCTGTTCTCTGCATTCAACGTAAGTGGAAGTATAGTTCACTCCCACCTTCCAAGATAATCCAGCCAATGTGAGTTTATAGATGATGCAGCAGGTGAAGAATGGGGAGAGGGTTCTTTCTGCCTTCACAGGAAGGACTGTATTTGCAGTTTCCTCTTTCCACAGCAAGCCAACTGGAAACTAAGCATAGACCCTGAGATCCCGGCTCCAATTCTTCCTTTTTCCTTCATCACTGGTGAAGAACAGTAGATCAAGAACAGCCATTGGCAATCGCTCCTGCTAAGGTGAAGTCTACCAACTGCTCAACTGGCTGAATTTAAAAGTTGAGAAATGTACACACTGTCCCTAACAAAGCATTGGCTGCTGTTGTCCAAGCTCAATCCACTGATAACACGATGGGTGGTTTGATCTCAGATTTTCAGGAAGCTGATGCAATGCTTCAGAATTAAAAGAGCAGCCTGATGGCCCATGAAAACGTTTCCTTCCCTAGCTTTCTGAATGAAAAGAGAGAGGTCTGCTTTTCCCTCTGATTTCCTCTCAACTGTGATATTTTTCCTTCACCCCACTTCACCTTTCTGGCACTATGGTATCTGGCCATCTTCATAAAAAAAAAAAAAAACACCACACACAGAGAAAACCCCACTCAGGCAACAAGAGTCATGCTAATACCATTTCAAAACCATGTAATGACATGCCTTGCACCCAGTGCCCGATGCTATTCGTTTTAGCCTAGCCACTTGGCTGACATGTCAAAACATTATGATTTATACAGAAGTCTGAACAGGGGAGCCCAAGGGCCTAATTCACCAAGGCATTACTACACTGCTGTACTGGCGCAACTGCATTTGGCACGAGGCAATGGAAAATGAGAGCATTTATGCCTTTTGTGTGGCATGTACAAGCCTATCTCAGTGTTAGCTGGCATAACTGAACAGACTGGCACTTCTCTGGAATCGTACCCACAATGTAAAGTGGCTTGATCCCAGAGGTATTTTCTGCAGGAGAAGTTACTGCACTTTCCAGAATTAAATAGTTGTAGACATTCAGCAAAAGGGCAAGCTTTTAAAATACCCCACACAGCAGATACATTTTCTGAATGTATTTTTCTGTTACTGGTAGTCTGCTGAGGATTTTCACACATTCCATTAAGGAAGGAGTAAGTGACTGTCTTGGGGGGGGGGGTGTCAATTAATCCTGCTACTTAATGTGTATTTAGCACCAGCCACATGGCAAGACCTGTGCCAAAGACAGAGGAGACACTATTCTGCCCAGTAATCTAACAATGATATTCAGAAGCTGCTTACTTTTGAAAGGGCTATAGCTCAGTGGGAGAACATCTGCTTTGCATGCAGAAGGTCCCAGGCTCCATCCCAAGCATCTCCAGGTAGAGCTGGTAATGCCCTCTGTCTGAAGCCACTGCCAGTCACTGTAGACAACACTGAGCAAGATAGACCAGTGGCCTGACTTAGTGTAAGGCAGCACCTGTTTCATTTTGAAGGGATTTACCAAGAGAAATGTGGTTTAAATGGCAGGACTGGGAAAGCTGTGGTGATCCAGAGGTGTAGTGTTCAGATCAATGGGAGGAACAGTACCACTCTATTCTGCTTAGGTCGGAACCCACCTGGAATACTGTGTCCACTTTGTGGCATCACAGTTTAAGAAGGATATTGACAAGCTGGAATGTGTACAGAGGAGGGCACCCAAGATGATCAAGGATCTGGAAACCAAGCCTTATGAGGAACAGTTGAGGGAGTTGGGTATGTTTGGCCTGAATGAGAGGAGATGGAGAGGAGATATGATAGCCATCTTCAAATATCAAGGGCTGTTACATGGAAGATGGAGCGTGCTTGTTTTGTCCTGCTCCAGAGGCTAGGACCCAAACCAATAGAGTCATTTTTACAAGAAAGGAGATTCCAACTAAATATCAGGAAGAACTTTCTGACAGTCAAAACTGTTCAACAGTGGACTGTCATAGAAGGTTGTGACCTCTCATTCATTGAAGGTCTTTAAACAGAGGTTGGATGGCCATGTGTCAGGGGTTCTTTAGCTGTGATTCCTGCATGGCAGGGAGACTAGATGACCTGTAGGGTCATTTTCCAAGGGAAAATTCACCTATGTTTCATTTACATCTTGTCGTCCTCCTGTCATTATATGGTTCTATAATTCCAGATGTTGTTTTTAAAGTATTTTTTTAAAAAAAAAACCCTATGCACTTTGCTATAAAGAAAACACACTGACGATTTTTCAGCATAGGTGTTCTTAAAGGGAAAAAAACCAATGTAAACCACTCATAGATAAACACCAGCCTTGGAGCCTGTTAACAGTTGAATTGCTACATGAAAGCAGATAACTTTACTTCTGCACTTGTTTTGGCATCTCCCAGATAAAGAAGTTATGCAGCTTGACAAAGCACTTTGCTCTTACAAGTCTTAACAGAACCACGGAGATTTTTTTTCCATGTCTCCATTCCAACACCTGTTGCATAGAAGGCTGGGGTGGTCTCAATGCAACTTCCCTCCACACTTCCTTCATTCTATATATACACCCGTTTTATAGCCCTCAGTCTACTGGTACATTTTGTAGTACAGCTGAGTAGGAAAATATAGGTTTCAAGTGCACTCAGAAGTGAAAATATCCCCCCCCCCGAATTAATTTTAAATGTTTAAACAGGATGAATCTGTGCTTGTGTTGCTCAAATCCTTTCCATGCCTATAGGTTTGTTGGTAGTTCACAGAATCATAGAGTTGGGAGGGACCCCAAAGGGTCATCTAGTCCAACTCCCTGCAATAGTTGAAGCTGTTGGCCCCAAAAAGCAGCAGCAAATGAGACTGGTACTATGTATGACCACAGCAAATAAGCAAGAAGATACCACATGCTACTCCAAACTAGAGCATGAACCTTTGAATATTCTATGCTAGCTAAAATGACACAACTGAAGAAAGTGGCTGTCTTAGCCATTCCTTTAGGAAAGGGGAGCTTGAATGTGCTGGGATCATATTCTTGCCTATCCTTTGTGCATTCCTCAGTCACTGTCAGCTAATCAAAAATGAGCACAGAATTAAATAATTTCCATTTACGGGAGTGGCTCAATTTCCTCTAGAAAGGAAATGTGCAGCATTGCACTAAGAAATTGGAAAAAGTCCCATGCAGCTTCATCCATTGCATGTTTACTCAGAAGCAAGTCCAACTGAGGTCGACACAACTTACTTCTGAGCAATCAGTGTGCAAATGGTTGCAGCCCTTTTCTGCATATCTCAATTACTGTCTTCCCGTTTTGCATCTGAGTTGTGTATATGTTTTGTCTTACAAAATGTCCCTGTAATTAGTGCACAATTACAGCAATGGGTCTTAAACAGAACTAACTTTAGTTGGATCGGGGCCACGGCGCCTCATTGCCAGTTCTTCAACAGCAAACACAAAATATTTCCTTAATCTATTAAACATCTCGGCTCAACTCCTCTTCACTTCCAAAAATAGCAAGCCCCACATGACAAGCCAAAGACTCTCTCGTTAGTGTCTAAGAAAACTGGACTGTTTATCTTGGAATAACTTCCCCTCTACCCTCTGCCCTTTGCCCCTAATAATGAACAGTTTGTCCTTAGCATTTTCATTATCCCACATCTGGGAAGCAGCCTTGGTTTTTTTGAAAGAATTAATTTTCACTTTGTTGGGATGCAACGTACTCCAGAAAGAGGTGAGGAAGTACAGTGAAATCTAAACTTATCCCTTACTGAACCTACTTAAATTAGCCCCACTAGTAGGCAGGAATTCTAAGACATTTTCTAGGCTCCCTCTGACAAGAGATTCTTCTTCCTCTGTTCTTCACAGCTATCCCAGTGGGAGGAGTTGAAACCTGACCCAAGCCCTCAGCTCCTAGAAGGGATTGGATCCTCCTTGCGAAGAGCAAGGAATAAGTCTCTTGGCCAAACAGGCAGAGTTTGTAAAAGAACTTCAGCAAATCAGGAGTGATTGGATGAAAAGGAAACCCCTGACCCTCCCCTCCTGCACCTGACGAGTGGGTATTTACAGCACTTTGCAAAGAGCCCTGCACTACACAATTTTACTGCATGGGGTGAGCAGAGAGGACAATGCTGTAGAGGACCAATGTGCAAGCAGTGATTCTGTCTGCTGCTGCTGCCCAAAAGCTGGGGACCGTTATTCTGAAGCTGAAAGGAGGTTTCAGGAAGGAAGCAGCCCTGCATTTCAAGATGCCACGATCCTTCTTGGTCAAGAAACATTTCAACTCTTCCAAAAAGCCGAACTATGGTGAACTGGATACTCACACAGGTAATCCAAGGCTGAGAGCTGTATTCTAACTGCAAGTGCTGCTCTGATTGTTGTTGCTGAAGTGGGACTTTTCATAGTCTGGTGCAAACTTTTAACAAACTTTTTTTACAGCGTTTCTCTCTCTCTCTCTCTCTCTCTCTCTCTCTCTCTCTCTCTCTCTCTCCCCCCCCCCCTTAAAAATGCCATTGCCAACAGAATTAAAGCTTCAATTTAATAGTTTGCTTCATGTGGGAAATTTTTTTGCTCTCTGTTGCAAAATGAGTGACTTTTGGAAATGTAAGAGAATGGTGTGGATTTTACTGCTGGATTTCCTCTGGCTGCAGCAGAGGCATGGGGAGGAAAGCTGTGACTTTGAGCAGACTTCCCAACTTATGTAAAGTTTTATCTAAAGTTACAGAATGTTACATTCATTCTGTATGTTTCATTGGAGCAGACTAATGTCAGTAGGATTTCATCACTTCCAATCGCGATGAGTATTGGATATATTGTGCTGCTGTTCTACAGAGAAAAATCTCTGTTTTCTTAAAACGATTCTCTTTTTTTCTTTTCTTCCAGTGATCATTTCCCCATACCTTTATGAGAGCTACGCCATGCCTATCATTCCACAGCCTGAGATCCTGAGCTCAGTTGCTTACAACCCCATCACAGTGTGGACTACAACTGGGCTGCTGCCTTCCCCTTTACCCAGTGACCTCTCACCTCTCTCCGGATACCCTTCGTCTTTGGGAAGAGTCAGCCCACCTCCACATTCTGACACTTCATCTAAGGATCACAGTGGCTCGGAGAGTCCCATTAGTGATGAAGAAGAGAGGATCCAGTCCAAACTTTCCGACCCTCATGCAACTGAAGCAGAGAAATTTCAATGCAGCTTATGCAATAAGACCTATTCAACTTTCTCTGGACTGGCGAAGCATAAGCAGTTGCACTGTGATGCCCAGTCTAGGAAATCTTTCAGCTGTAAATACTGTGACAAGGAATACGTGAGCCTAGGAGCTCTTAAGATGCACATCAGGACCCACACATTACCTTGTGTCTGCAAGATCTGTGGCAAGGCTTTCTCTAGACCATGGTTACTTCAAGGACACATCAGAACACATACTGGTAAGAGGGGAAATGTGATTGTGCATAGCATGTATTGCTGCAATAATTCCATTTTTAAAAATCCATAGGGATTTATGGTCAATTTCATGTTTTCCAGTTATACTGTTTGCTCTGCTAAATGTTCACCAGACTTCTTTTCTTTTTAAATCATTTATGAGTGGGTCAGCTTATGTACTGGTGTAACACTTTTTCACTTTAGAGAACTTAAAGTTTGCTTCGGCAAGCTGTCACAAGACAGGGATCCATTTGACCCTAAGAATTCCATGCTTCAACATGAGTGTTGGAACACGCTTTTGGAAGGAATGCAGGTGCAAGGTAGACAGATCAGACAGCAAACAAGAGAGAAGGAAGTAAGCAGAAATACAAGGTTCCCTATGCAATAATCTGCAGTCAAGCATTGTATCCAAGGAATGCACACAGTAAACCTCCTTAGTCAGCACATAGGCACAGAATTTTACACTCTGATCAAATGTGCAGTTCTTGGAAATGAGTTCCACAGAAAGCAATAGGTCTTATATGTAAGAAATATGTGTACTGTACTGTAGAAAGTCATTTAGAAGATCTGGCATCTCAGTGCTAAACACAAAGGACCTGATCCCATGAAGTAAATCCCACAGAAATAAATGGGAATTAAGGATTGTATTTTAAATAGAAGTTCCATTCCATTGACAGTGCAACTGGATTCCAGATTAATGGGTTTGAAGGCATAGACGAATCTGCAAATTGCAATCCAAAGCTGGAATTTTATGTACAGTTACCTAGGAGTAAGTCCCATTGAACTTAATACAAGATGAATGTCACTGTAAGCAACAAAAGTTAACCTTAAGACAAAATACACTCTGATTCAAACACTTATCATAGAAAGAATTTCTGATTTTCTTCAATGGTACTAAACACCTTAAAGTTGCAGTCCTGTGCTTCGTTCAGTAGGGGGAAGCTCCACTGAGGACAACCAGCCTAATTTCCAAAGAGAATTTGGCTGCATAGCCTTTAAGCCCCACGAAATTCAGCTGCACTTACTTTACTCTAGGGCCAGAGTGTAAGTAAAAAATGTTCACGGACTTGAGTAACTTGTGCATTAATTGCAACCTTTTATTGATCATGTGCAAGTGAGTCCTCTTGCTACTCCTTGTCCTGCCTCTGTTCCAAGAAAGCTGAGTGCAATGCTGAAGCATTCAATCTGATGGGAATTCTGCCATTCACACCAATGGCATGTAAACTACAGCCTCGGGCAGCAGTAGGCGTTGCACAGGATACAGTAAATGAATGGAAGGAACATATGGAAATGCTGGGTGGAGCCCAGCCTGCAGGCACTGGCTGCACCTGCTGAAGCAGAAAGTGTCACTGGCTTGTCATTCAATTCACCATGAATCCTGAAAACTCTGAAACGTATGAAATAATGAATGGACAGCCTGCAGCGTAATGAATGGACCCATTAATAATATATAGAACCCAAACACCATTTTCACAGGCATGATGTGTGTTTTTTTATTCCTCTGCAAAACGACTTGTCCCATTTATACAGAAAGTTCCTTACTTGAGCTTTAAAACGATTAAACCTCTTTTGTGTATTTCTTTCCAGGAGAGAAGCCTTTTTCGTGCCCTCATTGCAACAGAGCATTTGCAGACAGGTCAAATCTGAGGGCCCACTTGCAGACCCATTCGGATGTGAAGAAATACCAATGCAAAAACTGTTCAAAAACTTTCTCCCGAATGTCTCTTCTGCACAAACATGAGGAATCTGGCTGCTGTGTAGCTCACTGAATTTGCCTGGGCTCTGAACATTACTCTACTCCTTTTCAACAGAACAGGAGGAACCCTCAGCCCTGGAGGTGGTTTATATTTTACTTCCCAACTCAACAACTCCACTGGAAGATGCAAATAATGCCAAATTGCTTTTTAGTTCAATTGTTAAGCTTGACAATTGTGTGATACAAAGGAAATCAAAACATCTTAAATACAGGAAAATGGAAAAGCCAAATGGACGACTTTTAAAAAAAATACAAAAACTAAAATTTACATTCCAAAACTAAGTTTTGCCAGATACCAAATATCACAGGTGCTTTTCAGTGTCTTCTATATCAAGTCATTATGTGGCGAATAGGACAGGTTGCTGGTATTTCTTAGAATAGTGTGCTTCTTGATCAGCACCCTGAATTGTCTTCAGATTTCATCATTAGAAGAGAACAAGAATGTATGTCCAGTTGTCTCAACAGTATGTGCCTTTGTAAAACTGTCACTGCAGACATTCCTAGGCGCATGCCTGATACAAACTTCTTTTTTTAAAAAAAAACTATTGTGATTGTTAACTTGTGATGTTGTTGTTTTTATATTAAAAAAAAATGGGAATAAGTGCAAGCGTGAGGGTTAATGGGATTTTGACAATGAATTTCTTAAGAGCTTTTTTTTCCTAAATGCACAAAGGAAATGCAATAGCCTGAGCAATGCCCTCCAGTGCCTTTTTTTAAAAAAGAAAAGAAAACGAATACCTTTGTTTATTGACATAATGTAAATAGTTTTATTTTTATATGGCTGAATGTGTTCTGAATCAAAATATTATCTATAGCCACGTCTATAGATATCTTGAAGAAAGTATGGATACAAATTGTATTGTTTTCTAGAAATAATTTTTGTATAAATAAACATTTTTAAGAAATACCTGTGCAATACCTGTACATTAGGAGACCCAGAGTCCCATTTGCACCCACTTCTCCCCACACCCCCCAACACACACATGGACTCTGGTGCGGATTGTCAGTAGGAAAGCATGACAAATGGGGGGGATGGATCTCTGTGTACAGGCTAGAGTCAGTGTTAACGAGGTCTGTAGGTCTTAATCTCCATGGCTAAGGACTGATCAAAGAACAGTCTTCAAGACCCTGATAAAAATCCCATCTCTGAAGTTTAACAGAGTCATGCTAGTAACCAGCGAGGATACGATCTTAGAAACGAAATCTTGCACCTCTGGGTTTCCTGGAGAAAATGCAGTAAAATATGAAAATGCAGTAAACTATGCAAGTGTCAGTCTTGAAATCTGTTCCTCATAATTGTAGCAAACTGATATGAAGTCCTTTGTTAGAAGCAACTAACCATTTTATCTTGATTACAAAACATATTTTTGCATAATTAAGGATAAATAAAAGTATGCCATCTGACTGTACACTGGTCTCACTACACACCAAGCGGTCAAAGGACATATCAAGCCAATTTGATGGCTCCAAATGAACTGTGGATGTAAATGCACATCCAGAAGCACAAATGCATTGACTGGTGTGCTTCTGCTTTCTACACTTGGGATTTCCCTTGCTATATCAAAGCTCACTGGCCCTGAAACTAATTTATTACTGTGAATGCTTGATTTCACATTAATCAGCAATACCTCCAACCCTTTTTTAAAAGCTTATTTCCAAATTTTTAAGTGTTCTTTCCAAGCAATAAATGCGACGACTTAAATCAAAATATGGTCGTTGTGAACATCACTTTGTTAGGCACCTTCATGAAAGGACAGTGTTTTTGTAGCCCAATATGCCTGAAATATGGCAAATAAGCCATTTAAGTGGGATTGCAATGGATGCCCAGTAAGATGGAACTGCTCAGTTTCCCCACCAAATAATGCTGTTGTAGCAATGCTGTAATCACATCTTTAGAGGTGATGACATCCCTCACATCTGCAGATATCTATAGGATCAGGGAGCATGATTACTTTGAATGCCAGTTCAGTCTGAAGATGATTGAAAGCACCCTCCTGTAACTTGTAACTTTTATGCTTGAGACACTCCATGGCCATCAAAGGCATTCTGATGGCGACATGAGCAATAATAACAACAATAATTCCCATTTTAGTGGCTGGCCTTCCAGATTAAATCATCAGAAACAATGTAGTGTGGTTCAGCCAAAATAAAGGACCTTTTAAGTCTCGTTGATTTCAAGCCAAGAGATTTAAACATGTGTTTAATTCTCCCATTTTAACCATTAGGACTTAAGAAGAAGAGAAGAAGAGTTTGGATTTGATATCCCGCTTTATCACTACTCGAAGGAGTCTCAAAGCGGCTAACATTCTCCTTTCCCTTCCTCCCCCACAACAAACACTCTGTGAGGTGAGTGGGGCTGAGAGACTTCAAAGAAGTGTGACTAGCCCAAGGTCACCCAGCAGCTGCATGTGGAGGAGCGGAGACGCAAACCCGGTTCCCCAGATTACGAGTCTACAGCTCTTAACCACTACACCACACTGGCTCCCCAGTTAAACCTTAGACACTGTATTTCATTCCCTAGGTGCATACGAAAACACATATGTTTTCGGCGGCCCTGTGATCCATATAACAACCCTGCATATCTCCATATTACATACAGAGAGCTGAGCCTGAAAGGTTTGGTCTCAGCTTGCCTGAGACCATGTAGATCTCAAAGTTGAACTGGGGACCACCCATCTCATACCTCATGCGCTTAGCAACTCTGTTGTACCTCTGGTAGAGCTGCCATCATTTCCAGTCATCCCCCCCTGGCCACAAGTTTCAGCAGGCAAATGATACTAGCAGTGGCTCCTGCTACTGCAGCACAAGGGAGTGGGTGGTGGATCTTGCTCAAAGGTCCAAGGGGTTCCCAGGCTCAGTCTATGAGCTAACATTTCATCAGAGAACTAGCCAGAGACACTAACCACAAAGCAGTTGTAAACACAGGATTTATTTTATTTTATTTTTTGATATATTTTTTTAGTGGCTTGACTTATGTTTTCCAGGATTTGACTCTGTCATTGTGGCATGGTGAATGACACAAGCAAACCCTGTATCAAAAGTATGAATAACGCTTTTACGTGCCCTGGATCAAATTACATAGGCATGAGTCAGGCCCGTAGCATCTGCTCTGCAGTGCTAAGAAGAGTTAAAAAGTAGGTCAGTAAAGAAAGCAGATGAGACTGAACACAAAGCATCTGCTTTCTTCCATGAGATGTCATTTCATTACCATTGCGTTTCAGATCACATGGTCTTTGTAAGAGGCCTCTGCAGCAGGCGGTTGCAACACCCCCATCTGTTACTATGTACATTAGCAGGTAAGGACGGAAGCAGGATTTTAGTTTTGATCCACAACAAATAAGAACGCAGTACTTACCATTCCAAACAGCGCATCGTAGCTCCGAGAAATAGTGGTTGAAGCCCACAAGCCATTTTCATGGGTGTGTGAACCAATTTCATCCCACTTCATCGTTGACAGTTCAATATGGCTTCACTTCTCACATAACAATGTTCATTTTCATAAAAATTAATTTAAATATATTTAAATTAATTTAAATATACAGCTAATATCCCACCAGCAGGAAAGTTGCAAGTAGGGTATGGCGTGAGAGCACATGAATCCATTGCCTTGCTGAAGCTAAGCTGGTTTGGGCTGGTTAGTTATCAGGATGACAGACCACCTCTGAACCATATGTAAGTTGCCTTGGGTTTGATGATGGAAGAAAGGTAGGATATAAATGTAAGAAAATAAATAAAATCAATTAAATACTGTTTGGTATTTCTTGGAGAGCTGCTTCATATGATTTAATCCCACCCCAGTACAAGAAGTAGTGTCCATGAGTGTAGAACGTCTATTTTCCAGAATTATTTTTAATATCATCTAAGTTTGCCTGGCAGTTCACAGCCAATCAATCATCCACATTAGTCAAGTTTGATGTCTTCCAATATTTAACATTGTTAAGTGTGAAGTGCAGTTAACAAACTGCAAACTAGACAAACACTGATGTTCTAGTTTTATAGTTTGTTAAGTAAAATCCACTCACTGGATTTTGGACAATGTTGTCATTCAGCCCAGCAAGGGTGGAATGAGACAGCAGAATATTAAAACGGCAAATACCCAAGAGCAATATGAATTTAGAAAAGTGTTGCTAGCATTTGATCCCAAAGGTGAAGAACAGGGAATGCCTTTTATCAGGCCAACTTCTGTTCTGAACTCTTCATTCATCAAGAAGAATGGAAAGCAATTAATTCTGAGCCGTAAAGAGAACAAGTCTGCCTACAATTACCATTCTGTTAGGATTCTAAAAAAAAATAAAATACTGTTACCTCAAATGCACATAATATACATTATTGGTTATTATTAAAATAAAAATCAGTGTGAAGCTACCCAAATTGCTTTAGAAATGTTAGATACTTTGTTGAGCTGCTCTACATGTTGGAGCTAATCACTTTGAAGTTCTAAGGTTTCCAATCACTTTCTGTTTGTGTCAGCTTTTCCTTTCCATGGCAGTTTCTAAATGGTAAACCTGTGTGAAAGTTACAGCATCGACAGATGCTCAATGTAGCATTGTTTCCTATCTGCTTTGGAGACATTTTGGTTTGCTTCAGTTCACCTGACTCTGCAAAGAGAATTTCCTGCTGTAGTTTGCATGAACTTCCAATATGTTTTTTTCTGTCACAGAAAACAGGGGGGAAAGGAGTGGAAGAGAGGATGGTTCGCTGTTTTAGCGACATTTCAGCTACAACAATAGAACCACATCCATTTAAAATTAGCCACTAACCTAAAATAGTCAACATACTCTTTAAAAAGTATGCCTACCAATTCCCATGCGTCCATTAGTTTCCTGTATTTTCAAAGGTGGGGTACATAACATTTTAAAAGAATATGTATTAATATAGCAGGTATAGGGACTCCCCATGTCACACCCAATCTCTCTAGGCCACATTTATTCAGTCTGGCTTTCCACCCTCCTGAAGTACTTTTGCATCCAGCTGGTGCATTAGCACAGAACAGAGCCAAACTTGCTGCCACTTTGCCCCTCCCCACTTATCTTGTGGTAAGCATCAGCAATGCAACTGACTAGGGGTCAGGTGAGTGGCTGTGACCCACCATGCCACCCACTGCTGTGTTATGTGTCAAAATTGCTAGTACCAATCAGATGGAGTGTTATAGCAGAACAAGGTACACAATTGGTAGGCAGCTGTCCTTCTGCTCCTTGAAGCCCATGACCAAACTGAGAAAATGTTTGAATTGATCTGCAAGCCCCTTGAAAAAGCTTTCAGGGTTAGATAAGCTTTATTAAAATTTAATGAAGTGTTACTATAAGTGATGGAAGTTTTTGCTTTATTAAGTGCATAATTAATGATTGTTTAAAAATGGGGGTACAAGTAGTGACCCCAAATATGCTTCTCTTTCTTTCTTTCTTTCTTTCTTTCTTTCTTTCTTTCTTTCTTTCTTTCTTTCACTTTCTTATTCTTTCCAGGTGGGGGTCTCTTTTCTCTTCTAATTGTTCTATTAGTGTTACTACTGTCTGTGTGATTTCTATTTCTTTGCTTCTTTGAATCTAGAAATGAAAATAGAAAAGAAGTAATGAGTGCACAGAGAACAAAGATTAATATAACTATTAGTGTAAATAAGGGTACACTCATGTGAAAATGTTAATATATATGTATGTTTTTGTGATATATCCTTTAAATAATAAAATTTTTAAAAAAGGAAAAAAGGAAGAAAAAGCTTTCAGGAATAAGATGACATAAAGTTAATATAATGGCAGTGTTCTGTACACTTTGAAGAATATATTTCCCTGAACGTCAGTCAACTGGAGACCTTGTAAACCGAGTTCTGAGGCAAGAATCCTGGAAGATCAGCTCTGGCACAGAAGTTTCAGCAACCTGTTTAAAGTACTCACGACTTGAAGGATGCCAAGCCGCCCATATTCCTAAAAGCTGCAGTGCATGGCAAGCTCTGCAGTAGCAAAAGACTATGATGGTGTCTGGATGCTTCCATAAAGTTGTGGCAAAAGATGTCAGCAAGGTAGTTGCAGAAAGTGGCAGGAGCTGTTGGAACGAAAGCTTCCCTCGTTCACTGCAAGAACAATTACAGGGCCTTTCTGCTTAAGTTAGTCCCAAATAACAGAGATCAGCTGGAGCACAGGCTCCATGTGAGTTCATGTGTACATGGGCTGGCCAGGACTGCTCTGGCTAATTCCTCTCAGACAGGGCTGAGACACGGCTTGGAATGAAGATCTAGTTTGGGCATGCTGAAAGTGAGACTTTGGTGAGTCATGCAGGCAAAAAATATTGAAGAGGCAGGTGGAAGCACGGATGTGGGTGAAAGGGGAAAGGTCATGAGGAAAAGAGATGAAGCTGTGTGTCACCACCAATGAACAGGTGGCAGTGAAGCATGCATGCAGCACGGGTCAATGTTGCAAATAAAGTTGTGCCCAAACTTAACCATGCCTGTGAAATTTGCAGGGAAAGAGGCATGCTTAAGTGGAAGTGAGCTGTGGTGAAGAAAAAGACAAACGGCCAAAACACCAAGGTTACCACCAACCGAACTTTATACGAAATGTTCATTTCATTGGTCAGAGTCTGAAAGAATAAACCGTCTTCAAGAGAATTTATCCCCTCTGCCACAATTGTTGTTGTTGTTGTTGTTGTTCAGTCGTTCAGTCGTGTCCGACTCTTCGTGACCCCATGGACCAGAGCACGCCAGGCACGCCTATCCTTCACTGCCTCTCGCAGTTTGGCCAAACTCATGTTAGTAGCTTCGAGAACACTGTCCAACCATCTCATCTTCTGTCGTCCCCTTCTCCTTGTGCCCTCAATCTTTCCCAGCATCAGGGTCTTTTCTAGGGAGTCTTCTCTTCTCATGAGGTGGCCAAAGTACTGGAGCCTCAACTTCAGGATCTGTCCTTCTAGTGAGCACTCAGGGCTGATTTCTTTAAGAATGGATAGGTTTGATCTTCTTGCAGTCCATGGGACTCTCAAGAGTCTCCTCCAGCACCATAATTCAAAAGCATCAATTCTTCGGCGATCAGCCTTCTTTATGGTCCAGCTCTCACTTCCGTACATTACTACTGGGAAAACCATAGCTTTAACTATACGGACCTTTGTTGGCAAGGTGATGTCTTTGCTTTTTAAGATGCTGTCTAGGTTTGTCATTGCTTTTCTCCCAAGAAGCAGGCGTCTTTTAATTTCGTGACTGCTGTCACCATCTGCAGTGATCATGGAACCCAAGAAAGTGAAATCTCTCACTGCCTCCATTTCTTCCCCTTCTATTTGCCAGGAGGTGATGGGACCAGTGGCCAAGATCTTAGTTTTTTTGATGTTGAGCTTCAGACCATATTTTGCGCTCTCCTCTTTCACCCTCATTAAAAGGTTCTTTAATTCCTCCTCACTTTCTGCCATCAAGGTTGTATCATCAGCATATCTGAGGTTGTTGATATTTCTTCCGGCAATCTTAATTCCGGTTTGGGCTTCATCCAGTCCAGCCTTTCGCATGATGAATTCTGCATATAAGTTAAATAAGCAGGGAGACAATATACAGCCTTGTCGTACTCCTTTCCCAATTTTGAACCAATCAGTTATTCCATATCCAGTTCTAACTGTAGCTTCTTGTCCCACATAGAGGTTTCTCAGGAGATGGATGAGGTGATCAGGCACTCCCATTTCTTTAAGAACTTGCCATAGTTTGCTGTGGTCAACACAGTCAAAAGCTTTTGCGTAGTCAATGAAGCAGAAGTAAATGTTTTTCTGGAACTCTCTAGCTTTCTCCATAATCCAGCGCATGTTTGCAATTTGGTCTCTGGTTCCTCTGCCCCTTCGAAATCCAGCTTGCACTTCTGGGAGTTCTCGGTCCACATACTGCTTAAGCCTGCCTTGTAGAATTTTTAGCAGAACCTTGCTAGCGTGTGAAATGAGTGCAATTGTGCGGTAGTTGGAGCATTCTTTGGCACTGCCCTTCTTTGGGATTGGGATATAGACTGATCTTCTCCAATCCTCTGGCCACTGCTGAGTTTTCCAAACTTGCTGGCATATTGAGTGTAGCACCTTAACAGCATCATCTTTTAAAATTTTAAATAGTTCAGCTGGAATATCATCACTTCCACTGGCCTTGTTGTTAGCAAGGCTTTCTAAGGCCCATTTGACTTCACTCTCTAGGATGTCTGGCTCAAGGTCAGCAACCACACTACCTGGGGTGTATGAGACCTCCATATCTTTCTGGTATAATTCCTCTGTGTATTCTTGCCACCTCTTCTTGATGTCTTCTGCTTCTGTTAGGTCCTTTCCACTTTTGTTCTTAATTGTGGTAATCTTTGTACGAAATGTTCCTTTCATATCTCCAATTTTCTTGAACAGATCTCTGGTTTTTCCCATTCTGTTGTTTTCCTCTATTTCTTTGCATTGCTCGTTTAAAAAGGCCCTCTTGTCTCTCCTTGCTATTTTTTGGAAGTCTGCATTCAATTTCCTGTATCTTTCACTATTTCCCTCGCATTTTGCTTGCCTTCTCTCCCCCGCTATTTGTAAGGCCTCATTTGACAGCCACTTTGCTTTCTTGCATTTCTTTTTCATTGGGATGGTTTTCGTTGCTGCCTCCTGTATAATGTTACGAGCCTCCATCCACAGTTCTTCAGGCACTCTATCCACCAAATCTAAATCCTTAAACCTGTTCTTCACTTCAACTGTGTATTCATAAGGAATTTGATTTAGATTGTATCTTACTGGCCCAGTGGTTTTTCCTACTTTCTTCAGTTTAAGCTGGAATTTTGCTATAAGAAGCTGATGATCTGAGCCACAGTCAGCTCCAGGTCTTGTTTTTGCTGAGTGTATAGAGCTCCTCCATCTTTGGCTGCACAGAATATAATCAATCTGATTTCGGTGTTGCCCATCTGGTGATGTCCATGTGTAGAGTCGTCTCTTGTGTTGTTGGAAAAGAGTGTTTGTGATGACCAGCTTGTTCTCTTGACAGAACTCTATTAGCCTTTGCCCTGCTTCGTTTTGAACTCCAAGGCCAAACTTGCCAGTTGTTCCTTTTATCTCTTGACTCCCTACTTTAGCATTCCAATCCCCTATAATGAGAAGAACATCTGCCACAATTACATCCTACCAATTTTTTAATTTCCATTTGTAGCTGCCCTGAATACACTCCCCTCAACAGACCTGGAGGGTGAAAGATGCTGTGTTATTATATTAGTAACCATCTTCACTTTTCTCCATCTCATGCAAAATATGAGAGATATTCTGGCCACAAAACGTTGTGCTTGCATTATTCTAGGAGTTCAGCAAAGAATCTGCTGTTGGATTACCCTATGTTGGATTACCCTAGGCCAGTGATGGCTAACCTTGACACTCCAGATGTTTTGGAACTACAACTCCCATCATCCCTAGCTAACAGGATCAGTGGTCAGGGATGATGGGAGTTGTAGTCCCAAAACATCTGGAGTGTCAAGGTTAGCCATCACTGCCCTAGGCCTTAAAATGTAAGTCAGTTCCTCCCCCAACCTCCACACCTTAAAAAAAAATAAATCTCTTTTTTGCTCTGTAACAATTGCTCACAAATAGGAATGTGACATGATGGACGACAGCAGAGAAAGACAAATTTGTGGTGGAACACTAATGCACGAAATGACGAAAGAAGAAAATGTCTTTTTATCTGTCTGCAATTTTGTTTTCTTCATGACTGCTTTTAGTGAAGAGACCGACTATATGGCGTAACACCTCTGCAATAACTCATCATGACTGCTGTGACCTTTGCTGCTTCAGCCAGGCTGATTAGCTGCAGATTTCTCTTTCCTAACATCAGCTGACAAGTCAGCCCCTATGATTCTGCTTTGTTATTTTTTGTATATATATCTGAATCATACAAGGATCTTTTGTGTTCCCCGTCCCCCTTTCATGGGGAAAAGAGTAAGGCGGGAATGGAAAATTAAAATAAAATATCTTTCACAATTAACCTTTCACATATTTCTTTCTTTTTTTAAAGCAAGAGCTCTGTTGCAGCAGATCCTATTTCCTAGCTGTGATTTGTTTTTCTTAAAAAAAAATCTAATTTCTCAATAGTACTCTCTATTTTGAAACTATACAAATACTTCTCTTGTAGGCGCTTTCACAGTATAAAGAGCAAGCTATTCCTAAATACCAAGTTGTCAATAGGGTCACATTATCTGCCAGTAAATAAAAAGTGGGGCCGGGGGGGGGGGAGTTGCATTATGGCAGAAGCACCAACAGTGGTGCACCTAAGGTCTTTCGCTGGCACCTGTGAAGTCTCTGAGCCCCTCACTACCCTATTGTTCATGTGTGGTAGAGCTGCCTACCTTTTTCTCCCTTGAAATGTACATAGAGCTGAAGGAGGAAGTTGAAGCAGCAGCACTCTTCCCCATTTCTTCTTTCATCTCCACCCCCATCGTTCTGCCCGGAAACTGAGGTCCAGCGCCAAGGGCCTTCTGGTGGTTCCCTCACTGCGAGAAGCCAAGTTACAGGGAACCAGGCAGAGGGCCTTCTCAGTAGTGGCACCCGCCCTGTGGAACACCCTCCCACCAGATGTCAAAGAGAAAAACAACTACCAGACTTTTAGAAGACATCTGAAGGCAGCCCTGTTTAGGGAAGCTTTTAATGTTTAATAGACTATTGTATTTTAATATTCTGTTGGAAGCCACCCAGAGTGGCTGGGGAAACCCAGCCAGATGGGCAGGGTATAAATAATAAATTATTATTATATTATTATTTCAACTATACAGTGGCACCTCAGTTTATGAACATAATCCGTTCCGGAAGTCCGTTCTTAAACCAAAACTGTTATTAAACCGAGGCGCACTTTCCCTAATGAGAAACTCCTCCTGCAAGAGCTTGAAAAGCTTGAAAGTCCTCAGAATTTATAGATGCCTCGTTCTTAAAATCCAAACCACTTACGGTAAAAACTAGTGACTTGGAAAAGTGGTAGAGAAAAGATTCTCTCTGAATTTTAAGAACTTGCACTAGTGAGCACTGGAGCTTGCTGTCTTTGTTGTTGTTTTTCCTTCATAGAATCATAGAATTGTAGAGTTGGAAGAGATCCTGAGGGTCATCTAGTCCAACCCCCTGCAAAGCAGCCATCTCAACACTCAGTTCGCCATCCAATTTGAAACCACATCAGACCCTGCTTAGCTTTGCAAATGTGCTAACTGTTTTACTGCTACACCTTGTCCAATATAAGGATTACAGTCAGAGAACTGAGATCACCATTAGTACTGTATATACAAGTAGGGACCCACAACAAAATGTTGCAGGATATCCCTGTGTGATACCTACAATAAGCCTGTGACTAAGGGAAGGGGATGACAGAGGACGAGATGGTTGGACAGTGTTCTCGAAGCCACCAACATGAGTCTGACCAAACTGCGGGAGGCAGTGGAAGACAGGAGTGCCTGGCGTGCCCTGGTCCATGGGGTCACAAAGAGTCGGACACGACTAAACAACAACAAATCAAAGACCAGAGAGTAAGAGGATTAGATTGTGTGTGTGATACTACATGTAGTGGAGCATTGTCTACACATAGATGCCACAGATGCATAGGACACCAATGGGCAGTTTTCAACCTAAAGCAAATACTAACTTTAGAAAATGAATTTTCCTCAGGACCACAGCAAGGGAAGCAGGATTTGCCTTACCCCTCCATGCTACCAGTGGTGGAACTTCATGCTCCGGCACTGGGGGGCGGAGAGCAGGCAAGGGGACATGGCGCACAGCCCACAGAGGCATGACGCGCGTCCTGGGGGCGTGGCACACCGCCTGTGGGGGCGTGACACCCAGCGCGGGTGGGGGGCAGCCGTGATGGCACCCCACCAGGATCGCACTGCCAGGGGCAGTGCGCTCCCCCCGCACGCCTCTTCCTCAGCCAGTGCATGCTACTCTGTTCTGCATTTGGATCATTAGTTGGATCTACCATCTGGCTCATGATGACTATGCTGTGCTTCTATAGCTGTCAACTTTCGGATTTGAAAATAAGGGATTTTTCCAACTTTCGGATTTGAAAATAAGGGATGCCGCGAGGGCGGTGCAATGGCACCAAGTAGCCTCGCCACCCTGCGTTCCAGAGGCTGCGCGTGTACGGGTGAGCGAAAGAGCGAGCGCGTAGACGGCAGGCAGGCTGTCTGTTTGGTTGGGCGTGAGGGTCTGGCTGCACAAGGCATGCAAGCTCCGCCCCCAGTCGGTCTCAGACTCCTTATTGGCAGCCAAGCAACGCAGCTGAGGAGCCTCCCTGGCCGGCAGGGAGGGAGTGGAGCTGCTTCCTTTGAAATCCGGGAAATTTAAGGGATATCAACAATCCGGGATAGCAGCGGGAAACGGCATTGGAATAAGGGAGTTTCCCGTAAAAAAGGGGAGGGTTGACAGCTATGGTGAAGGCAGCAGTGCTTCTGAATACCAGCTGCTGGAAATCACAGAAGGGGAGTGTACTCTTGTGCTTTAAACCTGCTTGTGGGTTTCCCACAATCACCTGGTTGGCCACTGGGAGAACAGGATGCTGGACTAGATGGGCTAGTAGCCTATTCCAGCAGGCTCTTCTTATGGTGACATACTCTCCAACATTTATCCATTGAAAATAGGGACATCCCAAGGAAAAGTGGGACATTCCAGGATCACATCAGCAAATGGAACGGCTTCTCTAAATCAGAGAAGTCCCTGGAAAATAGGGACACTTGGAGGGTCAGTGATTATTAAGTCCCACTCAAGATGCAATTTGGATTTAAAATAAAAACAAAAATCTACCCATTAGATACAAAGAGGCATTTGACATCAGGTGCAGTTTCACATTAGTGCACCACTGAACTTACTCTTTAGGCATAAAATCCACCAGGAAGGCCTTGTGCATAAGACCAACTGAACTGAATGGAAGCTGTGCAACAGCTGTTTCTTGCTCTTTGCAGCTCCCATTTGTTGCAATGAGTGTTTGTTTGTTTGTTTGTTTGTTTGTTTGTTTGTTTGTTGGCATTTAGAGCCTGCCATTTGTCATGCCTGTTTTTGTTTTGGTTTAGGTTGTAAGCTGGTATGGGACCCAGAGGGTGAAAAGAAAATTTAAGAAAAATTGATCCCAGGTAGGTTCTATACACTCAATGCCATTACACCATGTAATATATGCAAATTAAAGTTTTCTTCAGCACACCAATACAGATCCTCATTATCTGGGATAATCCTGCAATGGCCTAACACAAATTAGTATTCTAACATTCATCATCTTGTAAGCATCCCCACTAGGTTCACGCAGGGCCTGGCTTTGAAATGTTTCCATCTTGCAAGAGCACAGAATACTGCTTATCATTTCTTTGTTCCCAAGATTCTGTCTTGACTTAATGGCAGTGCTATTCATCTTCATAATCTATGTATATCCTGTTCCTAAAACTCTGTGAACATTATCCAGGAACCACAAACAGGCATAATATTGGTTAGAAACTTTATAACTCAGGCCTTGGCCTTCCTTCTTCTTTGCATATTCCAGATAATGAAACACTCTCACATTGCAGCTTTTGACAGGAAGTATGTGCTGTACATGCATTAGGGTTGGAATGTCACACACACAGTGAATTTTAAAAGATAGGCTGAGAACAACTTCCTCTGTTTCCAAAATTACAACAGCAAGTAATTAAAACATGCCATTTCCTTTCCTGCCTGTGCCCTTTCCCAAGTCTGTATGAATTTCATCAGTGAGGAAACTCAAAGGAATAGTTTCAGCTATCTCCACACTAATTCTCAAAGTCTCTGGATGTTTGGATTTCGTATCTCCTCCTCTGCATAGTTGTCTCATGGGCAAGCCTGGAGCTAATGAAAATACGTGTGTGTGTGCAGGGATGAAGGCGTCATGACACCCGGGGTGGGCGTTGCTACGTAGGGCGCATGTGCGGCGTCTCTATGTATGACGCATGCACCGTACATAGCGACGCAACACATGCTCAGTACATAGCGGTTTGCCAGTGCCACCACTCCAGTGCCATAAGGACGGTGCCGGGATCCTCTGCTCATGGCTCCAGCCGCGAACGGAGGATCCTCTGTTCGTGGCTGTAGCGGTGACGGAGGGATCCCGGCACCATCCGTACGGTGCTGGAGTGGCGACACCGGCAAACCGCTATACAGCACATGTGCGGCATCGCTACGTACAGCGCATCCATGCGATGCCGCACATGCGCTCTACTTAGCGGTTTGTCACCGGCGCCGGGACCCTCTGCTTGCAGCTGCAGCCGCAAACAGAGGATCCTCCACATGTGGCTGCAGCAGCGCGATGGCTGCTTGCGCCGCCGCAAGCCCCCATGGGGTGACTTCTTGTCACCCCCACAGACATGGAACCAGGTGCGGCCCCCCCGCCCCTGTTGTGACACCACTGTGTGTGTGTGTGTGTGTGTGTGTCCATTCCTCTATCTCTCTATGGAGATATAGGTAAGAAACACACTTTATTTCAAGTTTGTTTGTTTTGTTTTGTTTTGCAATTACAAAAGAGCAATACATTTCATTCACCAACATTACATTAAGGAGTTGTTTCAAACTTAACCACCAATTTTCACTTACATATTCTCTTTTCAGAGATACCAGAGATCAAACCCATAGTGTACCTGCATTTGTGTGTGTTTATCTCAACATTTACCCAAAAAATGAAAACCATTTCCCCAAGAAATCATCCTTGCAATTAGGGTGCAAAGCAAACCACACCTCATAGACAGCTGAAATTCAGCTGCTGTTAATAAAAGGCCTATTAATTCACACTGTGTACTTGGAAAATTCACTTTCTCTAAGTAAATCAACAGAATGGTAAGTAGTTTCAACTGATTGTGGAACCTGTAATGGACCATATAAAGTCCATTTATATAGTTGAGGATACGTAAACATGTCCCTCTGTTACCACACCTTTCCCAATGTTTATTAGGATATTTACTAGAGTGTGGTACTATCTTATTACTTCAACAGTGCAATCCTGTTCATTTCTACTCAGAAGTACATCCTAATGAGTTCATTGGGGTTTTCTCCTGGTTAAGTGGGTATAGGATTGCAGTCTAAAAGTGATTTCATTGATATTGATTGATGGTGGGGGAAAGGAGGTATGAAAATCCCACATCCTTATCCTTTGTATCCTTATCCTTTGTATATAATTTTCTGCCCCTCAGAGACATTAACAAAGAAGTAGCTATAGAATGCATGCCCTTGTTAAAAAATATGAGAATATTGCAAACGTTCCAGCCACTTTCAAACCTCAGCATGTGCCTGGAATGATCCGAGTTTTCAATTAAACAAACCCAAGAGTTTCCAAGATTTAATTTTCTTCCGGTGTCACTGTCTACCTCCTCCATTAACACTTTTGTCTTTATTTGCTGGTGGTGTTTCAACATTTGCCACACTTAAGCTGTCTGCATGCAAGAGATGTGCCCATTGTATCTCCTGTATGTCTTGGCTGCAGAGAGCGCAGGAAGCCTCCAGGGGAGAAGATGCCTGGTGTCTCCTAGCTTGAACATTTTTCATTCTGGCCTAGCTACTTTGCCTGCAGTGTTGCAATCCACAGGGAGGCCTTAACCTCTGAAACCTGCTGACTTAAGAATAATTGGCCAGCATGATGCCACTGTGACCAACAAGTGGAACAAATAAAATTACCCACTATTTCAGTACTGTGATTGTTCTGTCTCACTGCATGACTCCATGAGTCTCTTAGAGGAACTGACCTGCTTATAATAAACAAATTGTTTTCTGGGCTCCGTTTCCAGTGCCTGTAGGGTAACTACCAAAAGACAGTACCAGTCTGTGTTGACTATATTTAATGCTGTTTTCATTGGATGATTCCAGTGGTAGGTCAAATCTTAAGATGAAGCATAAAGTTGTTCAGTGTTCAGAGCTCAGATCTGCAACATCTTATGAAAAACTGTAAGCAAAACCTTTACTAAACCACAGCTTCAATTATAGAAATTTGAACTAGCTAGTGAATAGTTGTTAAAAAGCCACTGGGGCTTGAACCAGATGCCTTGGATCTGCAATCAGCTGGCCATACAGTGGGCTAGAGGTTCATAAGCAGAAGCTTCCCTGGTTATAGTGATACATATGTATAGCTATCCTCTGCTTATATCAGGAGTGGGAAACATTTGGCCTACCAGATGTTGTTGAACTACAACTCCCATCAGCCCCAGAAAGCAAAGCCAATGGCCAGCGATTATGGTAGTTGTAGCTCAGCAACATCTGGAGGACAAAGGTTTCTCACACCTGGCTTATACCTACTTAACAAGCACAGTACTCTCTTTTTTCTCACTGTGTGCACAGGTTTCTAGTGTCTACCCAATTTGTTCCTAATATTGTAGTTCACTTGCCATCCAAAACTATTGGACTGGCTTCATGTTGTCCATCTTAACAATTAACATTATACTGTGTACTACTTTTGAAATGGTGCCTCATTAACAATGCCAAAAAAACCCAAAACTTATGACTGTTAAAATCACAAATTGATGGCATCTAAATACAAACACGTGCTTTCTGGATTGTAGATAAATGTATATTTTGAACTTTTCAAAATGTCTTTGGTGGCAGCATCTCAACAAAGAGCTAAGGAAGCAGAACATTCATTTGAGTTGCTTACTGTCAGATTGTGAACTCTCTGTCCATTTAACATAAACAAGTGTACCTGTTTTCCTCTGCCAAATGTTGGAGGGCGTGATAAATTCAGAGTAACTTCAGTAGACCTGGTTTAAATACACATTAGGGTAACTCAAAGCAAAACATAAGAGTGCAGGCCAAGTATTCATTTATTGGGAGGGGACAGATACTTTCCATGTTTAGCACAACTTTTGACACACTATGTTACTAGGCAATAAATTAGGTGCTCCCCCTAATGAATGCATTGCTTGTTGCAAAGCTCCATTAATTGAAACATGATTCAGCAAGGCATTTAATTGGGTGCTCTTTCTGAACACCAACACACGGGTGACTACAAGCTTCTCACACAGTGAAGTCTTAAAAGAGAGAGAGAAAGTATGTATATAAGAAAATATGATTATATGGGGAAACGTATTCAGGTTTTACATATGTCTGCAAGCTGCAGATATGAGACCAACAATTCATTTTCTGTGACTTTATTTAATTATTATGTGACAAAGCAGTGCACAACTTGTGGACATTTATCTTGAGTTTCAAACTGTTTTGCTGGTGTACACTCAGCTGAGACAAATAATTATTGCATTGGTTCCTTAATCGTAGAAACAGAGGATGATGTTTTTCCAGACGTAGGCAGATGCACAGCATTGATAGAGATGCCTCTACATTGAAAGGGAAAATAAATAGCTACTTTTAAACAGTTTAATTACGGTTATTCCATAGGTGCGACCACATGGCAACTCCCATGAAGGATTCTGGTTTCAGAATATTTGTGCACAAATATTTCTTGCGTGTCATAAAAAGAAATGGTGGGTGTTTCATTATGGGAAAGTCTCCCTATTGTATCTCATCTCTCCATTTCCTGTGCAAATGGCGCGGAGCACACTTTGTGGTTGACACAAAGATATATACATCAGAGGCCTGTGTAAACACTGAAAAGCAACATAAGCACATTCTGAAGAGGTAAACAAACAAGTTCTGCTTCTAAAATTCTAAATGTTGGCTGTTTACTCAAGTCAGTCAATGCTGCATAACAACCAATGAAATTTTGAAAGCATCAGCAATACCAAATAGCATAATTTTGATCTGCTCCCTCTTCTCCCTCTGACCATTCATAGTCATCCCACCACCGACCCCCTGGCTCAGAGCCTTCTTGCCCTGGGGCTTCCTTTGGGAGTTCCCCAGCTGGTGCCTCCCACCACTCTTCTGTATCCTGCCAGTCCATGGCAACTACTCTCTGAAATCCTGGAAGGCTGCTGCCAGTCAGTGTACAGTAGATGATACTGAACCACAGATCTTCTGGATGATCCTGTTTATTGAGCTTTCATTTGCTTGCACAAAGCTTATGCGGAGGGTAGGGCCCTCCAAACATTTATTTTTATTGCACATTCATGGTTATTTTTGCTCATGACACTATCGGGATGGTAATAGGTGATCTTGCTTTCGGCACCATCTGTGCCTGCAAAAGTTTTGGCGTGGACATACTGCTTCCTTTCCAACCAATAACTTGCTGCTGAAATCCTGTAACTTTCATATACCACAAACATTGTGCAAGTGTTTTCTCCCATTTCTGTTGCACTATAGCCCCTCCAGATAGCAATGACATGATAGCATTTGGGAAACATCACAGAACAATTAATAAAGCACATTAAATCCTCCACTAATGCACTATTGTTGTGTCAAGAACATGTTACAGAATACACCTGCAATAAAACACCAGTCCAGAGGGGCCCCTATGTCTGCTTCCAGGCTTTATTGATCTGTCCTTCTGATTTGCTTGTGGGGAGAGTGTATAACAATGAGCATTCATTCTGATTTCCCTGCAGTCTTCCCATTAATATTTTGTTTGTCCTATACATTTCAGAGCATTTCTCTGTCACTTTCCTAATCACAAAAATTCCACCTTTTGCTGCACTAGGACAACAGGGAGTATTTAATTGCCTCTTTAATTGCGCAAACCTAAATTTCTGATGTATGTTTGAATCCCTTCCACAAAATACTGAAAGTCTGAAGGCAATTCTGGATGGACTAATGATCTGACTTAGCATCAGGCTAATGTTCATGTATTTCCTTTTTTTTTTCAGTAGGACTTCTTCTTGCAGCAAGTACCTGCTGCATCGTCTATAGAGGAAAGAAGTGTTCTATCTGCCTTCGTAACTGGTGTCAGGGAGCTTTAACATGTCTGAGTATGTGGCTGGTGTTGTGTTTTGCTTGGCAAGGTGACCTGGAGCCTCAGATAGCATTTCATACAGAAACGGAGAGCTTAGTGCCCACTTTAAGACAGTTGGACAAACGGCCCACCCTCACCTAAGCTGCTTGACATCTGGCTCTCCAGCTAAGCTGAAAAGCATCTCATGACACTTACATGATTGGATGAGATCATAATCATATGCTAGAAGCCATTAGCCCAGAACTGGAAAGCAAAACAGAGTGCATTATGTTGCCTGCAGAATGTACCCATTTAATAGAACTAACACAGCAGACCAGGTTCAAACACCAGGGAACATCTGGCTAGTATTTACATCTCCTGTTTAATTTGGATGCTGGAGTTTAGTTTTCAAGATGGCAGTAGAGAAACAAATTGAGCCCATCACTCTGTTGCAGTTTAGAAAAGCAAGCTTTGTTTATACTTTCTCATATTAATACCTCATCCACTTAGCCAGCAGGCCCCCTGAAAAATATACCTCAATCACACAACTCCCCTTCAGTAAAAAAAGCCGTAATTCAGCGTAATGCTTTGTTGATGAGAAGAGAAAGGGATTCAAGTAAACTGCAAGTATCGGAATGATGGGACAAAGTTGGTCCATGGGAAACTGAACTGTAATGTTGCACAGTTTTATTGGCGCCTGTTGAGGAAGCCAGTGGAAAACGTCAGGGGTCCAGCCCTGCTTCCGTGTGTTACGAATGTCAAAGGCATCAATGGAATACATTTTCACTTTTTAAAAATGATGTCCAATTTGGGGAAGGTGTGGGCTTTGTACCGAAACTGCCGTTTCGAGAAGCTTCTGAGGCTAGGAAAAGCATGTCTAGATAGAATTTCATTAAAATCTAGCATCTGAAAGCAAAGTTGGCCATGTGACAGTACAATGAGCTAAGATCCAGGATGCTCATGTTTATAAACAAATGGCAGCAGACTCAAAATATTACACAAGATTTCCATTCCTGATGCTACAACCCATTACAAATTCAAAAACCTGGGCAGGGGGAGTGCAAAATTGGGGGAAGACGTAGAACACAGAGACAAATAATAATTCTATGCAATCCCTGAAACTGCTTATGTCAAGGCAAAGGACCAAGCACAAAGGCAGAGCACTTCTCTCACGTAAGTAACTACAGAACATATGAAACTTATATTTGGCCAAAGGTTCTGGGTCAGTGGTCATGGCCGTCTAGGTCTGCCATCAGGTTTGCTTTAAATCGGCTGTGGGGCCTCAGACTGAGGGCTGATACGGCCCTCTGGGTCTCTCCATCTGGCCTCCAGAACTCTCTCCGGTCACACCCCTCACTATCCTTGCTTCAACCCCAAATAGGTTTGCCCTGCCTGGATGTGTCCCTGTGCTCTGACAATGCCTCCTGCTTACCTGGATGAAGAGTGTGAGATTGTGTACAGAAACCAGCCTATTATATAAACAGCTAACATTTACATTTGTTGCCCACCATATTGCCCTGGGAAGAAAGGAAGGTGTCAGGTGTTATCCTACCAATTAATGCTAGTTCTCAAGATGGCATACAAATATGTGTGTGCATGAGTGCATGCACATCAACGCACGGTGCTGCCACGTTCAGTGCATTAGTGACATTGTGTTCTTTCTGAAATGAGCTGGGAGGAACTCGCCCATCACTTTAGGGAACTTGGACAGACACTGAAGTATAGCTCCGTACTAGAGTGTCTAATCTGCAATCTTTCAAAGGTTGTTGAACTCCCATTAGCCCCAGCATCGTCCAAGGTGAGGACTGATGGAATTCAGCAAAATCTAGAATTAGCCAAAGCTTAGCCACTCTTAAGAACATAAGAATATAAGAAGAGCCTGCAGGATCAGGCAATGGCCCATCTAGTCCAGTGTCCTGTTCTCACAGTGGCCAGCCAGATGCCTTTATGAAACACAAAATTGGATCCGAGCACAAGAGCCCTCTCCCCTCCTGTGGTTTCCAGAAACTGGTATTCCAAAGCATTACTGCCTTCAAATGGGAAGGCAGAGCATAGCCATCATGATGAGTAGCTTTTGATAGCCCTCTAGTCCATAAATCTGTCTAATCCTCTTTAATATGTCTCTATTGGTTAGCCTCACCACAAATCACACAAACCGGCATACATGACATTTGCATTGTTTTCTACACTGACTGAGTGCAGTTCTCATGACAAAATGCTGGGATGATAATGAGTCCAAAAGAAGCCCATCCTGGGATAAAAACAGATTTGGACTTCAAAGACTTTCTCTGCCATTGACCAGAATGTACATGAAAAATCTCTCTTTCCAGCAATTGCCTAAAATGGTGTTGAGGTTACGCTTTTCTACTATCTGACCCCCCCCCCCAATGCACATAGATAATAGTGAAATGGGAACTTTGATGGGAAATGTTATTAAACATATTCTTCCCATCCCCAATCATTTGAAATAAACATTAGGACAAAAAATATAGGCTATATCATAATATGTAAGCCGGCCTTTACAAATCAGCATGCCAACTCAGGCTTTTTCTCATGCATTCATGTTTATGTGGGCTCATGATGGTATTGGGACAGTTATATGTGATCCCACATTCAACACTATTTGCACCAGGAAATGTTTTGGGCTGGACATACTGCTTCATTTCCAGTCAGTGCATGTCCCATACTGTAGCTTCCTGCTGAAATTCCAAAACGTTTTGTTGTTGTTTTTTTAAATGTATTTTTATTAAAGATTTTCTTGATTTACAAAAGTATGTGCAATGTCTCTCTCTCGTATTTTTTCCAAGTAACATTTTTACAAATCAGTTTCATTTGTTGAGACATTAGGAAGAAAAGGCAGGGAAAGGTGGAGGGGGTGGAAGATGGGTGGGGGTGGGGTCGGGTGACAATGTTTCTATTTTCCTTAATATATGTAGGGTTTGGTGTCAGCGTTGCTTGTGCAGGTTCTCTGCAGTTCACTTGTGTTCCTTTGGTGGTGAGAGAGGTTGGGGTTGGCCTAGGGCAGTGATGGCTAACCTTGACACTCCAGATGTTTTGGGACTACAACTCCCATCATCCCTGACCACTGATCCTGTTAGCTAGGGATGATGGGAGTTGTAGTTCCAAAACATCTGGGGTGTCAAGGTTAGCCATCACTGGCCTAGGGTGTAGTTGTTCATTTGTGGTTGGCTGTGGTGGTCTTTGTTTTCATGTGTGAGTGGGGTGGGTGGGTGTTATTCCAAAACGTTTTAAGCTGCAAATGTTCCCAAAGGTGGTGGTGCCTCACTTTTGTTGCATTATCGTGTCCCCTCACAACTGCAAAAATGTGATACCATGGAGGATGCATTGTAGAACAATGAATAAAGCAAAATTGTGTGTGTGGACAGTCCAGTACAAACCCACCCCTAACGCCCCTTTAGTGTGTCAGTGACATGTTTCAAAAAACACCTGCAACAACAACAACAACAACAACCATCAGTCTGGTGTGGCCTTTAGGCTTCTGTATGTTCCTTTCAAGGTTGTACTGCGATTTTACTATGAAAGCTAGAAGTGACAGTTTTTTAAAAAGGTACCTCTCACTTAACCGGTTTCTTAAAACTTTCCTTTAATTTCTGGGCCTCATGAGCGTGAGAAGAGGAATAAATCTTTACAGGCTCTTCCTTCATAACTAAAATGGCACTGGGATTACCTAGACATCCTGCCTATAAGGTTTGACACTTAATGTGCTCAACTGATGGGAGGAAAATCATTAATGGCGAACCTGGTGGATGTATTTGTTTTGGACTGAGTCTTGGGGTTGATGCAGCCAGGCTCTAACTGTTTACCTGCTGCGCACTCTTGACAAAGAGGCAAGGTGCTGCATGCTCTGTGTCGGAGTGACTAACAAGCCCTCTTGTCTAGGCTTGAGTGTTCATACCTGTTTGCAGCTCCTTACATACTTTTGGCTCCCCCCACCTCACCAGCCTTCCATTAGAGCCTTCTGACAGAGGTTCTCGGAGAAACAGGATGCCAATTGGATAATCAGCAGGAAACAAAGCCTCCTCAGAGGAGATAGCAGCCTCAGGGCCGTCTAATTACAAGTCCCTGCACTGCTTGAAGTTACTCAGCTGACATGCCTGAACTGTGCAAAGACCTTCAAGTGAACTGTTATACAAAGCTCAATGTATCACATGGTTGTGAAGCAGCTGCTAAGTCTCATTGTAAATGAGGCACAGAGATGATAAGTCACAAACCCTCCTGCTCAAGGGGAGGGGAGGAACCTTCCTTAGGCTGTGGTGCTGGAGACTGCGATGGAGCTTGGGAGGTGGAGAGGAAGTCAGAATTGGGGCACGAGGAAAGAGCTAGCGAAAGATGTTCTAGACTAGAAGCCTACTTTCTTTATGTCCCCGTCTGTTTGTGCCAAGGGATTTGCTTGATGCATTAAGGTTCTTTTTCAGTAACGTCCCCAAAGCTTGGCCTTTAAACAAAAACAGAAAGAGGGCTTTGCATGCAAGCTAATGGAGACCAAAATAATGAGTTAGGTATGTTTTCTCCCCTTCTCTTTTTCGCCAAGCTAGTTGATAAACAAATATTCTTAGAGAGAGCATGTTGGAAAGTCAGCCTTAATGCAAACAACACTCGAAAGCAGGAAGATTAGCCAGAAAATGCAGCATGATTAGAGAATGGGCTCCTCTTATCGTGGGGTAAACAGAGTGGCACAAAGGAACAAATATGCTATTGAATATCATTTTTAAAAAACACTGAAGTGATGCTTTTTACTCTAAATGCAACTCTGGCTGCTTTGTGGGCTTTTGTAAAGGATGCACATGTGATGCACAATTCTCTTTGCATACTTCTGAGATGCCTTTAAAAATTGGAAGTCAGGTTCCTCCACTGCAGGATATTGTAAGATCCTCATCGTCACCATAGCAATTATTACATACATACATACATACATACATACATAAATAACAATAGCGTGCAATGGGTGCATATAATCAGAAACACCCCCATCTCAGCATACCATCTTTGGAGAAATATGTTTCTCCAAAATAAATTTAAAAATAGTGGATCATCTCAAAATTTACAGCCTAATCTGATGTATGCTTTACTAGAAGAAAGTTTAATAGGGCTTGAAGCATTCACCAAATATTTTCAAAGTGATTTAGCACTGCATGCATTCAGGGGACCACGCTGCTTTTGAAAAATCTAGTTCCAGGACTCTTTAAACTTCTCCCTTTACAAGAGAGCAGCTACCAAGAAGCCATCAAACGGCTCACATTCCTAACAGGTGGATTGGGTGACTTCCCCTTTCATGAGTTTGGCTTTGGAAATATATTTTAGCAGGGGGTGGAGAGGAAACAGAGAAATGATCTATCCTGAATACTCTGGAAATATATGCTGTCCTTGCACAGGTACAGCATCGGGATATCTCACTCCAACATTGCAGCTATTTTATGGTAGCAGTTAAACTGAATAAATCTTTAGATTGAAAGAATATGGAAAATCGTTCAGAGAATATGAGATCTGTGCTAAGAAAATCCACCTATCCTCCCCTGCATTCCCTTGCAAGACCTAAGATTAGCCTACAACATTTCCTTACCAGTATCATCTATGTACCGTGTTTCAGCATCAATTTATAGAGATGTTTGGAGTGGCTGCCCCACAATTATGGTCAGACCACTTTTCCTTTGGAAGCTCATGAAAGCCAGAGCTTGAACATCTTTCTGAAGCCACATGAAGTCTTTTTTTAACTCCTGGGGTTGGCTTCAGGCAGGGGCAGATCTACAGTACTATGAAACTAATGGAGCTTAAGCTTCAGGGCCTCTAATCCTGGAGGGACCCCAGAAGTTATTTTAGTCCACATTACTTAAAATTGTGGGGTCTATTAGACCCAATAGGAGCTGCACAACTCAAATTGATTAATTATTTGTTGTATATATCAACAATCCCAAAGTTTGAGAGGCAGCAGCACAGATGTTGTAAAGGTGCGGTGGTGTGCCATGGAATAACCTCACTGAAAAAGATAACAGTGGTTACCCAGACCTCATTGCTGGTTGCGGAGGGGCCCCCATGACAGTTCAAGCTGTGGTGTCATGGTTAAGAGCTGTGGACTCGTAATCTGGTGAACTGGGTTAGCGCCCCCGCTCCTTCACATGCAGCTGCTTGGGCTAGTCACACTTCTCTGAAGTCTCTCAGCCCCACTCACCTCACAGAGTGTTTGTTGTGGGGGAGGAAGGGAAAAGGAGATTGTTAGCCGCTTTGAGACTCCTTAGGGTAGTGATAAAGTAGGATATCAAATCCAAACTCTTCCTCCTCCTCCTCCTCCTCCTCCTCCTCCTCCTCTTCAGGGCCCCCAAAATGTAGGTCTGCCACTGGCTTCAGCAGATTGGTATTAGGATCACCAAGAGTCAGCAGTTTATATATATATATTAGCTGCTTAACTGGATGAATCTTGATGAATTAATTTCATGTATATCCTGTTCTTCCTTTGAGGAGCTCAGAGGGCTCCCAGGCACAGGCTACAGAAGGCCAACTAAAGCTTTCTTTATTTGCACAGCCTTCGTACAATGCTGTGCTGCTTTCCAGCTGTACTGTTTTACTTTTAAGTTCCTTATCAATACTGGACATAAATCTATGTAAACTCCCATCAGCCACAGCTGGCATAGCTAATGGTAAGGTCAACAGCATCTGGAGGGTTGTCAATTAGCCACTCCTGGTTTAAGATGTTGTATTGCTAATACAGCCATGCAAATCTATGGTTTTTATTATATTCAAGACCACACCTAAACCAGGGTTGACTATTCATTCAGGTTAAAAACCAGAGTAAGTCAAAGTGGCTTTAATTACTTGTTCCATAGGGTTCTTGACCTGCTACAGTACCTCAGAATATCACGCAAACTAGTGTTAGCCAACACTAGAACACTCTGTCTGGGTCACGTAGCCTCATCACAACCTTATGCAAAATAAATTTTGTCTTCCACTGGAGAAGATCCCTGTGTTTAATTATCTCACTCTTGCCTTGTGTTTATTTTACAGTGCTTGTTTTAATCTTAAGGATGCCATGGAACAAAGCTTTGGTTCTGATACCATAGTAGCACCATATGGGAGCAGCTGCTTGGGGTTAGATGGTGTGCTGATCACGAAATGAGTTACATCTTCCTTTAAATGGAACAGCTTTTATGCTTTGCTCTTAAACCTGAAGTCAAGTCAGTACAAAATGATAATAAACATGTCTGGAGAGATGTCTCCAGCTCAAAGCTGTCCGTGAACTCTGCTCCTATTCCGTTTCCATTTCCTAAGACAGAATGTTGGCATCTTCCAAAGAATGGCTTTAGTGCAAAAGAACTACTGTTAGTTTTCAACAGTTTTTTCCTTTTGCAAATGTTGAGGAGTTTCAAATACATCCAAAAAATTGTTAAATTAACTGGAAAATTACATGTATCTGCCCATGTATTTCACTAAAAACCTAAATATGAAACAAAAGTGAATGTCAAGGCCATGATCTGTCCTCATTGCAAGCATAGCACAGACTGGGTTCCCTTCAGTTTGAATAATGCATATAATGCTCAGTAGGGCATTATGGAGAATGAGATTTCTGTGTGCTCTTCCAGCAACCTCCTTCAGCTCTGGAAGGAATGGGAACAGGGCTTTACTGTATGGAACAACATGCAGGTCTTCCACCTACAAGAGGGGTTGGATCAGGTTCCAGTTCTTTGTAGAGCTGGTGTCATTCTACTTGTCACATAAATTTTTTAAAAACCAAATGGGGTGCACATTTTTAAGATGGAAAAATAGTGCTTATTTTAAGAAATGGAATATTTATTTTATTTTATTTTTTTGCTATGGCAGCCACTGGTGCTGATTTTGGACATACTCTGTGTGATCAGGTTGTTTCGCATGATAAGTAGTAGACAAATGCTGCAACTCCCATGAAGAGCAATCAGCACCCTACATGTTAGGGTGGTAATACAAAAAGAAGCCAGGAAAGTGTGTTGAGTAAGCCCCAGGGTTACGCAGTAAAACAAAATGGAAAATCAAAATCTGGGTTTGTCCTGAAGCAAACACACAAGCTCTTCACATCTTCAGAAGGGGGTGTGTGTCAAAAGCACACCCTAATATCTCGAAATGTTCGTGTGAATTGGACCTCACTTGCACCAGTGCAGATAAAGGATGGCTACAGGAAACAGCTTTCAAAAATCAGGCACCAAAGGAGGATTAGGTACATTTTCACAACATTATTTTAAGCCTGTCAGTGGCATAAACAGGAAACTGGATGTTAGTCGCAAATTCATTTCTCCTTTGTGGAATCATACAGTGTGCCAGATGGTAAAAGCAAGGGAAAGTTTACATACTCTACATTACCATAACCATGTTGCTTCGTATCATTAAAATAGAAATAAACTTTAGATGGAATGCAAACTAATCTACTGCATCAAGAAGTTAATACTATTCTTTGTAACACGGTAACACAATTTGCTAATGCACCAACTAGCATTTTTAAAAGTGATTTAGCAGTTAGGAACAAATGAAAGTAGCTGGAAGTCATCCAAGCTGGTGAGGGTCTGGAAAACCAAGCACGACAAGGAATGCTGAAAAGAGTTGGGCTTCTTTAGCCCAGATTAAAGTGGGCTCATTATGAAGGTCTATCTGAAGGGTTGCCATACAGATGATGGAGTGAACTTTACCATTGCCCCGATCCAGCAGGCTCTTATGTTCTTAAGATGAATTCCAATGGGTGGGAAATTACAAGGAAGCAGACTTCTGCTAAGCTTAAGGAGAAACTTGCTAACAGTAGCTTGCTACCTGGGGAGATGGTTCATTTGCTGTTCATTTGCTAGAAATATTTAGGCATATCCTGGGAAGTAGTATGTCAGAGTTGCTGCACTAGAGATGCATCCTGCATTGCAGATATGTATATTATTATTATTATTATTATTATTATTATTATTATTATTATTATTATTAATTTATTATTTATACCCCGCCCATCTGGCTGGGTTTCCCCAGCCACTCTGGGTAGCTTTCAACAGAACATTAAAAACAGAATAAAACTTCAAACATTAAAAACTTCCCTAAACAGGGCTGCCTTCAGATGTCTTCCAAAAGACAGGTAGTTGTTTATTTCCTTGACATCTGATGGGAGGGCGTTCCACTACCGAGAAGGCCCTCTACCTGGTTCCCTGTAACCTCACTTCTTGCACTGAGGGAACCGCCAGAAGGCCCTCGGCGCTGGATCTCAGTGTCCAGGCTGAACGATGGGGGTGGAGACACTCCTTCAGGTATACTGGACCAAGGCTGTTTAGGGCTTTAAAGGTCAGCACCAACTCCTGAATCTATTGTGCAGTAGATTCAGATTAGATAAAATGCAAAGACCCTTCCAACTCAAAAATTCTGAATTATGTGGTTGCCGTTGCTCTTCTTGTTGTTTGAATTTCTATCCCACCCTTCCTCCCAAAGGAGCCCAGGGCAGTAAAAATCAAAAACATAAAACAACAACATTTAAAATAAAATAAAGCCATATTGAAAGCATTTAAAAATCAACTAAGAACATTTCAAAACATTTGGAATATTGAAAAGCAATCACATAGCCTCACAGTTGCTAATTTCAACATTGCAATGGTCAGCATCTTGCAGCCATCAAATGCCTGGGTAAACTGAAATGTTTTTTAAAAATTTCCTGAAAGTCAATAACGATTGAGACAGACACACCAAATGTGAAATTCCTATTTCAGCCACAGATTTGTGCATTTCCACATAGCAGATAGAAAATCGAACATTTTTCCAGCCCAGGTCAGTGAGTACAGGATTGCATTCTAACAGTTTTGCATCATGTTTCTTAATATTCTCTTTGGCTCCTTTTTGAATACTATTTGCTATAAAGCCTGAAGATGCTTGTGTCGCCTTATAGTCCTATGGCTCGCAAAGCACCACCACTGTGATTCTGGATTGCTGAAGAAGCACAATATTGAAATGTGTGGAGAATCTTCAACTGATCTTAAATTAGGATGCAATGCTAACAAAACAAAAAGCAACAAAAGCCACCATTTCCTCCTAACAATTCACAAAATAACAAATCCTGGGTCCTTTGGAAGGACAGGCAAAACTGATAGTGTCTTGGAACCTGTTTCCAGCTTTTTTGTTCCTTCCTCCCTGAGGATTATTCTCAGAGGAAGGGACACTTTTCCTGTAAACTGGCTTGGCATCTTAATGTTAAACATCAGAAAGAGTCTCTAGAAAAGCAATTGTTATGACCCAAGCTGTTGGTTCATGGAGAAAAATAGGTATAAAAAGGAGAATTTCTGGATGCCAAGATTCAAGTTTGGGGTAAGTAGTCTTTTGTGAGAGAACTCCAGCAGAGACTTAAAATCACAAAATATGCAGCAAAGTAAAGTGTGGAAATAAATTATTATTATTTATTTAATCTGTGTTCTTTCAAGTTCCTTCCAAAGTTCTTCTTCTTTTCTCCCAGCATAGGGGAGAAAAAAACACCTTTGGTAGGTTTTAAAAAATGAATTACTTACAAACTCTCCAAAGGTCAGATTCATGAGCTTCTGAAAACATTGCACAGGCAACTTGGCTTAGTTATAAAGTTCTTTATAACTTTATAAAATTATTTAACTATTGGTATAGGAAATCAAAAGAGGCTTGTTAGAGCCATGTTGTTGGAGGGATTATCTCAGCATTTAAAGTTTCAAATCACTTTATAGGAAAAATTCCCCTTTCTAATGCTATCCTTCTTAGTTGCTGCCTGCTCAGCATTGCAAAGCTCTTCCCTCGTTTCATCTCTTCTGGCAGGTTCCATTCTGCCTTGATAATAATATATGATTCCCACAAATTCAAGCAGTTTACTACAATGTGCCTAGAACTGCTTGAATGTCCAAGAACTCTCTGCTAACTTAGACAATTCACTCATGCTACCCGATACATGGCACAATGTGATATAATGTAAGATTGCATTGCATAATTACAAACAAAAATGCATTCGTTACAATAAGCTGTCACAGGTGTTCCTTTTTGCAGGAAAAGTGTCCCTTCCTCTAAGAATAATCCTAAGGGAGGAAGGAACAAAAAAGCTGAAGGCAGCCCTGTTTAGGGAAGCTTTTAATATTTGATTAATTATTGTCTTTTAAAAATTTGTTGGCAGCCGCCCAGAGTGGCTGGGGAAACCCAGCCAGATGGGCGGGGTATAAATAATAAATTATTGTTGTTATTATTATTGAATATTTTGCCAGAAGGAAGATATGTGCTATTAAACGTCTTCCAATTCTCAATGGGGGGGGGGGATTGTTTGCACAATTGCCTCAAAAAAATTCTTCTCAATCAGAGACCACCATTTCATTAGTTTGCCTGGACATTTTCTAGATCCCCCCATGCATTATTTCCTTGGCAAATCTCTCATTTCAGTGATAGATTTTAGTTGCCAGTTTTTAAAAGTGGAGACACAATTATCTATCCAAAAACCCTTGATGAAAGGAAAAATGAGGGTCAATTCACATGACCCTTTTTCACAGGGACAACTGTGATTTCACTAATCAGTGTGCAAAGTGAATACAAAGAATTAAGCTGTGATCCCACACTGAGTTGTTAATACATAACTTCAGCAGAAGGAAGTGAACATATTGCTGGAAGAGAGCAATTGGGGAACTTCTGGAGTAGTTTAACATTAGCATATATGCATGGCCAAAGGCAGCCATTGTACCGTCTCCCCAGTTTGGTTCAGTGGGCAGAAAATTAAACCTGGATCTGGGAAACCTGGATTCAATAAGCAGAAGCAAACATTGTTCTCTACAGTCAAATGTAGTGCAAAAGAGAAGGAAGAGCTTTCCAAGGCTTAGGCCAAAATTAGACATGGCATTGCTCATGCCCTTAGTACTTTTTTCTTTAAAAAAATGTTTAGGGGTACTCTCATTTTGACTCAAGGAAATCACCATTTTATAGTTCAAATTAGGAAAAATAAATACAGTAAATGAACAGAAGCCCAAAGAGTCACAAAATGTTTAGGGGTATGCGTACCCCCAGAAAAAAGCACTGCCCTTAGTCCTTGCATGGCTGATTTTACTTTCACTAAGTAGCCAATGTTGGGAGGCACAACCTCAATCAGGACCATGGTGTATAGAGAGGAGGAATTTTAACCATTTGCACCCAATGGAGTTCTGATGCATATCGTGGACCTACATGCTATTTGCAGTGGGAGGGAAATGTCATTTGGAAAGCCAATGGGCAGTTCTTTCATGTCTTCCCCCTAAAATTGCTATACCAAGTTTGCCTCACTATAAGTTGCTCTGATGCAATAGAAGGCCAAAAATTAGCCTGGAGGATTCAGTAACAAATATCAGATAATCAGTTGTTTGTTGAAACATCATCCATAATGAAGCGCATCATGCTTTCCGGGTGTGGTCATCTACTAGCCTGAATACCATTTGCTAAGAACAAACTTCTATTATTCAATTTTGCATCCCGTGGTTCTCATAAATAGCTATTTTGGGCAGGGTTTCCAACTGCCAAACCTACACGGAGTCAGATTGTTTAATTAAAGTAATTGGTCCAAAAAGCTTCCTTTTTGATAGAAAAGTGTCATTGCAACTCATAAAGCAATGACTTGATGGCCTTCTATCTAAATACCAGATTGTCTAGATTTCTTTATCTTCATTCTGTTTCTATGAGCTGGTTAACAGATCCCCTGCCTGTCTCAGAGTGTAAACTTAAACAAGTAAATGCAACATGTGACTTGGGTGCTGGCGGTCATTGACTGGCAGCACTTTCTGTGGTCTTGGAGATTGGGGGAAGTATATTCAGGACTACAGGAAGGCACTGGGCACCAGGGTGGTCAGTGCACCAGCAGCGTCCCCATTCTGGCCCAACACCAGATACAAATCCTCTAAGCCTGTCAATAAGTTTTCCAGTAGATGCAACTCCTATGGACAATGGTGACACTCCATCTGACCTTCTGGTATGGCCTGGGTAGGCCAAGTACCTAAGTTAGGTCAGGTCTCAGCAGCGCATGCCAGGCTTGTCCCTACATCAGTGTTCAAGTTGTTTATTAGCATGGTGTTATTGCAGCCCAATCTGGCATTAGGTAGTAGCACTGCCAGACCAGAGGGCTCAGCTGATAAACAACCAGATACTTCTGGAGGAGTGGAGTAAGATGGTGGCTATTTCACTGGTGTAGTGTCTATCTCTCGCCCACCAAACAGAACTAGTGTGTAAGATCGTTCAGTAAACCATTTTAGCCATCTGTAAAACAACTCTAAAGAGAGCAGGAAACTTCCTCAGTACTCTGTGGAACCTGGTCCTCCTTACAGTGACTGACTTAGCTGCCAAGGTTTTGCATGGGAAACTAATTACAGCCTCCTATCATAGGAGGAAGCAGCTGAGTATAATAAGTGAAGTTTTTTCTTCTTTCTATCTAAAGAAAAGTGATTGTCTAGTTTAACAGCCTTTTTCAGGCTGGGTCAAACATTTAAATTCTCCTTTCACTAGCAAATGTTTTGTGATACATTATGCTAATTAAGACTTCCTCCTCTACAGAAGCTTGCTCCTTGGCTGCTAATCAATTATGCAGATAAGGTAGTACATCCACTCCTGCAAATGAATGCAATATTTTGAGCCTTGTCAAAGTCTTCTACCAACAGAAGTGAAAGCCTGAATGTTCCAAGATGGGGGGTCCGAAACAGGTGGAGGGCACCAGTTTGGAGAAATCTGCACAAATGTATAAAAGATGTGAGCCGCAATCCAACAGAGAGGTAAGCTTCCCAAAGACCACTGAAATCAAGGCTCTTGCACATGTGAGTACCAACTAAGGAGAAATGGCTTCAAAAGTTAATGGACTATGTGGAAATGGTGAAACTGGCAGCAAAAACAAGAGATAAAAGAGACAAACTGTTTATGGAAGAGTGGAGACCCTTTTGGAACTGTTATAGTCAAATGAGAACGCAGCAGGGTTCAAATTATGAGCAGCAGAATGAAAACATTGATAAGTGAAACAGAGTATATTAGATTAAAGTATGTCATATAAAGCAGGAGGTATAAGGTAGGAATAAAAAGATCATGGAAGTAAGGGTGGGAAGTCAAAATTTTAAGAAAAACATTTATTGAAATATAAGTAAAACTTGTGAAAATCCATAAAAAAAATTACCCATGTAGGAGCAATCCATGCAACTGCCCCAGCTTCAGTCAACATGCATATTAGAAGCCAGTGCAATGCGACCCCCAAATTAAGTGGAGATTTTCTTTCTAAATGGGTGGCTCTTTTGAGAGGCTGATTCCAGGAAGTCGTCTCTGTTAATCCTACTCTCCTAAGGTGGCTTTTCCTCTATCTGGGTTATAAAAACAAAAGGTAGATGAGATAGAGCCTTTCCATATGGGCCAATAAATGCCAGCTAAGGTGAACTAGCAGCAGGTTAAGACTCCCGTTTGGATTTTGCAACTCAGCAGAGCATTTTTATATCTCCCTTGGCGTTTTGATTCATTTCTAATTTACTCATTCATGCCCTTCTGTTGAAAATTATATGAATTAAAACTACTATGGAGGATATTAAAAAAACAGCTTGGCAAGACTTCCACTCTGCAAACCCCATGGCAGCAGTGCATCATCATTACAAATGTTCCTGCAAAACTTGCCACAAGATACATGCCTAGCAGTTGAATTCAGGCTCTTTCATGTTGTGACTTAACAGTTTAATTACACTGAAGAGTTCCATACATGAAAGAAAATGCCACGTGAATTGTACCAGGTAGGCTAGTAAAAAGAAAGAGAAAAATAATTTTGATCATAGGAATATTCACTGGCTTTGCAATGTATCTGACAGATTAAGAAAACTGAGCAGTGGAAGTAACTCTCAAGGATTGTTCCAAATTCAAGTAACAACAACAAAAAGAAAATCTTACTGTAAATTATCTTTCCAAAACTAGAGGTTGAATTTGCATATAGCGTCTTCTTCCTCCTCTTTCATTTTATATCCGAAAGATTTACGAAATCCACAGTGATGTCACCTCTGTACAGAATTCAGCACAGGGCCTGAAGAATTTATGATGGATCATGGAGGAAGAATTGTAGCCCTGACCTATGACGAGCCACCAACCAGAACCAACCAAGTGACAAGATGCCAGTGCCTGCTCTTCAGACAATAATGCATATTATTGCACATCAAAATCTGTCAAACCAGTCATGCTGCATTTGGGAGACCTCCTGCTCATTCTGTTGAGTTGGGTCTTGGACTTCAGCCCTCAGAGTCATCCACCCCCAATGGCACCGCACAGAAGAAAGAGAAATCTGCACTGTTTCTATGCAATTGCTGGCACGGAACACTATTCTCAATGACGGTGCAAGAGTCAACCATTAAAACAGTGTTTCCCCAATCACGTTGCAGGAGCTAATTCTGCTTAGTGCAAGACAGGGTGCATGGTTTGAAAAAGGCAGTACCATCACTGATATTGTGTGCAGAGATGAGCAACATTCCTACACCTACACACACACACACTGAGAGAGAGAGAGATCAATTCATGCTAGAAATTTGCTCAGTTATTTCTGATCCTAATGACGAACATGTTTAGATTCCACTGTGGGCTGGTGATGATGTCAACAGGTATGTAATGGGGTCTGCATCCTTTGATCAAACGCACCTGCATCCCTCCTTCAACCTACCTGCAAGTGCCCATCTCTTTCCCCCATCCCCTCAAATATGGACTATTGTTATAGAGTGACCCATGTGCTTGGCACCCTGGTATATGCAGCTTTCTCAAGCTGCCTGATGTGCACATCAAAGGAGGGTGCAGCCAGGTAAAGGGAAAGTGGGAGTAAAGTGGCTGGCTGGCTGAGTGAGTCAGGGCAGAAGAGAGTTAAGAATCCTTGCCTGAGTTAGCTCATCATAATAGCCACCTTCATACTGGAGGTGAGCATTATGGGATACATACTCCTAATTGTGAACTTTGGTGACATTGATAATTGTGTTGGAACCTTATGCGAATCAAAGTGGTTCAGCATCTCCAGTGTGGTTGTTAAAGATGTACCCAGGATTTATTAGCCACAGCTCACCTCTAGCTGTAACTAGTCGCTTACCACTAGTCACCATGGCTAGTAATGTGTAAATCCATAAAGATCAAAGAATTGTACAGTTGGAAGGGACCTCCAAGCATCATCTAGTGCAGGAGTCATGGCTAAAGAATCCCTGACAGGTGGCCACCTAACCTCTCCAACGAAGGAGAGTCTGCCACCTTCTGAGATCATCCATTCCGCCGTCAAAAGGCTCTTTCCCCTTAGAAAGTTCTTCCTAAAGTTCAGTTCAAATCTCTTTTCTAGAGAGCTTCCGATATATTGAGTCAGTCCATTTTTTGCTGCTTAGATGAGCTCCTGTTTGCACAGGAGTTGACTTCTGGGCACAAATCTGCTTCACTGGATTGGGGCAACAGCCACTAAACAAAGGTCAACACTATTAAACAGAAACTGGAGCAGGAATAGACTTTTCACTGCTGGTTGGGGATCAACCTATTCTTCCACTACAAAGAGACACATTATATAAACACTAGAAAAGTCTTCGGTGCTACCCATGTGCACATATAAAACAAATTTACATCTCTCTTTAACACATCACAATCAGGCCTAGAACCTCTACCCATTGCTTTGGACTGGACAGTTCAAAAATAATGGGCTTAGGTTGTTTTGCTGTTTTTACATCATTCATTGTACATTGCTTCTCAAAATACAATGCAGTGCAGTATTTTAGAAGTTATGATCCATGTGCAGCCCTTGATCTGGAAGAAGAACTGCTCTTGATCTCAGTGAGAAATATGAGTACCAGCAGGAAACTGACTAGAGGGCTGAACAGGCCTTTTCCATCTCTAATTTCCATGATTAAAGTGTAGGATCAAAGGCACTATAAGGCTCTAAGTATAACCACATTCATAGAATGAACCAGGTTCAAGGACTAACACATTTTAGGAAGTGAGAGGGAAATGCCATTATAAATTTATTCAGATACTAGCTGCTTTCCCCAGGATTTTTTCAGTCTTTTTGTTCTTCTGACCAGGTCGCCTATGAGCTGCTGAGCTGGCAAAACAGTTTATAGGATCTGGCGAAAATACTTCTGTGATTGTGATTCATGATTCTGTAGCACAGGGAATGTGAGCTGACCAAGGCCAAAGTACCAGAACAGAAATGTGTGTTGATTCTGCATTACAAACATTTCCAGATAAAGTGTAAGGGACCAATTTCAGGTTTGAAATTGAGAGTAAGGTTCAAATATGCACATGCTTTTAGAGGTGTTAAAAATTAAACATGCCTTTCTGAAATGTTTCTTTTAAAAATGATTTAACCACTTCATGCTGTTGAAGATAGAAGGAACAAAATGCAGGTTTGAAAAGGATCTTGTGGTCATGATCATAAAGAATGACCTTCGGGAAACACATTGTAAATGCTATCAAAGATATAGCAGAAGAAACAATATCTTTCAAAACTGAAGCTTTGTTGCTGGGACCGTTTGAACAACCTATTAAAAAAGGAACACCAACTTTGGTTATTACAGCAGGGATAAGTATTGCAAAAATTAAATTAAATTAAATTAAGATGGAAGAAACAGAACTTACCAATACAGGCTTTGAAATGCTTGACAGACTTTGGTAATGAAAAAAAAATCCTCACTTCAAGAGCATCGGTCCACACTAATGGGACAGTTGGAAGCTTCTTGTGACATATTGGAACAGAACTCTAATTTATGAAGGACAACATCAGGAAATATTGAATGTTGGCATGTCAAGACAGATGTATATTGTGGGATTGGTGCTCCAACTCATGCACACTTTTCACAGCATCCACATGACATCATGAACAATAGAAATTCCAACCCATATATCCCTCCCCCCACTAATTTAATCCAGATTTACCCATTCTGCAGAAAATCTGATTAAAAAACTGCTCCGAATGACCCGTTTGTGATATCTGAGTGACACGTTTGCGGTATTAAGCCCCCATCTGGAAGCACCCCGACTATTTTTATTGATATAAAATGTAACATCTTTTCTGGCAATTATTTTTTTGTTTATTATTTGTTCTGTTATTTGTTGTATTTTACCAAAATTAAAATTGTTAAGGGAAAATACGTAACTGAAATAAGCAGAGTGTTTCTAGCACACTTGTTGAATAATTTTGAGGAATAATCATGTGTGGCTCCCCTGAAGAACATTGTGGGGTTGAAGCCTATTATGCAGCACTGAAGTGGGTGGAAGGGAGCATAGGCCTTACACCAAATCAGATCATTAGTTCATGTAGTTCAGGATTGTCTGCATTACAGGCAGTGGCTCTCCAGGACTTCCCAAGCCCTACCTGGAGACGGCAGAAATTGAACCTGGGACCTTCTGCAAGCAAAGCAGATGCTCTGCCATTGAGCCGTGGCCCTTCCCCAAGATGGCAACAGAGACGGGACTGGAGACACCTAAGCAAGTAGACAGCAGAAAAGGGAAGCTATACTTAGCTCCTTTTGTGTGTGCCACTGCTATCCTACATAAAGGTAAAGGTAAAGGGACCCCTGACCCTTAGGTCCAGTCGCGGACGACTCTGGGGTTGCACGCTCATCTCGCATTATTGGCCGAGGGAGCCGGCGTACAGCTTCCAGGTCATGTGGCCAGCATGACTAAGCCGCTTCTGGCGAACCAGAGCAGCGCACGGAAACGCCGTTTACCTTCCCATTTTTGACCCCTGACACATCAAGTAGTTGCTTTCTCTTATTTTATCCTCACAATAATCATGTGAGGTAGGTTAGGCGGGGGAGAGGGGTCCCAATATTATCTAGAGAGATTTATGGCTGCATTGAAATTTGAAGCCAGGTCTCTCCAGTCAGTCAATCACTGAAGGCACTGGTTCTGATAACTGCAATTTCCCCTCTGCTTTCTGTACTCCCTTAGGCTGTGTACACACCACACATTTAAAGCACAAGGCATCCCTTAAATAAACCTGGGAGCTGTAGTTTGTTAAGGCTTCTGGGAATTGCACCTCTGAGCAAGGTAAACTATAGTTCCCCGGATTCTTTGGAGAAGACATGTGCTTTACTTGTGCTTCAAATGTATGGTGTGTATTCAGCCTTAGCATAAATGCAAGAGAATATGAAGTGGCATCCAGTCACATTAGCTGAAAAGGTTCCTGCTCTCTCATATAACTGTTGTGCAGAAGGAAGAATTGCAGCAGGTGCAGCTTTCCTTGTCACATTCACAACCTGCTCTTTCCCTGCAAATCTGTGCCACCTTTGCATCTGGGTTGCTCTGCTGTAAGCGTAAGGATGATGATCTGTCCGACTCCACGTTAAATAAGTGGGCCTGTGTACAGTGCAACAAGCATAGTACTTCATTGCTGGAGATAATGCAGTTGCAAACTACTGCTGCAGGCAATATAAATGCACATCTACATATAGGCGTAATTATCTACAGCCTTCTAGATTATGAAATGCTATAATTAGTCTCCCTATTAGTCTGAGCTGCTGTAATGCTGTGATTAAATCTATGAGCTGGAAATCTAGGGCTCAAACCTCGCCCTGTCATCAGTTCACTTGTAGCTTTAGAAAGCCCCTATGATTCAGCCTCATAAGAATGTAAGAAGAGCCCTGCAGGATCAGGCCAACGAGCCACCTTGTCCTGCATCCTGTCACAGCGGCCAGCCAGATGCCCATGGGAAGCCTGTATAGCAGGACATGATTGCAACAGGACCTTCTTCACTTGGGTTTTCCAGCGTTTGGTATTCTGAGGCATCCCACCTCTGGCACTGCATGTAGTATACAGGCATCCTTGCCAGTAGCCATTTGTACCCTTAGCCTCCACTCCATCCCCACAATATGGGCACAATAATACTGGTCTGTGTTGTACAGGTGTTGAAAGAATTGCTAAAATAATATTGGAGAGACGCTGCAGGATAGTGTATAAGACTTCTGCTCCACATCTGGAATGAAGACCCAAGACAGGGATCATGGTAAGAGGTTATAGTCACAAAATGCTTGCACCAAACCACACCAAACAGAAATGTGGACAGGCATAGCCTGTGCTAGCAGAAAGTCTCGACCCTACCGCTAAGGGCCAAACCACCCTAGAACAACTTCCTCACTCCAGCTGTCATGTAGGGAGGCAAAAACAATATTCCCTTAAAGATAAGCCATAGGTGTGTGGCCCGACAGTTCCCAGGTGTCTCTCACTGCTCAGCATTCAGCAGGTGGCACATGCCAGGCCCCGAGAGCCCCAAGCTGGTTGACAATAGGAGGTATGCCCTCCACCTAGCTATCAAAGGCAAATTCCCCCCCACTCTACCCTGTTGTTCCAAACAGACCACATGTAGAAGAGTGGTTTCAAACCCTTGTTTATCACTGAAGCTCATTGGGTGATCCAAGAGCAGCCATAATTTCTCAGCTTGACCAACCGCATTGAGTTGTTGTGAAGATAAAATGGGCAAGCTGTGTGTACCTTGGATGAATAGCAGGGTATTCATTTGATACATAAACCAGATAGTGAGAAGTGTTGAGTACTTATTAGATGGACTATATCAATGCTAACTTTTTTATGATGCTCTCGGTGCCAAAATACAAACAAATATATGCATAAACCTTATGTATTTAGATGCTCATTAACTTCCCACAAAACTTGTCCACAAGCTGTACTGCATACACTCTTGGAGTTTAAGATACAAGGTGCTGATTCATATTATATTTGCATTGGATCAAAGTGCTAATTTAAGGTTTCTGTGAAATACTGTCTTGTTTTAGTGATACATTCCCTGGACTTTTGGGGTAAACCCTAGGCACACTGGCATAAACAAAATGTAAAAAGATAAATTAAATTATGAAAAAGGCAGCTAAACTTCAGTTGCAACCACACCATAAAACATATAAACAGAGAATCTGGACTCTTTTCTCTCTTTTTTTGCTTTCTTCAGCAATGCATATTAATTTGACTTACAGTCTTCCATAATTTTTCATTACTTTCAATTAAAGTATTGCTTGAGAGACAAGACATTATTGAGACTTTCTGCCACTTGATAAATTACAGATGAATACAGATGCTAAAAAGTCAGATAACTAATTTTAAAACATAGAATCTTGAAACCAAATAGATCAGCCTGACAGAATATATGGGAGAGCTTTGACACTAAATATCAGCAGAATCAGGGGGGAAAAATATGGTAGCTTTAGTAGGCTTTTGAATAAAGCCTACTAAAAATTACACATGAGAGTTTGTACAGCTTAAAAAAAAACCATTAGAAAACAATTCTTGGGGTCATTGGAGAAAACACTGGATGTTCATTGCTATTTATAATCTTTGAAGTTTTCTACAATCAAATGGTATTTAACTTTTAGGAAATAAAAATGAATTAGACCCACCAGCTTTTTCACTATATTCCTGATGTATTATTCCTGATGAGATATTCACTCATCCCTTCTTTGGCAGGGGGGATTGCCATTTTGCGGTTTGCCTCAGGTATCAAAATGTATTGGGCTGGCCCTGTTCATTGTCCTAGTATTTTTCCAATCCCCCCCCCCCCAAGTATTGTATTTTCCTTGCACTACTGTGTAAATTGCCTGGACCCTCTGCAGGTAATGGAAATACACTGCTCTAAAAAATGTAAGGGGGAAGAGAAGAATCAACCCCTTAGTCTGTTTAACTAGGTCAATGAAACCATTTGTAAATACCGAGATCTGCAGTCCATGCCAGGACTTGTGCAGCCAAAAAAACACAACCAGTCAGTGATACCACAAAGCAGCATGGAACCACTCTGGAAAAGAAACACTAAGGAATCAACTAGACCCACATGGAGGAAATAAAAATTTAGATCTCAGGACATGACTCACAACAATTATTTTGCCATTAGGATACTATACTATACTATACTATACTATACTATACTATACTATACTATACTATACTATACTATACTATACTCCTCACTCTCTTAAATTTCCATTACCCTATGTTCCCTGCAGGTTGCAAAAGAAAACAGAAACCCAACATCTTGGCACATCAGGTGAAGAAACAGAGAGTATTTAGCCCAGAGGGGCTGGAATTTTGGATTTCGGTTTCCTTCTGTAGCACTAGTGTACAAGAAAAATAAAATAATGGTAATCTAACTCCATTGAGTGAATAAATGAGTTTGGAAAGCATAATCTAATTTGCTTTTGGAGTGCCTAAAGTTATGAATGGTTATTAACTAGTTTTTGAAAAGGAATGAGATGAGAATCCCTAGGGCAGCCTGACTCAAACAGATTTATCAGTGAAAAAACAAACTAAGTATAAATAGTAGCAAACTTTAAGTGCTGTTGTTAATTCAAGAAAGACAGGACTTATTCTGCAAATCCTCAATCCTATAAATAATGGCTACTCTAGGTTCTTTCACAAAGAAGAGAAAGGCAGGTAGTCAGACTCCAGCAGACTCAGAACAAGAATCAGTTAAGTTCGATGAATCATGGACAGGTGAACAGAGGACAACAAAGGATTGCAGCAGATCAGTGCCTGCGAACTACACAGGCTGGCATGCACAGAGAGCACTTTGGAGAAATGGGCTTGTGTAGGGTCTGAGCACAGTTTGCAATGCATGCAACAATTACTATGGTATAAAATATAGCAAATCCATTGGCCAACTCTGTCACCTAAGATTTTAGTACAGGTCAGACCAGGGTCTGGGTTCACCATACAAGTTCAGAACCTGAAGCATAAATGTTTGAAATATGAAAAATGAGCAACAAAGGAATTAGGTAATACAGTATTGATGTGTTGATATAAGAAATAGAAAGCACTGTGCAGCAGAGGGAGGAAATTAAAACACCATGGAAAATGGGGCAGGAAGGCGGGAAAAGACAAATTTACCATGTGTTGAAGTATATATGTAAAACTTTTGAAAATTCAATAAAATTTTATTCTAAAACAAACAAACAATGCACTGAAATGAAAACATGGAGGGTGAGGAGAGGTATGCGAAGATCTCACACAGACCAAATATCTCCAGAAATTCACAAGGGCCCTGAAAATGAGGGAGAGAAAAAAATCGAAACCTGTTTTGCGAAGAACAAAATGCTCATTGTAGTAGCGGACAGATTTTGGCACAGTATTGGAATAAATGGCTAATGAGAGGATCTTTATTGTCAGGAAAGAAGCGACCAGTGACCTTTCACAGGCTAAATATGATTGATGGGTCTGCCTGAATAATATTGTAAGAGCCACTGATTTAAATCGTAGAAGTGGCCATATAATTTCCATAAGACTTCCCCCCCCCCCCCGTACTCACTTTTTACTGGATAGGAGCCCATGAAGAGGAGAGAATCAAAAGATTTCCAGTGACTCTTGATGTCTTCAGGACTATCCGACCTGGCAGGTTAAGACACTCACATTTTCCTAAAGGGTGGATTCATGATCTGCTCTATTGTTTTAAGATTATATCATGGAAAATGCTTTGCCTTCACATTTGCAATAAAACTCTGCAATAAAACAAATTTAAGAATAAAGGCTTTTTGACACACAGATGGACAAATAAAAATATATTTCTTTCTGGGCTGACATCATAATGTATATAATAATAGAATATGGTAGGGCAAAATGTGGGAGGAAATAAACTAGCTGCAGAGATGGGAGCCCGTGTGTGTGTGTGTGTGTGTGTGTGTGTAATTTGAATATAATAATATACAGATGGTTGGATGGTTATCCGTCATGGTTGCTTTAACTGAGATTTCTGCATTGCAGGGGGTTGGACTAGATGGTCCTTGGGAATCCCTTCCAGCTCTACAATTCTATGATTCTATGAAACCTTCATGACTATATGAAGGCATAAGTATAACCTAGCTTTTCCTAGCCTGTTGCTCCCCCAGATGTTTTCGACTACAACTTCTATCATCCCTGACCACTGACTTGGCTGGCTGAGGGCACCTTTTTGGGGAGGCAGACCAGGCCTCGGTCATACATGTCTTACATTGCAATCCCATATAGGTCTACTCAGAAAAGAGCCCTACTGTTTTCAATGAAACTTACTGCCATATAGATATAGATATAGATATAGATGTAGATACCTGGGATAATGGAACTGAAGCCATCCAGATGTTACTGGACTACAACTCTCATCATCCTCCACTGTCGTCCATGCTAGCTGGGGGTTAGAGTCCAATAATGTCTGAGGGTACACAGGTTCCCCATTCCTGATGTATGGGTTTGCAGCCTGCATCACTTCCACATTAGATTACAGAAATGTGCTCTGTGTGTGGCTGCCTTGGAAGATATTGTGAAAGCTTCAGTTGGTTCAAAAGCCAGCTGCCAAGTTTTTGCCTGCAATTTGCAGATTATATCACACCAGTACATTTCTGAGCACAATTCAGTGTTGGTGCTGACCTTTAAAGCCCTAAACGGCCTCAGCCCAGTATACCTGAAGGAGCGTCTCCACCTCCATCATTCAGCCCGGACACTGAGGTCCAGTGCCGAGGGCCTTTTGGCGATTCCCTCAGTGTGAGAAGTGAGGTTACAGGGAACCAGGCAGAGGGCCTTCTTGGTAGTGGAACCCGTCCTGTGGAACACCTTCCCATCAGATGTCAAGGAAATAAACAACTACCTGACTTTTGGAAGACATCTGAAGGCAGCCCTGTTTAGGGAAGTTTTTAATGTTTGCTGTATTTATCAAGTTTTTAATATTCTACTGGAAGCCGCCCAGAGTGGCTGGGGGAAACCCAGCCAGATGAGTGGGGTATAAATAATAAATTATTATTATTATTATTATTATTATTATTATTATTATTATTATTATTATTATTCCATTCTCATTCCATTCTCTATGCTGGCTGCCAATTCATTCCTGGGTTCAATTCAAAGTGCTGATTTTTACCTTTCCAGCACAATCCTATACATGTCGAAGTAAGTCCTCATTGAGCTCAGTGGTGTTTACTGTTTGGGAAGTGAGTAAAACCTTACTGGCCAGAGTGTCTCAAGAATTCCCTCCTGATTCCACCTCCTTGGAGCTTTAGTCCCCCTGCTGTCAAACACTTAGTGGTAAGGTCCAACAGAGAGGTTTCAGGTGGAGTAACCAGAGCTATACACAGTATTCCAAGTCTGGTTGCACCATATATGGCATTATCATATTGGGAGTTTTATGTTCCATTTCCTAATGATCCCAAGCATGGACTTTGCATTTTTCACAGTTGATGCACACTGACCCCATACATTCATGTCTCCATTTACTAGCAGCCCTAAAGTCACATCTTTCCAGTTTGGCAACAGGCACCCTCCTTGCCTTATGAAATATGACCTTGTCCTCTGTCTCTTTTTTAGGCTCTTCCCTTTTAGTCACTTCATGTATACCACATGGTCCACCCAATCATCCCCCAATAGCACAAACCTGAATTGATATTCATTTTGATAAATATGGTCTTACTGTCAAGAAATACCTATCTAGGGACATTATGGAGATACACTTGCATATATCTTCAGGTGCCAACACTGAATTATATCTGATATAATATACAACTTCATTTCTTGAATAAAGTCACAGGCATATACTTTCTGCATTCTAAAAAGCAAATGTCTGGCAGCCAAAGCTTATTCTTTATATTTCTGGATGCAACAGAGCAAACATAAATTTCATGTCCCATGACTCTTGTTTTGCTCCAGAAACATGATGAGTCCTCTTAGCTAAAGATGAAACATAATCTGGCAAAATCCCAGTTTCAGAGCTAGCAGACAGCAAGGATGCATCCTCCTCCCATTGCTATTAAATGCTGGCTCCTAGGGATTAGTAAGTGATGTGGACTTTCCTAGGGAGTACAAAATCAGAATGCTTTTCTTTTTTTTAAAAAAAAAGTCTAACTTAAGTATACTAAAAAAATATTGTTTGGTCCACATTTGAATTGTCCTGATCTGCACTTCCTGAACTAATATGCAGGTGAGAATACAGTTATCCTTTGGTTCTTGTACTTCTCTAAATTGAGTGAAACAATTCTCAACTAAGCATATAAAATATGTATTTTAGGTTACAAGGTGTTCAAAAATTGCATATTTTAAAGGAAAATGTGAATGTTCATACAAAATAATAAAAAAAATTCCTTCCAGTAGCACCTTAGAGACCAACTAAGTTTGTTATTGGTATGAGCTTTCATGTGCATGCACACGAAAGCTCATACCAAGAACAAACTTAGTTGGTCTCTAAGGTGCTACTGGAAGGAATTTTTTTTATTTTGTTTTGACTATGGCAGACCAACACGGCTACCTACCTGTAACTGTGAATGTTCATGTTTGTTTTTTAAATCACTGAATGATGCAGAAATGGGATGGAGGGGGTTCTATGAAGAAACCAAGGCTAAGCAAACACTGACCATCCCTACACCCAACAGGAATGTCTATGTCAACCTGGACTGAGAACGTGCAAGTGAATATGAAGACTGAGCTAACCAGGGCTTACTTCTAGACAATTATGGCTAGGAATGGGCTGCAAAGCTGCTAATGATTTCAATTAAAACAGGTTTATAGCCACAGTATCCAAGAAAGTCTGTAGTTCCTGGCACTGGAAAGAGCAAAAGACAATCCTCCATTTTGACAATTAACAAAATATGCTAGCATTCCTATCCTCTGTCTTCTGCTGGAAAAGGAAAAACAATGTGATCACTTGGTAAATGTAACTGTTACAAGCTACCGTATTTTTCCATCTATAAGACGCCCCCATGTATAAGATACCCCCTATTTTGGGGGACTCAGATTTAAGAAAATGGGGGGAGATATACGGTATCCGTGTATAAGACGCCACCCTAATTTTTGACATTATTTTAAAGAGAAAAAAACCTAGTCCTATACACAGAAAAATACGGTAATTTGGTTATGTGGAACAGTTACTGTTTCCTTTCACACAAATATAGTATGTCTTAATAGGAAGCACATTTTTCATCTGATGACTATCACTATAAAACTATGATCCCAGCTGGTCAAGGATGTGCATAATCAAAGTTTCTGCACATTAACTATTTTTTCATTAATACTAACTGGCTGTGCAATCAACACAATCAGGTCTCCTGCAGAAATCTATTCATTTCCATAGCGAACCCCATTTTAATAAGTGTAGGCAACACACAAAGACTGCTTGGTGCATTTGTGCCTAGTATACATCTAAAAATGTTAAGAGGTCAAACCTTAGCAAATTTACTCTGATCAAGTTTCTCCAAAATAAATGTGCATGGAATTGTAGAGTTGGAAGGCACCCCAAGGGTCATCAAGTCCTACCCCCTACAATACAGGAATATTTTTCACAACATGGGGCTTGAACCCATGGCCCTGAGATTGAGAACTGACTGAGCTATTCTAAGACTGCAGCCATACAGCACAGCTGTATGCATGTGTCGTGTCCCCAATGGTGACTGTAGCTAGCTGTCAAGAACGCACGCCACTCCGAGAAGTCAGCGGAAGTTGTCTTGAAGTTTATTGTACAGCACACAGAGAAACGTGGAAAGTCCGTGAGGATTCTGAGGAGGCCATCTCAGAATCCCCCTTATGTACACCTTGCTGGGTGACTCCCAATTCCCCCCTCCGAACCTGGGTGGGCAAGTCCAGTTCCTTGGCCACTTCGGGGTGCAGCATACTGTGGTCGCAGCCCGAGTCCAGCAGCGCATCGCCTGTCCATTGCTTGCCGCCGTCCGGGTTTTCCAGCATCACCCGGACCAGGTTGGGTGGTCTTCCCGCCCGTTTCTTGGGGTCCGTTGACCCTGGCGGGACCTGCAGCCGGGCGTCCTTCACTGCAGGTCCAGGTCGTTTCCCGACTCCGAGCCCTCGGAGTCGGACTGGCGCTTTCCCCTTGGCTCCGACGCGACAGCCGCCCGGCTCCCGGTCTTGGGTGTCCTACTGGTTCCCGACGTCGCTTGGGACCCTGCCGGGGTCCGAACCTCTCCCGGGGGTCGCTTGGGGCACGCCACCGCATAGTGTCCTGCCCCTCCGCACCTCATGCAGAGTCCCTCCCGGCGTCTCCTCTCCCGTTCCGGGTCGGGGGTGCGCTTGGGCCGGGGGACCCCCGCGCCATTGGCGGGACGGGGGGTCCCTGAGTTCTCCACGGGCCTTCGGTCCTTGCCCGCCCTGGGTTCTAACTCCAGCATCCCCAGGTCTGCTTCCAACTGAGCCACCGTGCGGCACCAGCCGTCCAGCGTCGACAGCTCCCGAGGGGTCCCCTTCACTACGGCCCACTTGCGGAGCTCAGGATGGAGGCCCTCCTTGAAATAGTGGATGAGGACCTCCTCGTTCCAAGAGGAGATTCGGGCGGCCTCCCCCCTGAACATGTCTACATAGTCCTGTACCGGGAGACCCCCTTGCCTGGCCTTCTGGACCCGTCGCTTCGCCTTCTCCTCCGCCTGCGGGTCTTGGAAGCGCTCTCGCAGGGCCGCCAAGAAGTCCTCCAGGGTGGCCAGAGCCGGGTCCCTGCGGTCGACCAGGAGCATGGCCCACTGGCCGGCCTTCCCCTGCAGGGAGGAGATGACCGCCGCTACCAAGTCCTCTGGGTCGCAGTCGCCTCCCCCGTACCTTCTGGCGTGGTTCCTTGCGTGGAAGATGAAGGTGGAGAGTTCCGCCGGGTCCCCCTCGTAAGTGGCCCTCAGCTCTGGGGGCGGCCTGCGCCGCGCCGTCGCCCTCCGGCGGACGTGCCTCCCGCGGGCCTCCGGGGTCGCTGCCGCGCGCTCGTCCTCGCTGCTGTCGCCCATGGAACTCCCCGCCACTGCGTCGTCCTCCAGCCGGCTGCTGCGACATCTTGGCGATGGAAGCACCTGCCCCCTCGGGGCCGTCCCGTCCAACCACGGCAGCCGCTGAGTCACTCCGGGCTCCTGACCTGAGCCCTCCCCTGGGGTCTGCCGACTGCAGACCCCCGATCCCGTGTGGCCTTGGCTCCCGCCGCCGCTACGACTTGTCCGGGGCACCGCGCCCCCACAGGCCTGGTCCAACAACTGGCCCGACTCCTCGCCAACCCGCAGCCGCTCCCAGATGAGGCGGTTCAGCTGCTCCTGGAGTCGCCGTAGCTCGCCCAGGCTCCCGCTGTCTGGTCCGGCCGAGGAAAGGCTCCGTTGATTAGAGGTGAACAGATCCGCCGGCCACTCGAGTAGGGTGCTCGAGGTAACGGGGGTCTGAAAACGTGCCGCTCCGCGCCATGGGGTCGCCATCTCGGTAGCTGCCGGTAAGCAATCCCAACACGATACGGACGTTGAAGTTTTGGAGAATCCTCACTATGTCGTGTCCCCAATGGTGACTGTAGCTAGCTGTCAAGAACGCACGCCACTCCGAGAAGTCAGCGGAAGTTGTCTTGAAGTTTATTGTACAGCACACAGAGAAACGTGGAAAGTCCGTGAGGATTCTGAGGAGGCCATCTCAGAATCCCCCTTATGTACACCTTGCTGGGTGACTCCCAATTCCCCCCTCCCTTCTGCCCTAAAGGTCCGGGGGTAATCCTCTTCCCCACCCGGGGTGGCTTGGACAAAAGAGTTAACTGCTCTGGTCTACCTGCACCATTCATGGGTGCTTTTTGCATTGTTATTGCGATGCTGCCGGTTCCACCACGCCCGCTGCTGATGGCTCGTTAGCGGTCGTTATCGCCCATTCTGGGGTTGTTTACCCCGCGGGGCATGCCTGGGCGAGGTCGGGCCTTGCTGCGCTCGGTTTAACCCCTGTGCGCCTGGCTCCGCTGTCGCCCCCTTCTCTGGCCCACTGCATGGTTCCCCTTCCTGGCGCCCGCATGGCGCGACCCTGGCGGACCCCGGTCTATCAGTGTCTAGTCGGGTCGCGACATCATGTTAACTCAGAGTTAAGCCCCACTATGATCCATTCCCAGGCAAATGAGTTTAGAATTGCAGCCTTAGGTATTGTCACTTTTTAAAAAACATTGGGTATGAAGAACATGCCCAATGATCATCTAATACCAGTGGACCCTAAAACATCATTATGACTAGGTTAAAACTGTGATACCTTTAAGATAGTAATTTAAAATCTTCAAGGTTTGTTAAAACGTCAAGATGCTCTCACTGAGGGTGAGGGAGGATCAAAAGTCAAACTAAAGTAACAAAGCTAAAATGCTGAAATTGCTAAGATCTGCCTGTCTATCTGGGATTTAACCTAGAGATGTAATGGATTTGCATTAACACCTTCCATGTGAGCATTGGAGGATTTTTGTGAAATTCAAGATTTAAAAGCCTGTAATCCTCTCTAGATAAGAATGGACTGCAGTCTACAATGTATAATGTTTCATGAGCACTAAAACCAGAAGAATTTGAAATAAATAAGGAGTTTTTTCTGTGATTTAATGATAATGTGTGTCTGTGACACCTTTTTAAAATATATAGATAGATAGATTTATAGAAAGCTTCTGAGAACTTTTCCAGGACTCTGACCTTTATTTTCTTGTGTCACTTCTCTTGATGCTTTTCCTGGCAAGCTGTGACATGACATCATGGGACCTGATCATCTGAGACCTTGCTGTGATGGGTTCAGTCCTTTTGTCTGAGAAATGCCTGTGTGAACCTATGCAGCTCTCACAGCAAAAGACATCTGAACTGGGCCACTGAACAAGCCAAATTACAATGAATCTGAGTTCTGTGAATTGTCAGTCTAGCTCTACAATCATTGAGAAATGTCATTGTGTAGGCATGTGTGTGTGGTGAACACAAACAGCATACAGTATCACAGTGGTGATAATATAAACCGAAAACAACAACAAGCTTAAAAAGGTTGGTGACCCCTGGCTAGAGTAATTCCTGGCTTAAAATTTCCAATCGGCTACAAGGCTCACCACACCTTCACAGTTAAAGGGGGCTACATTCACATACAATTTTATGCATGTAAGCTCTTTCCCACCATCCCATTTAAGGTCCCTGATTGCGTGCACCAGGCCTTGTTGGAAAACGCCCTGGGGCATTTTCCCCAGGAGAACTGGCAGCCCTGTTTAGAGAAGTTTTTAACCTGTGATATTTTAATGTATTTTAATATCTGTTGGAGGCCGCCCAGAGTGGCTGGGGGGACCCAGCCAGATGGGCGGGGTACAAATAATAAATTATTATTATTATTATTATTATTATTATTATTATTATGGGGGTGCCTGCAAGCCCCCGGAACTCTGAGCGTCCTCCGGTATGCGCAGCTCTGGAAAAGGCATCTCCCTTCTCTTCCAGTGCGCTTCTAGCGACATACATCATATTGATATATGCACACTAAGCTTCTGGCAGAACACAGCAAGAAGTGTGAGACATCGTAGAACTAATCTACTATTTATTTACACACTATGTACAGACAAAAGCATAATGGCGTCCGTTCTCTCCAGCTCCAAGAGAACAAACAGGCACAAGTAAAAGTGAAAGTACCTTACAAAGTACATACAGCGGAAGAGATAAGACTGTCTTCCGTTTCCCACACTCTTCTCAGACAGGCATGTGATTTACACCAATCACAAATGCAGCATCGGAGGAGTGAAATTGCTAACAGGCCTATGTACATGACATACATTTAATGCACAGAGCCCCTTTTGTACCTTCCTCTGCAACCGTTGAGGTCCGGGTCTGGGGATGTGGTCACACTTCCCAAGTATACATGGAGAGAAGCTGAAAACAAGACTTGGGTGACTATGGGCCAATCATTACCTCCCCCTATTCTCCATCTCTTTGCGAAGATAATGTGGGTCGAGGGAGAATCCTCCTGGGCACCTTAGAGGGAAGTTGCAATGATTTTTTTAAAAAATTAAGTCCACAAAATCCATATTATGGCTTAAGGCTTCAATCTAAGAAGCTCAGGGGCACCCAAGGGCTTTGAACATTTGGTATCGGGGGGGGGGGGGAGGCAAGCATTCAAGAAAAAATAACCTCAAAGCATTCCATGGGTGCAGAGTGCTACCCACATAGTTCTTTCCATCAGTCCCATCCAAGAATAATCAATGCCAGTTTTGCCACTGCCCATCAGATGCAGACAGCAGGGTTGCGACACCATCCACAGGCACTTAGGCAGACAGAGCACTTCTTTTCCTAAAAGGCAAGGGCTTCCATTTTTCCTGCATCTGTATCCACATTGAATCAGCATCTGCTGCTATCATACGATACAGGCACAGACCCCCTTAGAAAAAGACTGATTTCCATCACATCATCTGGCCTCACATTTGTCTGCCATGCTGTGGCAGGGAATGTGATACTGAGCTGACAAAAAGCAGCACACATTATGCCTGCAGAGACCTTTTGTTCTTCTGCATCTCCCCTGCTGGTTTTCAAATTCCAAATGGATTCCCTCCTTTTCTCTGAGTCTCTCTCTCATTCATACAGACATATTCTCTCTCTCTCTCTCTCTCTCTCTCTCTCTCTCTCTCTCTCTCTCTCTCTCTCTCTCCTTTGAGCCTTTCAAGCCAAATGGCCTGGTCAGCTCACAAGCCAGCAGGTGCTCTTCTGCTCCACATTTGCATCTCCCAATCCAAACACACACCTCTCTCTTTCAGCCTTAAAAATAAATCAAGGGGGACTTATCAGTTTGTTTAAGGCTTTGAAGTTTGGCTGGGCTCTGTTTATATATTAGCCTGTTTCTGGGAGGATATACTTGACATGTTCAGGTTGGTAGCAATTAGAGGCAAGAAGAAATTGCTTGAATAAGGTGCAAAAAGGAGAAGTGGAAAGTGGATGGCCTGTGCCTGGGAGAGTCAAGTTTTTTGCTCATTGCAGTATTGTTGCTTGGGTGGAAAAGATAACCGCAAAGAGAAATTGCAATAGCTATAAAGCCAAAAGTACATATTGTGGGGGGTGCAATTTACTCCTAGACTTTTGGATGCACCTTTTTGCAATTATGTGAACTTATTTTCCCACAGAGAATTAAGCTCTGCAACGTTTCAGCAATCCCTGCAAGGTGGCCAGTTTCCTCATCAGTCAAATGCTCGATAGCATATAAAAACACATCTATAACCTGGAGACACATTAGGCCTGGCCCAGCAGTAAGGGCAAATATCCAATATGGTGATTTCAATAGGACTGGGGATGCGTTAGAGAATCACACATAGGACTGAGTCCAAAGAGCATAATAACAAGATGAAGTAATGCTTTGCCGAATTGACTGTGAAAGCTTCATTGTCCATTCATTCCACTCTTGACTATCATCAACCTTGCATCTCCAAAATACCTACTAAAGATCTTCCACCTAGCTGAGAGTTTGACACATTTAAAAGCATCATATTTGAGGAAACTGTTTTTGACAAATGTTGTATTGCTGCCTCCCGTCCAATGTATTCAGTCTACACTTCCTTTTTCTGTAGGGCAGGAGAGCAAAACCCCCCTTAGCACCAGCCAGCACACCCAGATGGTCAGGGGTGATGGGAGCTGGAGTTCAACAACATCTAGAGGGCTGCACAGATTCCCCATCCCTGATGTAGGATGCCAAGTTGTTCAGCTAGGTCTGCCTACTTTTTCAGGCCTTGCTTCTGTGCCTGTAACAGCAGCATGAAATGCAGAAATGAAGCTTTCCTCACTTAATTTCCCAGCTGAAAAAACGTCTTCTGCAAAATGTCAGTGCATTGCTGTTGTTAAAAACACAGGAGCAAGGTCAGAGAAAAATGATAGTTAATTCTAAGCATAATAAGCAGTATCTCTATTTCTCATATGTAAACCTATATGCTTCTATTTAGAAGATAGCTGAAGGAGACATTGGCCAGTGAACTAAGGCAGTTCTTTAGCTATAGAGTCCAGCACTATTTAGCGCTTTAAAGAGTTTACAAAAGCAGCACACTAGTTAGTCAGTGTAGCTCCTTGAGTACTGGTGCGATGTGCTCTTTGTTCAACCCCCGTTAATAATTTGGCCACCACATTCTGAACCAGCTGAAGTTCTGAATATAATGCAGTGAAGTAATCTAGCCTTTGCCCTAAGGCAAAATAGAATTACCAGCACAACTCTAACATTTTCTTACAGCTGCATGAGAAAGAGGTACAGGTGATACAAGAACCCTCGACCTTTCAGAAGCATCTTCTGAGTTGAGCATTCACATTCCTTTATGCACACAGAGAAAATTTGCCAAAAAGGATTTGTATTCTGTTGTTCTAAACTTCCTTACATATTAAACACCAAGTCACTTAAGGAGTAACTCAGCTCCAAGGCTATATAATGAGCTCTGTGCCTACATAATACCTCTCCCACAACCTACACATACAGTTGGAATCCTCCCCTTCCTTCCACTTTAGTAACAACCCAGTTTGACCACAAATCTGGATTACAACCTGCTTCAACACTGGGTTGCAATCTTGGCCTGTGAACAAGGTAACCCCAAAAAGTATTCATATAGCAGCTAGCATTGACATTACATTGGAACCAACCAATCACATATTGCACACTTCACACTTTGGCTATAAAGATCTCTGGATTCTAGCTCAGGAGTAGCCAAGGTACCCTCCAGAAGTTGTTGAACTCCAACTTCTGTCAGACCCACCCAGCAAAGTCAATGATGAGGAATGATGGAACATCTGGAGGGCATCCCATTGGCTACCATTGTTCTACCTGATAGCAATAGGTCTCAGGATTATTGTAATTTTTCAAAACATGCCATCATTTTTCATGTCCCTTTTTTAAGGATGGAAAGTTGCTATGCTGGTTCAACTTAAATAGAAACACAGAATATGTTTTTAAACATATCACTTCATTAGAATACAGTAAGCCCACAACCTATGCACATTTAACTTCTGCACTTTACACACTTGAAAAAATTGTTTAATTTGTTTTTTTAAGGGGGTGGGAAGGGGCCGGGCATCTGGGGGGGGGGAGACTTTTGCAATCCCACCTGCCATTGAACCCTGTGTATTTTGACTATACACAATTTTGGCTTTAGGCACAATCTCTGGAACATACAGTAATCTCCACATAAGTTGCAGCCTATTTTCAGCAACTATTGTTGGCCCATTAAGGCTGCAATCCTGTGCACAGTTCCTAGGAAGGAAGATGCATTGAACTCAGTAGGACCTACTTCCATGTAAACATACACAGGGCAGAGCCAAGTATGATATTTCCTTACCTTTCCTCTTCTTCTAACTTTAATTATTCAATACCTATGTTGCAAAAGGATTAAAGCTCTGAAGCAGGATGTTGTGAGTCACCGAGTTGGAGAAATGAATCAAGGAGGAAATTGCCTGATTTCTGATGACATTGTTTAGTAGTACCTGTTGTGACCATGTCTGCTTGTCATACCTTACTCTGCCTTTTCTTGGAAATTAGACAAGTAAACATGCCAGGCACACTTCAGCTATAAACCACTACAAAGGGACTTAGCACTGTTTGTTCTTTTTTGCTCTGCCTTTCACTGCTGACAGCTCCCAAACTAGATGTGTGATGCCAACTATGCCAAGATACTTGAAATAAATTGATTGAGAAGAACTCTGCAGGAGGAAGACAGAAAAAAAAATGCCTGGAATGATTGATCTCTTCTCCAGATATTTATTCCTTTACGTATTCATGAGTCATCTACTACAAATGAAGTTTGCTTTCTTTGACAGAAGGATGTGTCTATTGGGGCACCCAGACCTGTTGTAACTCTAACCTCAATCAGGAAAAGGAGTGGGCCTGTAGGAATTCATACAACCCTGATTCTCATTCCAGATGTGCCGCTTCCTTCCTGTGTGTCCTTGTGCCAGTTTCCTTAGTTCTCTGCCTCAATATCCTCTCATGGGGATTCTGCTAATAGCATGACTGAGACTTTGTGGGATAAATGAGCTTCACTAAAGCTACTTAAACCTTTTACACCAACAGCAGCGGTGCCAAAAGAACTCCTCCCCTTTTCAACAATTTTCAGCAATCATGGGGGGAATGGACTGTCTACTTCTTCATCTACATTGCCTTCATACTACTTTACCAGCAATTGCATCAGTGATGTCACAAGTGTCGGAATCTGATTGGCTGTGTAGCACTGTGGCATCATCCCATTCACTCCTTGATTCGGTGGAATCGAGTATATGACTATTCTGGGAAGGAAAAAGCAATATGGGGGAGGGGGATAATGGTGCCAAAACAACAACAGCTAAGGAATGCCTCATTGCCATGCAGGCAGTAGTGGATGGTGTGGTGGGAAAGAGGTGTTTACCTGACTTCCCAGCAAGTAAGTCCCAGCTGCTTACCAGGAGGGGAGATGAAGGGGTGGGGTCAGCATGGTGCAAATGTACCAACAGAGCCAATCCAGTGTTCCTACAGGTGTGTTTGCACTGTGACATCACCTATCACTTCACCCCTCCACCTCTCCTTCCTGGTAAGCAGGAGCGACAACTGCTGGGAGGTCAGCTAAGTGTCTCCCCACTGCCTGCTATTGCAAACAGGATTGATGAAAGCCAATAGTTGTACAATCTATGTGTTTTTTCATGGGGGATTTCTATCATCCTCAAATGCCACATTTCTACCCTGCCCCCAAATCAAAATGGTAGAATATATGGGGAAGCTCTAGAGCATGTATGTTTAAAGATGTTTAATGTAACTTTAATGCCCATTTGCTTCAGTAACCAGCTTGTTCATTTGATGTAGCTAATGCTGAAAAGTTGACTTGCGTGGCAAGGTGCTGAACCCTCCCCCATTGTAGAATAAAGACACTTGAGACCAGAATTTAGGTTAATGGGTTGAAAAAAGGCCACAACTTTATTGATTACAGAATGTAAGTGGTATTGGTTTAGGCATTGGAACCAATGACTATATCTGACTCCTGCCCAACTGCCGGGAGTCTAATAAGGGTTAACCACCGATGGGAATTTCCCCAGGGTCACCGTTAGCCCTGGCACCCATCTGGGCTTCGGACAGAGGACACGCCCCCCCGGATTCCTTTAATGGAATACCCTTGAAATAGGAGGGGTAGGTGATGGCCGCCACCTCCCCTCACCTCCAACCGAATACTCCAGTGCCTAACCACCACCCGAGCCAAACAAGTGGGGCTGCAACTTGTAGTTCTTACTCTTTTATAGAGGGGGGGGAATCAAAGTTTGCCCACTACCACAAATAGTGATGGAGCTGCTATTGGTGGCTCAGTAAACCACACACACACACACACACACACACATGGTTGACATGGAGTGATACAACATCTCAGCACAGTATCACTTCAGAAGAAAAGACGGTGGGAAAACAGAGGTGGAAGTCGATCCAACTGGCCCCCAACAGCGTGCAGGGACCTTAAGCACTAGATGCTAAGCTCAGACCACAGCAATGGGGTAACATCAAGCTCTAAGTGAAAATAGTTTAGTGGTGGATGCAGTCTTCAGCATACCAGGGCTGCATGCCCAATTTGAATTTTACATACATAGATTTGTGCTGTGGAAGTTTCACTGAGCTCCATGGGAGTTGCCAGCAAGTGTCTGGGAACAGGATCCAGATTCAAATGCTGAAAACAGGAAACTGCCTTCACAATGTTTGATACAGAGTTGGTGCTTTGTTACATTTTTGGACATGTAGTCCCAGTTAGAACTGGAACAAACTGTTTAAAAACTGGCTGTCCACTCAAAAGAAAGCATCAGAAACCAACAGAAACCAGAAATGTGTCCCGTTGCTAACACATTTCTTGCCTAGAGAGAGTCTGCCACTCCAAGGGCCCGTGTGATGCTATGCATGCCTTACGAGACGTTTACAAAATCTTTGAAGAAATATGCCTTGTCAAGGGAAGAAAAGATCATCATGAGCATGAAAATCTTGCCAATCCCATGATTTGGAGTTCTTTACACAGTGTTTGCTGCATTCCAACATTTAAAGGGCTGATGTAACATGACATTTGGCCTCCTCATGGGATTTCAGTTCTCAAATGGTGAAAATACCACAAGAGGACCAGATCAGATTTTATTTGACATTATAAAGTGTTCCTTGGGGCTTTAAAGGAACCAGTAACAAAAGTCATAATGCAAAGTACTAAAATTCTGCGCATCATTCTACTCTCCCTCTCTCCGTTTCTCATAACTTTGATCTAATTCTGTGGGACTTCTTTTCATGGCCTTTATTCATTCCTGTTTCATTTCAATGGTGCTGGATTTCCCCTTCTGCCATACACAACCAAATGGGTACCATCCATTAGTTCTTTTAATGGTCCAATTTTTGCTAAATGTAAACAAACACCTTTACATCTGGTAATTCTCAGATGACCCCATCAGCTCTCTTTGGGTTTATGAGTGTGCTGTGTCTGCCAGCAAGTCAACGGGCACAATCAAATATCACTTATACTGCTATATTGCTCTGGGACCTTAGGGAATACATTCATCATCATCATGAAGTTAACCAGCTATATTAATCCTAGAATGCAGTTATGGCAGGAATTCATTCTGCAAGCATATTTCCATAGTGCAGCCTCAAATCCATGACCACAACCTCTTGGGGGGTAAAATCAGATTACCAGTTGCTGTGTGGTTACTAAGGATGAGGGAGAAAAATTATTTGCATTTAAAGGCAAACTTAATTCACACTTTCTGAAACAATATGCAAACTGAATCAGTTATTCTGTGAAATTTGCAGTTCTCCAACTCTTACAATGCCGTTCTCCAACCAGTGATGTGTACAATAGGGCATATACTATTGTGCATGAAAAACACAAAAAATTACATACAAAAATGTGTTGTGTTATGGGAAATCGCTTTGCAAAAATCTGTGTATTAATATGATGCATATGAAAAGCGCAAAATGCACTTACTAGGACAGTGGTGGCTAACCTTGGCACTCCAGATGTTTTGGAACTACAACTCCCATCATCCCTGACCACTGGTCCTGTTAGCTAGGGATGATGGGAGTTGTAGTTCCAAAACATCTGGAGTGTCAAGGTTAGCCATCACTGTACTAGGAGAAACTAACATGCAGGTGAATTTTCATGAAGTTAAGCATAGTGAAATGGTTATGGCACAATGTATCCCAAGCAAGTTAGTTAGTAGAAGTTTGTTTCACATAGTTACAATCTAGGTGACTCAGATAATAACCTCCCCCTGCAGTTACAGATGACATGTGGCAAGACTGTAACGTAGCTGCTGATCATCTGCTGCTGCTGTGAGTGTGGAGGAAAGACCACGCCCTGCTGCAAGGCCTTTCTCCATCTGGCCTAGGAAGCAGGGTCCACATGTGCCTAAAAAGCCAAAAGGCTCCAGGAGGCCATCGGGACACTGCTGCTGCCATTGTGGGTGTGGAGGGAAGACAGCTCCCTGCTCCAAGGCCCATCCCCTGAGAGGCAGCAGCAATCAAAAATGTTTTAAAATAGTCTTAAATGTGGTTGTTGTTGTTTTGTTTTTGTTTTTTGTTTGGTTTGCTTTTGTTTTTGCTATGTTGAGAGTGGGACAAATGTTTAGTTGGGACTGGGGATTAGTTTCATTTTAGGGTTGTTTGTTTGTTTGTTTGTTTAGTTTCTACTGTTTTATTGGTGTATTACATAATTTATATGTTGTTCTTAAGGGGAGAGGGTCAGGGCTGCCTGGGAGTGGGCTGCAGCAACAGAATGGCTGGGGCAGGTTCCACAGGGACGGGGATGCACTGGGACGCCCGATCTCAGTGATCACGGGCAGGAGGAGGAGTTACGCTAAGGTCAGACCAATGAGCCAGGTTTAGTCATTGTTTGAAGACCATCTCTGCCTCCAGGTCTGGTCTTGACCGGAAGGATACTGGGATCAGCAAGGGAGACTCATATGACCTTAAGGTGCTGCTGTGCAATGCCAGGTCAATGATTAATAAGACCACTGCTATCCATGACTTGATCATGGATGGAGGACTCGACCTGGCATGTGTGACAGAGACTTGGTTGGATGAAGCAGATGGGCCTGTTCTTGCCGCTGCTTATCCAGCGCCAAGAGCCTTCTGGCAGTTCCCTCCCTGCGAGAAGTGAGGTTACAGGAAACCAGGCAGAGGGCCTTCTCGGTAGTGGTGCCCGCCCTGTGGAATGCCCTACCATCAGATGTCAAGGAAATAAAAAACTATCTGACTTTTAGAAGACATCTGAAGGCAGCCCTGTTTAGGTAAGGCTTAATTTTGGCCATTTCTTTTGCTGGTGACTCATTGTACTGCTTAACCATGAAAATGTCAGCCAGGTCCAGGCTTCAATTTTATGTGTTGGCCTGTGCTTTGGGCACATGCAAGAACAGTGCCTTAATAATAAATCTTTGAGATTCTGCTTATTTTTCCCCCTCCGAAGCAACACAAACCTGGAAGGGGGCCTTTTGCTTCCTAAGCAGATTTTCTCTGGCTCTCAAGCAAAATCCCAGGACAAGAAATGCTTTGTGGATACATTGTTTTCTGCATACACATCCAAGGGCTGAGCAAAAACTGGTTTTCAGCAACTGCCCTTTGTCCATCTCCCCCCCCCCCCGGCTACACACACCTCCAAAGTGAGGATATTATGCACTCGCCTGTTTTGGATATATGGCTGTAATCAGACAAAAAAATGAAGCAAGGATTGTTTGGAGATCAGACCAAATTCTAAGCCAAGTGTTATTCCATACCAACATGCAGGCAAAATATTCCTGAAACTGTACACTGTAATTGTGATGCAATCTTCTTCATGCCATGCCACAGTAAATTAATAGCAAGGAAGAAATGTACTTAACACAGCATAATGCGTTCTAGAAAGAAGGAGTTCTTGGTTTAACCTCAGGGTTTCCTAGGACTGAGTGAAACAGTCTTGTAGCCTTGTTTATGGAAATGAGAAAGTGAATGCTGAAAAGCCTGAGGAGACCATAGGATATGCTGATTACATTATTGAGGAACAAGGTTTCTTTGTCTGTTACTGTGTCACATGTTGAATACAGAGTCCTTTAAGCAAAATATATTCTTGTGTATGCTTTGTTTATACTCCTCCATCCTAATCTTAAACATAGTAGGGGGGATTTCAATGCTTTCATTGGAACCAATTTCCAAATAATTTTCCAAATAAGTGTCCTTAGGAGTTTAAACTTAAATGTTCACTTTGCAACTTTCATATGGGTTTGTGTGTTTGTTTGTGTGTGTGTGTGTGTGTGTGAGAGAGAGAGAGAGAGAGAGAGAGAGAGAGAGAGAGAGAGAGAAAGAGAGAGGGAGATTTTATGTCAACAAACAATTAATTTGGCATCTCCGGACAAATGATGATAAAACAGGCACAAAACTGCATTCATAATAAAATCTGCACACCCACACTCATAAAGCAATAGGAAACTAAAATATTAAGTGGAGCAACCCAATAGTCCCACTTCACTGGCAAACAACATACAGTGGTGTAATTTCAGCATCTCTTTCTTGGGATGCTAAGGCTTTCCAGTAAATGTAAAAAGAGTGTAGGATTGAGCTCTTGTACTAACTAATTGCATAATATCACAGAAGATATATTATAGTATTTTGTTCCAGCACTTGGTCCTGTCTTCAGTCAAGTACCCAGCTCACAACCATTCTTGATATTTCACCTACTTTTAACATATAAGCTTCCTGTAAGCTGCTCATTTTATCAGTTCAGTTGTTTCCCGTACTTTTAACAGTTCTTTCGGATTCTGTTTGATCTTTCTAGTATCTGGCATATGTTATTCTATCCGCTATTAATAGATTTAATACCAGCCAAAGCTCATGGCTTGGTGCTCCAGGTTTCTTTTTTAGAGGAGGGGGAATTTAAAAGATACGCCAGCCTATCACAACGTAAGTATTCATTTGTCATTTCTCTAATTACTTCCAGAAATCTTTCCCAGTATTTCTGGGCCTCAGCAGTGGCTGTTGCCAATTAGGGCTCGTAGGACAGAAAACAAGGAGGTCATCTGTAGGCAATGCCAGAGCCAGTGACAAGAATAGTCACAGACAATGACAGGCAGAGCCAACTAATTCTTCTTTGTCCCCATCCTCCTCTCTGCTGAGCAGGGGTGCCAACTTGAATACAATATGGTGGGTGCCCAGGTAAGCCCCGCCCCACATAATCTATTACATGACATAGTGCACACACACCATTTGAATGGGAATGCCCATCAACTTTATGGGGACCCAGCCTCCTCAAATATTTTATTGTTGGGGCTGAAGCCCCCACAGCCCCTAGGAGTTGGCTCCTACAAGGGCAATGCTGAAACAAAGCAGACAGGCAGTGCCACCCCCTGGACTGGTCCTAAGGAAAAAGGCAGGGGGGCTTGAAGGAATCAAGACTGGGGTGGGTGCCCCATTTCCCATTGGTTTAATTTGCTGACCAATATTTTCAAGAATCCTTTCAAGATCTAACTTCTGTCATCCTCATAAAAGCTTTGACTGCACTTTGTTCCCAAAGAATGCCTTCAGAATATTTGGAGGGAAAGCATAAAGGGATTCCCTGTGCCCAGCCAACATGTGTTTGTGGTACTGCCGAGGTGAAAGATAATAGTGCATTACTTTTTGCTTTGTCCCTTTGCCAACATATCACAAGCAATATCAGTCCAGGTCCAGCCAGCTCTTGCTGTCAGAAGGTCTCTCAAAACACAAGCTCTGAAATCTCTGTACAAGGGACAATGCACAAAGTAATGCACTTTATCTTCCACCTCCCCATCGCTTCTATGATCGACTTAGCTTGCTTAACAAACAGTTTGATGGTTTCCTAAAATAGCAATTAAAACTGGTATGGTTCACAGGCTTGAGACAGGGGGTATATTGTATATTCACAAAGTGAAGAGAAATCCTTCTGGACAGAATATAAAACCTGTTAAAAGATAAACCTAGGAGTTCAACAGAAATTCACATCAGACAAAAATAAAAAAAATGAATTCCCTGCCTAACCGTAGAGCAGCTGTGTGCTGCATTTGTTATTACCCTTGATAATGTAAGTATCCAATAATACTTGCTTAGTCTGAAGGAATAAAAATCACTTGAACCTGATGTCATTCACCAAAGGATCCTGAAGGAGTTAGCTAGGCCACCTGTTAGCATATCAGAGAAATAGTGGGAAACCTGTGTGGGCCCAGGCAAGTGGAAAATACCTAATATAGACTCATTAGTTTGACTTACAGACATGGAAATATACTAGAGCAAGATGAGTAAATTTCAAGCTTTTAGAAGAAAGCAGAGTGATTGCTAGCTGTCAACATAATTCCATAATGAGATTATGTCAGACCCACCAAGTCCCACTCTGATAAAGATACATTTATAGCAGCCAATTTTTTTATGATGACAACTGCTGTTTAGCTTACTTTTTAAAATGTATGTCCTGCCTTTGTTCCAAAAGGAAATTAAGAGTTAGCAAATAAAACTACAAAATAGGACATGGGTTTTTGTTTTTTTTACAATGTGAGTACTCCAAAGTTCTAGCTAGTCCACCATGCCCAGAAAGAAGATTCCACCTAAACATTAGGAAGAACTTCCTGACAGTGAGAGCTGTTTGACAGTGGAATTAGCTGCCAAGGAGTGTGGTGGAGTCTCCTTCTTTGGAGGTCTTTAAGCAGAGGCTTGACAGCCATCTGTCAAGAATGCTTTGATGGTGTTCCTGCTTGGCAGGGGGTTGGACTGGATGGCCCTTGTGGTCTCTTCCAACTCTATGATTCTATGATTCTGTTCCATTGCCTTCCTGTCAAAAATGGGATATATATTCTGTTACTCAGCTAAGGTGTACTCAGAGTAGAGCCAATGAAATGGAGGAGCATGAATTTCAGTAGGTCTGCCCTGAGTAAAGCTTAGTTGAATACCACCCTATGTATTCGTGACTATTTTATTTTATTTTATTTTATTTTATTTTATTTTATTGCATCATGAAGGTGTTGCTGTACAGGTGAAAACTACTCATTACCAATGACTAAAATGGCTGATAATTTTACCAGGCTCAAATGCTTTTTTTTTTTTTTAAGGCCATCATGTTTATTACCATCCAGAAAGAAGTGACCACCACTTCTGGCCCACAGACTTTTATCTACTGATTGTCAACTGGTTCTAACCATTCAAATATCTGCAGGGGTGTTTTCAATTAATTTAGCTATCATTCCCCCCACACACACACACATATATTTTCACATTTGCATCCAATGAATTTGTCACTAAAAAATTAATTATATGGCATCTAGTTTATTCAACTATACATTGAAGAACTAGTTCACCAAGTCCTATTTAAAATTTGTAGTCAGGATCTAATTTTTGACACTATAGCAATGTCACTGTGTACCACACTGATCCCTGGGGAGATAACTATGAAGCTCCAAAAGTGTTTTCAAGATACCCAAACAAACTCCCTCTCACAGCCATAAGTATCATCAAGAATTCAAGACACTTTCCATTAAGGCAAGTATGTTTGTGAAACAAACATTTTCTCGTCCCAGTATTTGGCAAAAGGGAATAAAAGGGTCTGTGGGTACCAGGTAAGCAAATTGTGGTGTTTATTTGAGCAAATGTTTATGAACACTTCTTTTTTTCTGTGTTTGCTCAGCTCTAGATGGGAACGAGCAGTGGAGATAGTGGGTCATATAAGACATTTGGCCAGAGAATTTAGGATGACTTCCAGGAGGCAGACGAGGGATAGAAAAGGTGGGTACAGCCAGCTCTAATCTACCTAGCCAAAACATCACCCAATACTCTGATTTGTAGCCCAAGATACCCATCCTCTCATTATTATATGCATGTTAACAGCTTTAACTGTAGTTATAGGAGGAAGCAACTTTGGAAGACGGTAAATTTGGGCAGGTGCTGAGTCCAACAAACAGCAAAAGGCCTACTGCCCCGACTTCATCACAGTGTCTGCATTGTACTGAATTCTCAGGGCTAGGGTGACGAGGCCCATTGAGAGTACATTGCCAGTCTACACACACACACACAAAGAAATCCAGATATCCAGATTGTGAGCAACACAGACAAATTTTGAATTCAGTTAAGCCTGGGGAAAAGACATTGAAAATACAGAAAGGGGTTATTTTTATTTAACTGGAAGGGGGAGTATTCTGTCTGAATATTTGTGTTGAATATTTGTGTCTGAATTTTTCTAGTCAACCCACAAAGAGTTCATTTAGCTATGTACCTTCCAGCCAGGATATTAGTTATTCTGTACAAAATGTATAAAGATAATTAATTAAACAAAATAGTAAAAGGCCTGTACATATCTCTCAGTTTGGGGTGGAGGGGGAAGAGAAGAGTGAGCTGAACTGGAAGCGGGGTGAGGGTGGGGACGCAAAAACTCTAACCTGTCACCGTAGGTCTTTCAGCGAGAGCCTACCCCATCCATCAAAGCTTCAATAATAATGCTAGTCAAGGAGCCTGCAAATAATATACATATCATGGAGATTACACCATTTATTTGGAAATGTTTTCTTATGGTAAAGTAAACTTCAGAAAACTACAGTGGAGCCTTCTTATAAATTAGCTCTAATGCTGAAAATCCCATGAGCTATGAAATGTTATATATATAAAAAAATGTTAAACACATCAGTTGCTGAGCAACATGGCTTCAACTCAAACAACATCTCCTTATATAAAGTCTTTTCAGAAAGAGACTACTGTGGAGCTAGTGTGAGTCCTCAGCCTATGGGTAGTGTTATTTCATTACAATCCTTTGAGAAATAATTTACATATATAAAGTTGCCAGCATTTGATCTTTGGGGGCTTACAGAATCATGACACTGCTGATTTCTTTTCATAGGGTAACGTCTCAGAACCATTCCGCATATGCTTAACTTCTAAATCTCTCTTTTGACCTTGTGTTCCCCACATAGGCTAACCATATGGAGCAGGTTGGTGCTTCTTGACCTGTCCCTCAATATCACACACGACATCAACCCCCACCATGTGGGCATCAGTGCATTGAAGTGCATAGACTTCCACACAACTGGATGCCCTGAATGGTTATAGGCATGCACATGCTCCAGCTTTCCATCTGCAGACATCATGCTCAATGTATCATGTTCTAAGGAGTGCGGCCAAGGGGATTTTCAGCATTGGGGGCAGGGCAAGGAGGCACAGCTTCCTTCCACACAATTAGCCAACATGTGGTAGGCAATTTCTGAGGAAGGCTTAACTTTGTTGTTATCTGGAAAATGGTCACATACAACACAATTGTAATATAAAATTATTATACATATGTACTGTACATAAAAGGGCCATGGCCCAGTGACAGAGCATCTGCTTTGCATGCTGAAGGTCTCAGGTGTGGACCCTTAGGTGCTGAAGATGCATTTAGATTTGTAGCATACCCAACCCAAAATTTGAAAGTAGGCACCAAAAGTAACAAAATATTTTAAAACAATATGCAAACGGAATTAAAAATAAAATAAATAAAGCCTAACAAATATTAAACATAAAGATGTTCCTTATTCGGTTTTCCAAGCCCCAGGCAACAGATTCCCACAGTGTCAAAACCAAACTGTAGCTGATTCTCACAAAACTATTTCAATCAAGAATGCACTGCATCATGGGGATTGTGGTATTAAAGATGTACAAAGTTCCAGAATCTTCTTCATCTACAAGTATGCCACCAAATATGCATGCAATCAGCTGATATATTTGCTGCAGTGGCAAGTTTTACATTAGAATAATAGAACTGTAGAGTTGGAAGGGACCCTGAGGGTTCATTTGTATCCTTACTCTTGACTACAACACGGAAAGCTGGTGAATCACAAACGCAACAATAAAGTTCTGACATATGCAAAATCACCATTGTTGCCACCACCATGTGAAAGGGTCTTATGTATGAAGGGGACCAATATAGACACCTAGGGCTCTTCACTATGTGAGTGAATCCTGGAAAGAACTCAACACCCCACCCCCTTTGAACATGTAACTGAATGTCATGTGAAACACCTCACAGTTGTCACCTTTTCTACAGAGATAGGCTCTGTGGTTAAGCCAACCACTCCAGATTAAGGCTGGATGGTTACTGTGCCCTGCCTTATTCATTCCTGCACTCAGTAGATAATGCTGTGTGAAGAAGGGAGAGGCATGGTAATTTCCTATTATAAAATTACAACCCTTTCTGGAACAATGAAAAGATAGGTGAGGAAGTGTGACTCTCTAGAGGTGTGCCTCTGACTCACAGTGACTCCTGACTCAACTCATGCCAGTGGGCTGCATTCATTTGTAGACATCACTGAGCATCACTGATCCCTTGAAACCACATTTCAGATCTTAAGTCCCTATGTTTAGGTTCAACAATGATAGTTTCTAAAGAAAAGAAAAAAGCTTGGTGAAGCAGAATACCTGTTCTGGGCAATGTGTCTGGTGCACTTCATGGAATTGCTATGAACATCAATAGGATGACTAAGCTTAGGATATAAGCCACTTTTTGAGGATCAAGGCCAAACAGAGAAGTCTTGGCAAAATGAAATACTGACAAAGCAACAGGCATTAGAGGTTGTCTTGACCTCAAGGTCAGGTGATGCAGGGGTCAACTCCTCCAAAATATTCTGGAGCATTCAGAAGACTCAATGCTTGCAGAAGGCAATGCACATAATCTAGAAAACTGGTTAAGATCCAAGTTCTTCTAAGGAGATGGATGAGTCAAGAATGGAAATGGGACCAGCAAGCAGCTTAGACATAGCACAGAGAAAAGTAACAGGATGTGAGGGCTTAGGTGCAGTTCCAGATTGTAGCAGAAGCTTTATAAATGCAATTTATTGCAGTGTCTGCACTAGCAATCCCAAGCACAATATTCTGAATTTTCATTAAGAAATATTTTTATTAGATGTTAGAGAGGCTGAGGAACCACCATAATTACAATTAGAAGGACGAGTGGGAGCAATGATTAAAACTGTCTAATACAATATGCCACTTTTCTATGCTAAAGAGTGGGAAATAGATGAAGAGAATGTCTGGCAGCTTCGCTAGCATAGTTCTGGTTTAGCCCTACCATTAGGCAAGAGCAAGATGATTGCCTCAGGGAGCAGATGCTAGGGGTAGCAAAGGCAGCTCCCTGGCTGTTCCTCCTGACCCTCCAGCCATTCCCTTATGGTGAAGGACAGATTTGTGTATGCCAAATTGCCACATCCTCTGGCACCACAAACAAGCATTGGAGGACACTGTCCTCTTGCCCGTCAAATTGAACTGCCAGTCCCGTTGTCTTCCATATATGGGATGCTAAGAGGTGCCATCTTGTCCTTCACTTCTGGCAGCAAGCTATATTGGGACAGCCCTGCTGATCCATGCATGGAACCATGGACCCCAGCAGAAGTTACCTGTCATATAACCAGTTAAAAGGATCTCAGAGAGATGATTTTGGAAGAACCCTTGTCTAAGACTCCTCCCAGGAGCTACAATAAGCCAGAGTAGATGGTACTGGGCTAGATAGATCAATGGTCCAACTCAGTGGAAAGCAGCTTCATACTGTATCATCATGTGTGTTCATCATCTGATATCACACATAGAAGTAGAGGGGTTGTCTCACAGAATCATAGAGTTGGAAGGGACCCTGAGGATCATCTAGTCCAACCTCATGCAATGCAGGAATATGCAACTGTCCTTTAAGGGAATCGAACCTGCAACATTGGCGCTGTCAGCAGCATGCTCCTGTTTAGCACATGCATTGCCAATTACAGAGTTCTCTGCCTCTAGTTGGACATACGGCCAGTCATTAATGCTTTAGGTCTGGGTCTTTGCAGTATTGTTCTGAGTGGGCCAAACAGCTTTCTGAGCTTCTGCAACAGACCAATCAAACTAAATCCTTCTCTGGTTGCTCATATTGCACCAAATATGCAGCTCTTCTTCCAGTGAGATCAGTAGCAAAGCTCCCTTTGATTTTAACGGGGGCCGATTGCAATCCACAACCCCTCCCCCACCAGAAAAACCCCGGCTATTTATTTCTTCACCCTAATTAGTCACTCACTACTCCTACTCGCAGCTTTTGCAGATTGTGTTATCAGGGAGGAGCATATAGCATGAATGCTTGGGTGCACACAGATACATTACTACGTGCAGAATGCTAAAGAGCCGAGTACAGGAAATTACCACCCTGAATATGCATTCACACAGAATGACGCATGTGTGCACACACACAAACATGCAGAGCCAAGGCCTTCGGCAAGCCATCTGATTACAATCAGCATTTTGTGGAGTGATAGCTCATCAGACAGCCGGCTTCATGTTCTGTTATAGCAGAAGATATTCCTAACTAGCAACATTAGCAAAACAAACAAAAAAGTACGGAGCGACTCCTCCTGCTGCAAAAGGGCTAGATGTTTCTGGCACCTTAAGCTGAGGATGAGGAGAGAGAATCAAAAGGGCCTGGTTTTCAAGAGCTCAACACCAATAACCATGGCTATATCTTTCAAATATTTCTTGGGCTACGGCTACAGCGCCCCCTCTGCTGTTCTCATGCAACGTAAAGGGTTACAAAATAATTGTATCATATATAAATATGAAATAATTCAGTTCCGCCACTACTCTTCCAGGTTAGCAGATCTTGGAAGCACAGTTGCAGTACTGGACCTGTTTGCTGTTTGGATGTTCCAGCTCAGAAACAGAGGAGATTGCTCAGAACAATAATGTTATGGGAGAAAAGTAAAAACACTTTCAACCCGCTGCAGTGGAATAGGGCAGAGGTTCACATCAAATCTTCAAGAGCAGTAAGACCTGGCCCTACATTTAGACAAAGTGAAGAGACTGCCTCAGGCGGCAGATACTGGGAGGCAGGGGCAATAGCGGCAGCCTTTGGTCATTCAGCTCTGGTGGAAAGATACGTGTGCCATTATCTTACTTTACACATAAAGTAAGTCACCACCAATGGGATTAAATACAATAAGCCAATTTCACACTTTGTGTGTGTCTTTCAGCATTCTTTATAAAGCAAAAGGTTCAGAAAGTGTTGAAGGCTTATTTGACTTTCTACCAGCCAAGCTTGAACATAGTGTGTCATTGAGATGCAGGGACTAACAACAACTGTACAGAGCTCTCAAATTATTTACAGCCTTATGGTCAGGCAGAAAGGTTTAGATGGGGACATGTGAGACTGAGGTTCATGTCCTTGGTCAGCCATGCTGCTCGCTGGGTGGCCCTGGACAAGTTAAAATCCCTCAGAGTAGAACTGCGCATTACACAAGGCAAATGGGGACAGAGCAGAGAAACAGCAGTTGGGAAGGCAAACTTATTTCTGCCTTACCCACTGTTTTCCCCGGGGGGGGGGATGCCCCCATTTTAAAATCCTTTCCAATCTCTGAAACCAGAAGTATGACTGGCAAGAGAGAAAATGGTCATAGGAGTCATTTCTGGGAAGAATTGATGGGCATGGAATGGATGAAGCAACCCTGACCACCAACTCTTCACTTTTTTCTGATTGCAATGATATTAATTGTGGGTTGAGAACACACATTTGCTCAGCAGGAATGGAAGAGAATTTTATTTGGTCTGTATTTTTAAGTGATGTGATCTAATTCAAACCTTCTGCACTAATATATGAATCGGAACATAATTATCCTTCAGATTTTGCACATTTCCAAATTTTGTGAAACACTTCTTGGTTCAAAAAATGTACCAAAGTGGATTTCAAAATGTGGATTTTGGGATCAAATGTATGTAGAATTATTGATTGATTGATTAAATTCGTATACCCTTCATCCATAGATCCCAGGGTGGTTCACAATATAAAAATACAACATAAAAAACACAAAGCACATTCAGATAAGGTACTTATTTAAATACTTATTTTGTGATAAAATGCATACCTAAGTATGTTTGTAAATATATATTTCAATATAAATCATGGTGGGGAGGGGAGCGTAGGGTGTCCTGTTATGCAAATGAAAGTCATTCTACTTGTGCAGTTATTTAGTTGAAAACTAACCATGATTTTTAATTATTTTTCAGCACTTGTGAATAGTAACAATGAGCTGAAGAGAAACTCAAAAGAAATGGTTTTGTCATTATATCCTATCATGCTTCATGTACTGGATTCTTTGATACTATTCCATTAATTGTGGACATAAATCACTGGCTTTGTGATTGTGGCTCTCCCTAAAGCTACGCCAAAACTCTTAAAACCTGCAGATATTTCCTGCACTACTGGGGTGCATTTAAGGATACAATTGATTTTTATGAAAGCACCTGCATTCCTCTGACAACATAAAACAAATAACTCCGAAATACAGTGCTTGGGTGTTTTGACTGAAATATACATAAGCCACGCTTTCTGCCAGCATCGTCTTCTTCAGAAATGGTTCTTTCAGTACGGAATTATAAAACAAAGTACAGAAGAAGGTCTGAAATCAGTTTTGGAATCCAACTGCTTCTATCAGAAGCAGTAAAATGATGCAAGGTTTCGACACATGATTTCGCTCAATAGAAATGTAGCTATCACAATTTGGCATGCCTTTTTATTGAAGAAAGAGAGTTTGCTTTAAAAAGCAACTCCGCCCACCATTCAAGGAGGCAACGGCTCTGCTTGTATGTGTGTGCATTTTTGCACGTGCGTGCACACACTTGTTATGTGTATGTTTCATTACCATATGTCTCAGGAGCACAGATCGGCTATCAGCAGCAGGAGAAGAGCGTATGTGTGAGATGCCTGACCTCGTCCTTCAGTGCCGAGGGCCTGTGGGTTTGGTCGAGGAACAGGAATTCCCTGTACAGACACTGAGTCTGCCGAAGGAGACAGGAGAGGAGCCGCCACAGAAGAGGACTTTGTTCATCGCCACCAAGGAAAATGTACACAACAGACACACACACACACACACACACACACACCATGGAAAAATGAAAATTTTCTAAAGTACCCTCCCCCGGCATAAAACATAAGGACTTTATTTCCTTAAAAGGGAGAAGCGGATGTGTGTGCAATACAAATTAGCTGAGACTAAGGGTATTTTGTGAAACAAAATGTATCTGAGAGCCAGATCGGATATTAATCTCTACAAGCTTGATATCCATAGCCAGGTCACTGAAACAGGATCAGAGTGGATTGACAATGTATAATGAACCCTTTAAAAAAAAATCAGAACATGTATTAGCCATCACATATGGGAATGGGAATTTGGATTTTTCTTCCATCTTATCAAGGAAGGTAACTGCTATCTCACAGCTATACAGAGCATAAAGTTAGTTGCAAAAGAAAATGCATGTTGTTCATCTGAGGTTGTATTTACCTAGTTTTAAGACCTGCTAAGGAACAGATGATTGTTATTATGTGCTCAAATGTAGAACTACAGAATTCAAAGAGGGTGTACTTCCCCTCCCCCCACGACTGTATATCCATGCACTAGTCTTGTCACAGGAGATTATAAAAGCACAGAATTACTGTTAGCAAGTTACTTTTTAAAACCCCAGCATCTCTCATTGAGTATTAAGGATGGTGGATAAATTTATTTCAGTTCTTATTTAAAGGAGAACCTACGAAATTTGCATTTCCTAAAACAAACAAAAATGCAGCCAGTCTTCAAAATTCACAGTACTCCTGATTTTGCAATGCAGTTCCACAGCCAAGTAATGTGTACAAAAATGCACACATTGGGGTAAAGTGTGCATAAAAATGCATTTATGTTTACAAAAATAGCATAAAAATGCATTGTTTTAGTGAAAAGTGCTTGCAATAATGTATATATTAAGGAAAATCTGCTGATGAATTTTCATGAGAACTTCTGTAAATAATAAATAAATAAATAGCTGATGTGGAAATGTGCACAACTTGTTTTTAAGATTGGGAAAATGAGAAATTGAGTGAAACCGCAAATGACAGATTTGAGTTATTTAACATTTCTCAAGGTACAGAAGGGACCCAGGTGGCGCTGTGGGTTAAACCACAGAGCCTAGGACTTGCTGATCAGAAGGTCGGCAGTTCGAATCCCTGCGACGGGGTGAGCTCCCGTTGCTTGGTCCCAGCTCCTGCCCACCTAGCAGTTCGAAAGCATGTCAAAGTGCAAGTAGATAAATAGGAACCGCTCCGGCGGGAAGGTAAACGGTGTTTCCGTGTGCTGCTCTGGTTCGCCAGAAGTGGCTTTGTCATGCTGGCCACATGACCTGGAAGCTGTACGCCGGCTCTCGGCCAATAAGGCGAGATGAGCACCGCAACCCAGAGTCGGACACGACTGGACCAAATGGCCAGGGGTCCCTTTACCTTTACCTTTACCTTTAAGGTACAGAAAGCACAACCCAGGAAATGCTAATTGGTTGCAAGTCCCCTTGAAACAAATGGGGTTTAAGTTACATGTTATTTACAGCCTGATCATATGAATATTTACTTAAAAGTAAATTCCACTTAGATTAATCAGGCACAAGGATACAACCCCATGAATTCTCTCAAGGGGGCTTCCTCCTGAGTGAGGTTAGAACAGCAGCAACAGTGAGTTTTTTGTGCACAAAAACATTTATTGGAAGAATCAGGCAGAGCATAGTCTGTACAATAATAAGAGATTGTGCTCCTACCAAAATAAAACAATTATTCTTCTGCAAAAAAAGAGAAATGGATGCAGCAACTAGCATTGACAATTGTTGGCTTTCTGACATGCAAACACTGTAATGATATTTGCAGCCTTTTTGTAATGGCAGTACCCACAGAAAATCCAACTGGCCTGGAACAGATATATCCTTTATGGAAAAAACTGTGGGTTATATTTCCCTTTGGAGACTTTCCTTATTAAATAACAATTTTCAAGAGATGTTAAGAGAGTATGGTCAAGTGACAAATCCTTTACTATGTATTTCCATTTAGCGTGAAGTGTGTTCCTATTCAGGATCACCAGAGCAGACGTCTTTTTTTGATCTAGTGCCTATGGTAACCCCTGAAAGAATTGGTGCTGTTATAATGGCTGGGAGCTGATTTTTTTATTTTTTTTTAGGCAGCTAAGCCTTAAAAAAAGAAAATAAAACTTGCTTCCTTTCCATGCTGAGCTTGTCAGTTCTCCAGAGCAATGCTGTGAAGTGTATTATTCCACCTCCTCCAGAAGCAAAACACATGAACTAGTTCCATTGCATGAAGAGTGGTTTTTATTCAAACAAGTGAATCTTTATCTGGTTACAATTATACATATATAAGGAAGGTTATAAATCTAAGACGGTGATCCAGCGCCATTAAAATCAATGTAAAATTTGATCTGACTTGTGTCCTATGTTCCTAAACTATTCATAACAATGATGTAGAAAAGGCTGCCTTAGGCAGTAATCCTATACACACCTATCTAGAAGTAAGCCCCATTGATCTCAGTGAGACTCATTTCTGAGCATAATTTTGCTATGGGAACATCACCCAAGCAAATTATTTTGGGTTGCCTATCATCACATGAAAATATAGACCCAGTAATCCATTGTCACATAAAGCTAAGAAACATATTGTTATACAGAGAAGATATTCTTTATCTCATTCTGTATTTGCTTTGTCCAAAGGGCAGCTATGATTTTTTTCAGCAACCAAATATACCCTCAAGTATTCTTCAGGGCAAACTAATCATGATAGGCTCTATGACAATTACCATAGATTTTGTGTAACTCACATATAACTGATTGCCCAATAACTAACCAGTGTAAGCTTTTGTGTAATACTGATGTCATAATTCTGGGGTTCCACAGAGAGCTCCCCCTCTGACCAATAAGAGTAAATGTCTATACAAGTCAACTGTACTGGCTTTTAGGGATGCTTCAAACATGATCCACTTCCTACATGCACAAGAAATAACAAGCATGCCATGTGTAGATTATCATGTGATGATCACACACAGTCCTATTTCACTGAAAAACCTGGGCTGGAAACTGCTATTGGAGGTGGCTATTGGAGGTGGCTACCACATTTACAACATCTAATTACATAGCAAAATTGACCCTCCTGATGTTGTGGAATGTACTTGTATGCCTGTATGCTTTTTCCAACACAGAAGTGTAGGCAATCCAGCATGTTTGATGCATGCATTCATTTATTTATAGCATTTACACGCAGCTTTTCACCGATCCCGTTGCTCGGTCCCAGCTCCTGCCCACCTAGCAGTTCGAAAGCATGTCAAAGTGCAAGTAGATAAATAAGTACCGCTCCGGTGGGAAGGTAAACAGCGTTTCCGTGCGCTGCTCTGGTTCACCAGAAGCGGCTTAGTCATGCTGGCCACATGACCTGGAAGCTGTACACCGACTCTCGGCCAATAAAGCGAGATGAGCGCCGCAACCCCAGAGTCGGACACAACTGGACCTAATGGTCAAGGGTCCCTTTACCTAGAATCATAGAATCATAGAGTTGGAAGAGACCACAAGGGCCATCCAGTCCAACCCCCTGCCAAGCAGGAAACACCATCAGAGCATTCCTGACAGGTGGCTGTCAAGCCTCTGCTTAAAGACCTCCAAAGAAGGAGACTCCACCACACTCCTTGGCAGCAAATTCCACTGTCTAACAGCTCTTACTGTCAGGAAGTTATTCCTAATGTTTAGGTGGAATCTTCTTTCTTGTAGTTTGAATCCATTGCTCCGTGTCCTCTTCTCAGGAGCAGCAGAAAACAACTTTTCTCCCTCCTCTATATGACATCCTTTTATATATTTGAACATGGCTATCATATCACCCCTTAACCTTCTCTTCTCCAGGCTAAACATACCCAGCTCCCTAAGCCGTTCCTCATAAGGCATCGTTTCCAGGCCTTTGACCATTTTGGTTGCCCTCCTCTGGACACGTTCCAGCTTGTCAGTATCCTTCTTGAACTGTGGTGCCCAGAACTGGACACAGTATTCCAGGTGAGGTCTGACCAGAGCGGAATACAGTGGTACTATTACTTCCCTTGATCTAGATGCTATACTCCTATTGATGCAGCCCAGAATTGCATTGGCTTTTTTAGCTGCTGCATCACACTGTTGGCTCATGTCAAGTTTGTGGTCTACCAAGACTCCTAGATCCTTTTCACTTGTACTGCTCTCAAGCCAGGTGTCACCCATCCTGTATTTGTGCCTTTCATTTTTTTTTTGCCCAAGTGTAGTACTTTACATTTCTCCCTGTTAAAATTCATCTTGTTTGCTTTGACCCAATTCTCTAATCTGTTAAGGTCATTTTGAAGTGTGATCCTGTCCTCTGGGGTATTAGCCACCCCTCCCAATTTGGTGTCATCTGCAAACTTGATCAAGATGCCCTCAAGCACAAGTCATTGATAAAGATGTTGAATAAGACTGGGCCCAAGACAGGTAGCTTTACCTTTCATCTGGAAAAGCTGTGCATTTTTATGAATGGTCATAACTGATTCACAGTTGAATCACAGGATCCTTTAACAAGAACAATGACAAAGAGTTATGAAATTTGTAAAAGAAAATTGTCCACAGATTCAGACAAATGTCAGACTTGTCCGATGACAAACGCTGACAAAATTTAATAAATTCATCTTATGACAGTTCTTTTGCATAAGGCATGGTATCTAAGAACAGCACTGGAGGTGATGAAATTTAAGAAGGGGCGAGAGAGGAAACAGTAAAATGTTGAGTGTGTCTGATGTAGGTTCGATAGGTAGCTCTGAACAAGAATGTTTCTGATTTCAACTGCCATTTAAACTCTGTTGAGCCCTCGCTGCCTGTCTCTTAACAACAAATATTAGGCATTACTATTTACAGACATCACTCAAGGAGCCTCAGATAACACACTGATGGTGCGAGGACAGTGTGTACTTTCCGCAGCTGAGAATTATTCATTTTAATGAAAGACTAGGTTATACATCTGCAGTATTTTATGGCTGATGCTTTAATGGCTATGCAAAATATTTCCTCAGGAAACTACGTGAGGAAATGGCATAGCCTGGCAGAGTTGCAGTAGATGCCTTGGTTTTGAAACGTAGCAAAGCAGAACAAGGGAAACAAGGGGGAAAGAGCATGTCCACTTCTAGACAACCTGTTCATTGAGCACTGATCCTGATTGGCTTGCATAGCGGTTATGGGTAGATTAGACAACACCAGTTATTTATTGAGCCTTCATTCTGATTTATGGGGCAGTTATATGAAGCCGCACCAAGCACTATTCAACGCTTTCCAGTATATTATTGCCCCATTGCTTTCCATATCACAAAGAGTCCATTTTGAATGGAGGGCGGGGGTTGAAGAAGTCAGCCTGTTCCAAAAGAGCTCTTTAATTGTGCACAAGAGCTCTTTAATTGTGCAAGCTGAATTTGCTGATATGTGATTGGATCCTACACAAAAATAGTGACAATCTAGAAGCACACAATATATCTACAGGTAAAAATTCACCTGCCTACCCTCTATTCTGTGGTTATTTGTATGCTGACCTTTTTTCTTCCTTGCACCACATAACTGACCTTGCTGTGGTTCATTAATGTTTGCTGTATTCAGAGCTGGAAATGAATTTTCCTGCAAACAGATTGCCCCATTTGGATGTTTTGCCTTCCTCATAGCAAATATTCACAACTTTTGGTGGATAAGGCATTGGGTACAACCCTTAGTCTAATATCGGGTTGGGGTGAAGTGGTGCATCACCCTTATGCAACCAGGTGCGATCACAGGGTACCCCGTTAAAGAGGTCTAGTGGGAAGACTCTGTCCAGAAGCCAAGCATGGGGGCAGATAGGCCACAGAGCTTCTGGCAGTGGCCTCGGGGGGCCAACTAGGTAGACCTGCCTTTTGAGGAGGTCCCCTAATCACAAGCACAACTTGGTTCATGCATCAGCCTTTCAACTAGAGGCTGACAATGGATATACACCCAATGCCTGAGCCAAAGCCTACCTACAACTGTAATCAATAAAACCTGTGGCCAATTTTAAATCCCTGAATGTTGTATTGTGCAGTTTGTTACACCTATCATTGTCTAGGCCTTTGTTCCCTAGAGTGGGAGTTACTGCAAGTTGGTCCGCAACAGAATAATTATCTACTGTGCTTGCTTCTGTTCTTGCATGAGCGTTGTAGAGGTCCATGGTCCAAGATGCCTCTTGTACAAAGTTAAAATCCATCTCAACTTTCCTCCTTTTCCATTTTATTTTTGCTGAACTAATTGGGCCCACCTGCTAACGTGATTCAGGAATAATTACACTGTCTCTTAATTGAGGGGGTTTAGTACCTGAATCAAGGGTGACTCAACAGAAAACCTCTGTCATTACAGCCATGTAATTCTATACCAAAGCCAAACAACTTTCCTTTGCCCTGTAGAGCAATGTTTTAAAATATTTAAATAGTGTGCTCACGTAGGCTGCTAATTGCCTTTCTGTAGATTCATCTCAAACAATTCCATATCAAGAGAGTAAAATTAATCCAATGTTACTTTCATAGGTACACAGAATAAAGAGAAAGGAGAACTCTGGATTTCTAAACAAAATTAATTCTCTTCATATGGAAAAAATTAGCAGCTTGATTTCTCTTGCTATTGAGCTGCTGTTACTTGATGAAAACATTTTGATTCTTCTTTTTCTTCTTTGGGTACCTTAATAAAAACTGGCTTATACTGAGTCAGACCATTGGTCCATTTAGCTCAGTAGGGTCTACACCAGAGTTAGCCAATGTGGTACTCGCCAGATGTTTTGAACTCCAACTCCCATCATCCCTGGTATCTGAAGAAGTGTGCATGCACACGAAAGCTCATACCAATAACAAACTTAGTTGGTCTCTAAGGTGCTACTGGAAGGAATTTTTTTTAAAAAAATTATTTTGTTCCCATTATTCCTGATCATTGGCCATGCTGGCTGGAGCTGATGGAAGCTGGAGTTCACAACATCTGGAGGGCACTGAGTTGGCTACCTCTGGTCTGCACTGACTAGTAGCAGCTCTACCCTATCTGGAGACCTTGAACCTCAGACCTTCTGAATTCAAAGTAGTTTACCACTGAGCTGTGGCAGAAAGATGCAGCTTCATTTCTACATCACAGTCTGAACTATGGCATCTTTCACCAGGGAACAATGGGCCAGCCAGCATGCAAGAATGACACGTCTATCTTATGAGGTGGGTTTCCTATTATGTTAATTAAGTAACATGAATAAGTGGGCCATTTCTGTAGGCGCACCCGGTGCAGCTGTACTAAATGAAAATAATTAAATATATGGGTTAATGCATGAATAGACTTATATGCCCCAATCTGGCACATAAATGCTCAGAGTCTGCACAACTTTTCCATTCATTTACCTGGGAATTGCTGGAGGTTGATGATGTTGAGAGGATGCACAATTGTGGATTGAGGCCTGGAGAAAATGCTATACATAGATACATTAATTTTAACAAAAATAACAGTAGGTAGAAAATTGAAAGAGTTAGAATGTGTGTTTTCATGTAATAGAATATTGGGGTGTTAATTAGCAAAGCTTATCCAGAATTCCAATAACTTGATTTAAACTCTTTTTTATTATTTATTGCATTTATAATCCCACCTTTTTCTCAAAGTGGCTCAAGGTAGCATCCATGCATCTTCCCCTCCTCAATTAATCCCAACAACAATCCTGCGAGGTAGGTTAGGCTGAGAAGCAATGACTGGTCCAAGGTCACCCAGTGCGTTTCATGACTGAGTCAGGATTCAAACTCTGGTCTCCCAGGTCCAACACTCTAACAACTACAGCACAATCCCTCTTTTTTCAATTAAGAGTAATAAACATTAATTTGGAAGAAGGAAAAGAAGGAAAACAAAGCTATGAGTTCACTGTTAGGATAATATAGCCATGAACACTGCTATAATGAAGGAAAGTAAATGGTTGTAAAATGCTATTCTTGCTCTATAACTGCAGCAAAAAGTAGTGAAGAACATGATTCCCTCCCACATTCATTTTCTGAAGAAATATTATTCTGAGCTTGCTCTACCTCTGTTATCTCAGATGAGTGAATTTATCCAGATCTGTGTGTAGCTGTCTAGTATATCCTTTCTGTATCATAGTTTCTATTTCTTGGAGGTGCATCTGATTGGCCATTCATTTTCAGCTTGTAAAATGAGAACACATTACATCATATGATGCGTATGTGCCTAAGCAAACTTACAGAAAGATGCCTATGGACCATCCTTGCTCAGAGCTGTTGACTCTTCCTATAAACCTGCTGCTAACTGCTAGTGCAGGCTTGCATGCTCCTTCTCCTAATACTAGGGCTTGACAGTAATATATACTCAGCATGCTGGAAAAGGTGGTACTTAAATAAATTGGCACGAGCAAAGCATGTAGAGCCTGGAAGGGGTTTCCATCTGCACCAACAGCTGCCCATATTTTTACATACAGTCGTTACAAGATTTCCCACTCCCCACCCTGGTGAAATGATTCCAGTGAGTTTGTGTTTTTGTTCTCATCCCATTCTCCTCCTTCTTTAAAAAAAGAACTGGTCATTTGCAGTTCAGAGGCTAATCTATTTCAATTGTTTAGCATATTCAAATGCCCCATTTAACCAAAATAAACTATCAATTTGAATTGGGGTGTTAGTGTGAAAAACTAACATGAACCGTTCAGGTTTATTTATGACATTCTCTGCCAGAATGTGGGACATCACACCTAGTAAGTTTTGCAACTAGTTTGTTCATTTCAACAGAACTGGCATGGGAGTAGATTATTTATCTATTATTATTTTTATTTGTTCTCCTTCCTTTCAGCCAAAAAAGACTCCCAAAGAAGCTTACATATCCATTAAAAAAAAAAGTAGTCCCTACCCAGAGGCATATAATCTAAAAAGGGAAGGAGGTGGAAATAAGCAAGCTTAGGTTCAAATTCTGAGTTACAAGTTGTTTTCTTGACCAGCTGAGATGGAAAAGAAGAGAAGAAGAGTTTGGATTTGATATCCCGCTTTATCACTACCCGAAGGAGTCTCAAAGCGGCTAACATTCTCCTTTCCCTTCCTCCCTTAGAACAAACACTCTGTGAGGTGAGTGGGGCTGAGAGACTTCAGAGAAGTGTGACTAGCCCAAGGTCACCCAGCAGTTGCATGTGGAGGAGCGGAGACACGAACCCGGTTCCCCAGATTACGAGTCTACCGCTCTTAACCACTACACCACACTGACTCTCAAGGAGAGGAGGCACCAACAGTTTCTGGTCTCTTGGCTGCATCAGCAGAGTAGTCCTGCATCCCTTTTTCCCTCTTCCTGTGCTGCAGCTTTGTGTAATGAATGCTTCAAAGTGACACTTGGAGGCGGATCTTGGCTTCTTAGTGGAGAGGAAAGTGGCCCTGCATCACTTCTCTCCCCTCCTCTATTACAGCCTGATACAGTGACAGTGGCTTTCCAGGGGGTACTTGATTCACAGAGGAGCCTGGTTTATGTCACAGATGATTCTGGCACTGGGGCTGTATTTCTGGCATTGGTGCCAAGTTTACTTATGCAACTGCCTTATAAGTGAATCAGACCAATGGAACCATGGAGCCACTGAAATGTGAAGTCTCTGCTACACATGAACAGAAATCTGTCCCATTCATCCTTTTCATGTTAATCAGGAACACTTTTCTAACCACGCTTTGAGGATATTGTTTTTGTAGCTAACATGTAATTTGGCCACCGCAAGCATGGCTTCTGATACCGAAATAATACTACTGCTTTGGGGCACTTTTCTTGCAAGGAAAACAATTTAAGTGATCTAATAACCCGTCTGCTGATCCTGTTTTGCACATTAAAGGAAAGCGCTCACACTGTACTCAGAGAGCAATGATTTTTTTTTTTAAAAAAGAAAAACTTCAGAAACCCAACAGGGCAGGACCATAAATTGTGTAAAAGTAGTGATACACACCACGAGCAGTGCGAGATTCCAAGGTTTGCAGGCGTGCTTACCAGGGTCTGTTTTCTCTTTGGGGACAATGTGGCACAGAGGAGACTGTGGTGTCTTAATGATATATGGTTTTATTTACACATATACACAGCCTGCGCCTAGATGGAGGGATTGCAGAGCATTCACATCCTATGAGGGTCTGGCTTCGCTCTTAAGGGCAGCATTGGATTCAGAGGACAGCAAAAAGCCACCCTCTGTGTCTCTCAGTTCCAGCCTGCCATCCTCAGCTCACATAGAGTTCTGCCCCCCCCTTCTCAATCTCGCTGTTGACTCCAAGGATCTTCCCCTAGCCTAGCCTATGCCTAAACCTGGCCTTTGCCTCTGCCTGCTAGCACCCAGCAAAGAAGGGGACCCGCTCCTCCTTGCCTAGCAGTCTTGCCCTCTGGTGGTTTCCTTGATGGTCCATCACTGGCCTTTGTCCCATGCTAATGGCCCATCCAGCTAGCTCTGCTGAGCTGCTTTTAGTATAACTAAATCCAAGGGTTTAATCAAACCTTGGTTAATTTTAACTTTTACTAAATCCAGGAATTATGGGGAATCTGCCCTGCCTTCATAAAAGTAGATTGTTGCCCTGATTATGACATATCAAGTTGCTCTGCTAAATTGCCCATTTCTGCTGCTGTTTGTCTCTCCTTCTATAATCATGCCTCAATTTTTTAATCAGGGTCCCCTTTCTTTTGGGGGTAAAATTACTGCTCCTCTGTGCTCTGACAACCATTTGAATCTTTCTTTCTACCTTTTTTCCTTCTTCCGTTCTTATCTTTTTATATTTGTTTACATTTTACTTCTAAATTAGCTGCATTTACAGTATCAGGAGAGAGAAAAGGCATGCTCTGCTAGATTTTAATGCTAGATAGTTGGGTACCATTAAGTTATACTTCCTTTGTACAAATTGTTTGTGTGTATGCATGTGCTCATGAAGATATTGAGAATATAGGGATAGGGATGTTGTACAGTTCCTTATTTTATAGTACCTAAAGTTTGTCAACAGTTGTGAAGGACAATACAATGAAGGATTCACAAGGAGGATGTCTAGACAAGGAGATACGATCAACCTTAAAACAGAATCACCTGGAGCCAAATTGTACCAGACACAGATGGAGCACAATAATATGGGACGTTCTCCCAGGCAAGCTGCATCCAAATGAATGGGAACTATGCAACCATTTCAAAAAGCCCATTCACAAGTTCCCAAGGGCATGGTGTAGTGGTTAGAGTGTTGAACTAGGACCTGGGAAATAAGGGTTCGAATCCCCACTAAGCCATGAAGCTCACTGGGTGACCTTGGTTCAGCCACCATCTCTTAGCCTAACCTACAGTACCTCACAGGGTAGTTGGGAGGATAAAATGGGGAGGGAGAGAATTATGTATGCCACCCTCAGAGGAAAGGGCAGGGTATAAATGTCATAATGAAATAAATAATAAAGGTAGCCCAAGTAATTTTCCAGTGCATTATCTTTTGGCAGCCACGAAATCTCTGACACACCCCAAATTCTTTCCCCCACCCCACCCCAAGTCTTCCCCTGCTCTTTTCCTGCATGCACCTCTTCCCTTCCTCCGTGTTTTTGTACGAGGGAGCAGTGCAGCAGCAGACCGATCCCATCTAATGCCACAAAACGTTCCCTTCTGCCCTAAATCACTGCAGCAGTTGGAAATGGTTATCATGAGCTTACCTGGCTCCATGAGTCACAGGCCCCTCCCTGTCTCCAGAGACGCAGCCTTGGAGCAGGCTGCCACGCGCCTGCTGCACCTGATTGTCTCATCGGCACATTCCAGCTAACAAAGGCGGACGAGCTGAGGCAGAGCCCGGGACACTGATACACTTGTTCTATCCCCACAGGTGTAGCAGCCTCCTGTTTTGAAAGCTCCTGGGTGTAGGCGTTGGGAGCCACATTCTTTCTTTCATTTGTACTGGAACAGCCGCCAACAGCAACACTTAGAGCAGAAACACAGACTTTATGTATGAAAGGAGACGGTGGCATAAAATCCCATTTGATTTTGTTGTTCATCTGTTACCCCCCACCTGACATCTTTCCTGGCATCAGGAAGTCCAGCTAGAATACCTGAAACATTAACTGAAATCAGCAGCATGGATCTTCTTACAAAAGGAGGATGCCGTGGTGTATATCCCCTCATGTGCACACTGTTGGTCTATGAATTCCTTCATCCAGCAATTTTGGGGGGAACTTAAGGTCACCAAAGCACTACAGAACTAGGCAGTAGCAATCACCTGTATCTTATTCCATGGGTTAAAGTAAAGAATTATAATAAATCCACTCATGTTTCTGTCTGGTGCTTGATGCCTAAGCTTTTGCAGAATCAGGCTCCGGAGATGGTGGAGAGCTTCTGGGGCAGAAGAGACAGGCTGCTGCAAAATATGTAGGATAGACAGGGGGGACTGGTTGGGCCCATTGGGACTGGTAGGGCAGAAGGCAGGGATAGCAACAGAACGTGGATCCAGAGCCAATGACTGGCTGTAGGTAAGAAGGTAGCAGAGGTGGATTAAGGTAGCAGAGGTGTGAGTGGTGCACACGCATGGGGTGCTGAGCCAAGGGGGTGCCATCTCAAAGCCCAGTAAGCAAGGCACTGGGCTTTGGGGAAGAGGCATGATGCTCTGTCAGGGTCCTAGAGCCCTCGTGCCTCCTTCCCAAGGCTGGGCACCTCCTTATCCACCTTCTACAGGTGGAGGTAGCAGCCAATGTGTTTTAGGATGCAGCATAGTAAGACAAGACAAGGAGCAGGAGGTAGGCAGCAATGCATTCAAGTAACTTGTCATGGAGAACCCATAGTACCTTCTTCAGTTGAGTATGAATGGTTCCTCACAGGCACCCAATTTCTGGGCCCAAGAGGGTTCTGACTGGTGTTGAAATTCATAACTACTTGATTTGATGGCTGAAGTTGCCAAACTCTCAAGGTCTGGCTGTATTACAAATCCATGGATCAATTTTTAGATAATTTCTTCTCTGACTCTGAAGTTTAAACACTGAGCTATGCTCAAATCAAGCTGAGCTTGCCCATAATTATAGCTGGCTCTTTTGGAAGAATAAATAAAAACAGAATTCAGCAGATTAGTATGCTCTTTAAAAAATACTACAGTAACCCATGTGATGCCCTCCAGATATCTGGGACTGCAGCTCCATCCTCCCTGATCATTGACCATGCTGGCTGGGGCTGATAGAAGTACAACCTCTGTACAGAGCTACACGCAGTCTACAGCATGCTTTTTAAATGCCAGGTAGGTTTAAGCACAGATTGAGAGACATATGTCACAATACTTCATCTTGTATTGGCTTTGAAGATCTTCGTAACAGAGCAACAGTTACACCTGCCTTTAAGGTAGATCTTTGCCAATCTGGGAAAGTAGATCGTAAATATCTGCTAATTTTACACAGGCATGCTTCTGTTATCTTGAACTCCCTTTGATAGGTAACCTTCAGCTCTTTTTTTTGCCTGCTCTTGCAAAGAAACAAATCCAGCCCCATTTCCAATACAAGTTTAGACAACATCATTAAATTAACAGCTTGAACATTAGAAGAAGGAGAAGGAAAAGATTAGGATAATTAATGCCAAGATTATAGAACTGGGAGTGTTTTATACTGTTGGTAGGGCCACTCTTTGGGAGGCCAAATGAAAACTTTTACCACCAACTTAAAGCAGGTTCTGACAGTGAACTGTGAAAAAGAATTGCTCCATGCCCTTGAAAGCCTTGGGCCAAGTTTTTAAAAGGGAAGCCTAAAGGCAGCGACTTAAAGCTGCAATCATATGCACACTTCCCTGGGAATGAGTTCCACTGAACACAGAGGGTCTAATGTGAGGGTAGACTGCACTGCAAGGGTGTAATCCTATAAACCTGTACTTAATAGTAAGCCAAAATTAATGCATTGAGATTTATTCAATGAACTGGAGTCCAGATCATTTTCACCACCACCCCTGACTTCTGATCTTGGGAAAATTTGATGTGAGTAGGTTCTTTTCAGGGACCAGGTGGCGCTGTGGGTTAAACCACAGAGCCTAGGGCTTGCTGATCAGAAGGTCGGCGGTTCGAATCCCTGTGACGGGGTGAGCTCCCATTGCTCGGTCCCAGCTCCTGCCCACCTAGCAGTTCGAAAGCACGTCAAAGTGCAAGTAGATAAATAGGAACCGCTCTGGCGGGAAGGTAAACGGCATTTCCGTGCACTGCTCTGGTTCGCCAGAAGCGGCTTTGTCATGCTGGCCACATGACCCGGAAGCTGTATGCCGGCTCTCGGCCAATAAAGCGAGATGAGCGCCGCAACCTCAGAGTCGGACACGACTGGACCTAATGGTCAGGGGTCCCTTTACCTTTACTAGGTTCTTTTCACAGTATAGCACAAGCTTCTCTTTGGTGACAGAACCCTTCTTATCCAACTATATCTTCCAACACTAAAATTGCAATGATTTTGTTCTCCATAATCCAATTCCAAACATATTGATAGCTCTCTGTATCGAGGTTGGCTTCAAAGCACATGTATAAAAGCCTTAATCTTGTGGCTGTATTCATTAAACAGCTTCCTCCATGCCCGATAAACAACATGGGCAGTGCCGTCATCTGTGTCAGGTTAGGCTGCTATTCGAATAACCTTAATAAGGAACGGATTTTGAATATCATGTCCTGGAGAGAAACAAGTGGAATCATGCCAACTGGCATTCAGGAATGGGGGGCTGAGTGCTTTCTTTTCTGTTTGTCCTAATAGGATTGCCAGATATCGAATGGCAGATATCCGAGTGACAGCTTTTCTTTTCAAAGGCTATTGAGAAGTAAAGAAGATATAATCATTTGCGTAAAGCAGGATACGGAGCAGGCCAGGGCCTGCACTGAAATGCATTCACCCAGTTATTTCACTGAAAGACAGAGACACTTGCCTATGGCAGGTGCAAAATTCAGGCAGTGCTCTGATTGCCTCAAGAAAGGGGGGGGGGAATCTGCAGAAACTGTTGGGACACGTTCTAAACCTTCCCAACAATTATTCATTGCCTTCTCTTCCCCAGCACCAGCGCCACCATCTTGCCTGCTCACTCCCTTCCACCCAAATGCTTAAGGTTCCGCCTTTTCTTTGCCTGTAAGCAAGGCTGCGGTTTGCAAGGATTTGAGTGGCGGTGATAAAGAACAAAGAGACTGTACAAAACTAGAAGCTTTATAAAAATAAAAAAAAAGCTCCGAAATCAGTGATATTATGGCAAAGGAGCTTAAAAAAAAAAAAGTCTGGGAAATGTATTCATCTACCTAACTTGGCACACCGAGTTAACAGGGAAGACAGCTGGCCACAACTATGAATTTTAAATAGGTTGCCTGCACAGTTTTAAGAAGCATCTGTATTCCCCTCTAAAGGGTGGTCTCATATCATCACAGCATAACTTAAAGGCAGGAAGAAGAAATGATTCTGCTTGATCTTTACACAGATGCAAGCTCCAAGTGTTATTTATTTATTTATTTATTTTACACAAATGTTACTGCTTTTCTTATCATGTAACTATCACACAGATAATCCCATACAATGGGCTGCTACAAATGCCATGTGCACAGAGACCCACTCAGGCCCTTTCCTCTCTTCTGACCATATAATAATAATAATAATAATTTATTATTTGTACCCCGCCCATCTGGCTGGGTCTCCCCAGCCACTCTGGGCGGCTTCCAGCAATATTAAAAACAAAACAAAACAATACATTACCATATTACAGATTAAAAACTTCCCTAAGTTCCCATGCGTCTCCACCCCCATCGTTCTGCCCGGACACTGAGGTCCAGTGACGAGGGCCTTCTGGCGGTTCCCTCGCTGCGAGAAGCCAAGTTACAGGGAACCAGGCAGAGGGCCTTCTCGGTAGTGGCACCCGCCCTGTGGAACGCCCTCCCACCAGATGTCAAACAGAAAAACAACTACCAGACTTTTAGAAGACATCTGAGGGCAGCCCTGTTTAGAGAAGCTTTTAATGTTTGACAGACTATTGTATTTTAATATTTTGTTGGAAGCCGCCCAGAGTGGCTGGGTTTCCCCAGCCACTCTGGGCGGCTTCCAACAAAATATTAAAATATTTTGGGCGGGGTATAAATAATTTGTTGTTGTTGTTGTTGTTGTTGTTGTTGTTGTTGTTGTTGTTGTTGTTGTTATTTGCCACCCAAGTGTGCTCTGGAGGTCCTATTCCATACCCTCCAACATTTCTCTAATGAAAATAGGGACATCCTAAGGCAGTGGTGGCTAACCTTGACACTCCAGATGTTTTGGAACTACAACTCCCATCATCCCTAGCTAACAGGACCAGTGGTCAGGGATGATGGGAGTTGTAGTCCCAAAACATCTGGAGTGTCAAGGTTAGCCATCACTGTCCTAAGGAAATGCGGGACATTCTGGGATCAAATCAGAAACTGGGGCAGCTTCTGTAAATCTGGGACTATCCCTGGAAAATAGGGACACTTGGAGGGCCTGAGTGTAGTCAGTGTAGAACTGATTTATGAATGTGCACATGTGAAATTGTCACAGACCAGACCAGATCCATCCATCCATAGCTGAACTGACATTACAGATTTGGTATGAAAATAAAATGTGACCAGTAGGTTTGCCCCACAACAGGTAGAGGAAGAAAGAGGAAGCAGACAGTAAAATAATGCACCTGCTGTACACCCCATATTGGTGCCTCAGAGCATGTTAGAAGCTTACCGGTAGTTATCCCCACCCCACCCCAGCTTTAGCAGGAAGGAAGTTCTGCTGAAATTTTATAAATGACAGAAAACTGCCAAAGGGCGTAAAAATATGCAGAATGCATTGCTGTGTCAGAGCTATGGGCCAAACTAGAGGCTTTGCACTCACTGAAAATGTATTTTAAAAATAATAATAATACAAGCAGCATCAGCTGGGAGTGGCTGATTATCAGGTTTGCAGCAGGCATGAATGTGAGATTTATCTCACCCTTTCCTCCCCCACTACAGTCCTTAGGAAAATTCCTCCTTGGAAGATGCTGCATACATTTGAGAGGAAATTCCATATTACCTCCAAGAGGAGATTTTCCACCCCACAGAACAAATAGTGGCTTCAGGGCAGGGATTTTCCTCAAATGCAGCAGGGGAGAAAAGGGTTAAACAAATCCCTCCCCTCCAAGCTTAGTGGAACCCTGATCATTTATCAGTTCTCTCAGTTGGTGGTTTTTTGTGTTTTAAAAACTGCCTGGTTAAATGGGGCAGGGGTGGGGAAGTCATATCCAGTTTTGGCCTGCAGAGACCAACAAGTGCAGTTTTATTAATGACACCTATCAGCAAAGTAATAAACTGTTCCCTGTTAGCTACCTGATTCAGAGTGGTGACAGATCTTGCAACATTGTCCAATGGTGTTCCAAGGCAGAAGCTATATAAATTACTGTAGCAGACACACACATATGCACGCAAATATACATACAGAAACGTAGAAGACAGAGTGCATCAGGAGGAGAAATCCAGCTTGCAAGAGGCTCGTTCGTTTCTTTTTCTTTTATTTATTTTTTTGCTCAGCACTGAGTGTACCCAGAAACAAGTTTGCCAGCACCTACCTGGAAAAAAAAAGACTGAAGTAGCCAAATTCGACTTGCGTATTATTGCTCAAGCTCAGCAGCACCTTGAGACAGGCACTGACCTGCACACATTTTTTCAGTACCTGCCCTTGCTGGTATGAGTAACAGTCAGACTTTTTATTTTATATTTTATTTCAATAAAAGGGTCAGATGATTTGAAATGTGGCTGAGTCGTTACTATCTGAAAGATGCTGAATGTTTAGAATTCTATGTCCTGATAAATCATCTTAGCAAGCTGGGAGGAGATTGAGGTCATGCATGTCACCCAACGCAACTTCTTCATGTGCTTTCCTGGCGTAAAAATCCCCTCGTGATGTTACAGTTTGTTTAGCCTCTTCCCCCACCCCTTCTTTTTGTGCTTCCTATGAAGACACTTCCTGTGAGACGCGTGTGGCGCTGTGGGTTAAACCACAGAGCCTAGGGCTTGCCAATCAGAAGGTCAGCGGTTTGGATCCCCACCACGGGGTGAGCTCCCGTTGCTTGGTCCCTGCTCCTGCCAACCTAGCAGTTCGAAAGCACGTCAAAGTGCAAGTAGATAAATAGGTACCACTCCGGCGGGAAGGTAAATGGCGTTTCCATGCGCTGCTCTGGTTCGCCAGAAGCGGCTTAGTCATGCTGGCCACATGACCTGGAAGCTGTATGCCAGCTCCCTCGGCCAATAAAGCGAGATGAGCGCCGCAACCCCAGAGTCGGTCAGGACTGGACCTAATGGTCAGGGGTCCCTTTACCTTTTACCAAGACACTTGTTTTTTCTCTCACACAAACTCTTGGAACCTGCTGCTGCAAATACTGGTGAGAGAGGGGGGGGGAGGGAGGGAGGGAGGGAGACTGTTCTGTCACTGAAGCTATTTTTCAGTGTCTGTGTATTTAATCAATTCCAGGAATAAAATTTAGCTCCTTCCAACAGCTGATATGAAGTGGTTAAGAATCACACATCAAACATACACAACCAGAAGTCGGGGGGGAAGGGGGGGACAAAATTGAGCAATGTGGAGCAAGACATTTTAAGCCATCTTTTCTTTTCCTCTCCTTGGCCACAAGGCAGCCTCTCAGTAGCAAAGTAGTTAGGATGCTGCACTAAGGGGCTCCCTAGACATCCCTTGTATTGTGCATTCATGATCATTTGTGTGCATGATGGTATCTGGGCAGTTAGACGCTGCTGTGTTCTCAATACTGTTTACTCCTGCAAAAGTTTTGAGGCTGCTTTGTTTCCAATTGGTGCATGCCCTGTAGCTTCCTGATGAAGTCCTGCAGCTTTTTATCCCAAAAATGTCTTGTTCGTTTTGTAGCGCTTTTGTCGCACTATTGCACAAAAGGGTCCCTCCCAGATGGCAGTGATGGGGTAACGTTGGGAAAGCTTTGCAGAACTAATGAAGTGGAATGATGTGTGGGCGGTGCAGTACAAAGCCGTCACTAACACACAATTATTGCATCAATTGCCCGATAGCCCCTCTGCCACCACCGCCAAACCTGAGCCACCCATGCCAGAGCCAGGTCACCTGAACCAGAACTGTCCGCGCGCAAACACACAATTTAAAAAAAAAAAAAAATCAAATCCAGGACATTTGCTTTAAAATGTAAAATTCCCCCCAGATGGGCATGTAGAACCCCCAAAAGAGGACATGTCCAGGAATGCCTGGACATATGGCAACCCTAGCATCCATAACGTGTTGCAGAATACACTCACAGAAATCCGCCAGTCTGGAGAAGCCCTTAGCAGTGGTGAAGCTGCATGCTCTGCTACCAGGGGCAGAGAGCAGGCAGGGGCGTGTCAGTGCCCCAGGGGGGCATGGCGTGCATCTTGGGGGCATGGTACGCCATCCGTGAGGGCGTGGCGTGCGTTCTGGGGGCGTGGTGCACCGCTTGTGGGGGTCTGGCGCCCGACGCATGGGGGTGCGCGGTACGTGTCCGGGGGGGCTGTGCAATAGTGCCCTAACTGGAATAGTGGTGCCGGGGGCGGCCCGCTCCCTCTGCACTCCCATTCCTCTGCCAGTGGCCCTCCCAGCTTCAAAACCCTCTTTGACACTGAAGCTCACAGGTGAACCCTGAGCTCACAATGGCAAAGAGTAGGAAGGGGGGCTGGGGGCACACATACCACTTTCAATGTTCTAATAGCACAGGGTTCCCTACAGCTGGAAGACTTCAGCCCAATGTGTTTAGAAGCCTGTTTCAGATATTTGTGCTAAACATAATAGGTTTGGGAGGGGGTGGTGTCAGCAGACATAGCCCTGGCACCCTACACTCACCCCCTCACCCACTTGCCAGTTCAGGCTGATAGCAATTCAGACTGCTATCTATAGCTCAGCTGAACCTATCTTTTGTGAGAATCAATTGCTGTAAGAATAAAATGCTATTTGATACTTAAACATGCTATACAGGTACCAATAAAAAGCACATTTTGTTCCCCACCAAATCAAAACACTTGTACTCTTATTCTTAATCTACTTATTATATAAGCAAAACAAAATAAAATAAAAAAATTCCTTCCAGTAGCACCTTAGAGACCAACTAAGTTTGTTCTTGGTATGAGCTTTCGTGTGCATGCACACTTCTTCAGATACCATATTATATAAGCAGTTCACCTCCTCCATGCCATCTGCTTGCACCTGTTTCATATAAAGCTGCCAGCTGAAAAAATGTTTTGATTCTTACTTAGAAGCTGCACCTACTGCGCAGACAGAAATTTTCACAATGGGTCTATGTCACATGTGTTACTGGATTCTTCAATCACGTCTGAATTTGAACAATACCTTCCAGGGCCACTTCTGATGTTAACAAGGCTCGGCTGAAATGCCCCTGAATGGGCCAAACCAAAACAAACGTGTTTTGCAATTGCCTTGGCAGCACATTTGCTGCAATTATGAGGAAATTGCACTTAACCACATGTTTTATGAATTTTATTTTTTGCTCCCTTTCCTCAATTAACACAACTGTTTCGCATTTGCTTCTTTTCAACAAAATGGGTGGGGGATATTCATTTGGAAGAGACAAAAGGCACAAAGTAAGCAGGTTATTACATTGAGCATAATGAGAGATGCAAGAGTTTGAATGCTAAGAAATTCCTTACTAAACTGTCTGTTTGGCTGATCATAATTGGATCCTGCATCACTGCATGGCACCTGTACATTCTGATATGTTGTCATAGCCCTCCGAGCTATGTAAACAAGCAAGTCCTGTCGTGTTGCTGGCTGACTCCAGGAATCAGGGAGACAGACAAAGCGAGTCAATAAGAAGTACTTGCGCTCACACACATAGACAAGTGAAATGACTAAGCAAACAAGATGACTTTAAGGAAAAGTAGACAAAATAGGAAACCACATTAGGACTCTACTGACTTTTTTTTGAAAACGTATTGTCTTCAGATGCACCATGATTCAGAGCTAATAGGAACATGGGAAAACTGCCTGATATGAAGTCCATCCAGTTCAGTATTGCATTCACTGACTGGCAGCAACTCTCTAAGGAGATGCCAGGGATTGAAGCCAGGATCTTCTGCATAGAAAGTGAATACTCTACCCCTGAGCTGCAGCCCTTACCCACCACAGTAGAATAAACCATGCCTGGTCATTTGAAGTCTTGACGGCACACTGGCATACTCTGAGATCACTCTTTTCTGCAAGTGCAAGTAATGTGCTGCAAAGCTCTATCTTCATATATGTCAGCTAAAGATGTGATCCCAAGATCTTTATAGTAGAGGGTTCTACACTTTTCATTTTTTCATCTTCCCCACTTCAGAAATCCTGTGCAATGCCTAATTTCTTACAAATTTATGGACAGGAAGCCCAGTTCCTGATACCCAGCAATGCACTCTACCCATCTAAGCAAGAGCGGCTTTCAGCAAGGTTTGTACTGATCAAGGATCTTAAAGCAACTGCATTATCCCAATCTATTCCCTGTTTCTCAAACACACCCATAGGATCTTCATGCCTCCCTAGATGAACCAGGCAGAGATACCCCTTTTATCAAATCTCTGTGTAATATTGCGGGGGAGGGGGGATCCATTGCAACTTTTATCTCCTAAAATCAGCAATGAGTTTTAACTTGCTCATAATATATTTGTAGTACAGGAGTTGAGATCTTTATATCTTCCACCCCAACAGGCCAATTTTGACAGGTAGTTGAGACATAACATACCTGCCAATCTTCTGATGACAACATGTGATTTACACCTGTCAGAGTCCCTTGTGTAGCACTTTCCTAACACCCAACAACCAGATTTTAACAGCCATAGAGCTGGAAGGCATCTCAAGGGTCATCTAGTCTAACCCCCTGCAATGCCATTGCCTGGACTTTAGGCTCTTACTAGGAGATATGATAGCCATAATAATAATAATAATAATAATAATAATAATAATTTATTATTTTTACCCCGCCCATCTGGCTGGTTTTTCCCAGCCACTCTGGGTGACTTCCAACAAAATATTAAAATACATTCAAATATCTAAAGGGCTGTCACGTGGAAGATGGAGCAAGCTTGTTTTCTCCTGCTCCAGAATGTAGGGCCTGAACCAATGGATTCAAGTAACAAGAAAGGAGATGCCAACTAAACACCAGGAAGGCTTTTAACCAGAGGTTAGATGGTCTCCTGTCATGCATTGCAGAGGATTGGACAAAATGACCCTCAGCATTCCTTCCAACTCTAGAATTCTATTATTCTACTTGGAGACAGTACTCATTTTACGTGAACAACAGGGACTCCTCAGTGGTGGTGCTACCACTCTGGAGCAGCCTCCTGATTTAAATCCAGTTGGCTCCATCAATGCTCTCTTTTAAACTGAAGTTACAACATTTCTGAGTCCACCTGTTTCCACCTGCCTTGCTCCACTCTGAAGCCTTCATAAGGGAGGTAGTTCCAGACGAGCTCTGAAGAAGGATTCTTGCCTTTGGGGTTGAAGATAAATGATGAAGGTGTCTGTATGTGTGCTAGGTACTAATGACATTAGCTTTGGGGCTACTTTTGAATGTGAATATATTCCTTGATTTATTGGTAATCTTTATGCTCACTTAAATATGGATGTATGTTAAATGAATTGTTAATTGTTGCAGGGTTAATAGCAATATTATATTTTCTATTACATATTGTTGCTGCAGTACTGTATTTAGACAGTTTTAATTTTTTGTGAACCACTTTGAGCACAGATATATTTGTACAAAATATGGTACATAAATACATTTACTGTGACCATTGTTGCATTGCCATTTTCACTAACAAGCCAATTGAAGTGCTCTGAAAATAGAAAACAGGTATATAAATGTATTAGCATCAAATATCTGCAACTGCATTATAATGTGGTGTTGAATAAAGGATTGACTATTTTCAAATGATACTCATCTTTGCAACTGTGGTTTTGTGTGTGGATCATACAAGATGGATCCCTGAGAAACCTACACTGGCAATCACAGACAGACATCGCTTGCTGCTTGTGTATATGGCCAATAGCTGTTCATTATATAGTGCCAGACCTGCTTAAACAATTTGAACCAATAGTTCAAGAAGCCCACAGCCTGAGGACAATACATAGGAAACTGCATTGAGCCATGGCAGACTACTTGTCCATTTTGCCCACTGTTGTGTATTCTGACTCACAGAGACCTTCCAGGGTCTTAGGCAGAGGTCTTTCACAGCACCTGCTACCCGGTAACCTTTTTATGTGAAGATGCCAAGATTGAACCTGGGTCCCTCTACATACAAAACATGTCACTAGGGTGTGCCCCCTCCCAAAATACATAGACAGTTGCTGTTTTTAAGTAGTTCATGAGCTTAAGCAATGAAATGATGCCTCAGCACTTAGCTGCCTAGCCCTGCTGTGAGATCAGAGCTGATGAGCCAATGATTTCTCCCTGCCTAGCCCCACTATGACATCAGGGCAGGGCAGCCAGTGGACTATGAACATGATCGTTCCTAATCATAAGGGAAGGGATTAAACTTTCTATCAGAGTGGCTCAAGCAAGTCAACCAACCTAGCTCTGCCCACTCTTCGGAAACAGAACTGCATCTCAACAGCATTGGCACACACCTCTACTTTTCACTATTGCAGTTTAAGTAGGTCCATAAGTTCCTGTTAGACAAATGCTCTTTTCAAATCTGCACAATGCAAACACATAAAATCCATCTAATTAGAACCTGGCTGCAGATCCCGGTTCCTACTCTATTTCTTTCCTCCTTGATATATTACCTACCACATTTAATAATGCAAAGTGTGTTAAGGGGGTGGAAGGAAAAACTTCCAGCTAAAGCTTAGATTAGTAGTTTGGGGGGTGAGGGAAGAATTCCAAAACTCTGCCAAAAAACCATTTCCTGCAATTAGCCCTCAAGACTCAAGGATTATTTGGAATCACATGACAGATAAACTTTTGCAAAGCACTGACTGTTCAGCCTTGATGAGTCCTATCAAACCTCTGAGGCAGCCTCAGACTCAGGGGACAGCTCAGACATTGCCCTTTGGGATGAACAGCCGAAAGAGCTTTGCCTTTCCAATGACACATTTTCTGCAGCTCTACCAGAGATTCAAACCCTAATCTTTTTTTATTTTCCTTAAAAAAAAAAAGCCTATCCAAAATCCATTCACCAAATTAAGGCATATAGTACAGGCAGTGCATCCCTTTTGCTACCTAAATGCATTGAAGTGCTTATGTGATTGGTTCGCAGGTAAGGAGCACACCTGAAAGAGGACCTACATCTGTTCATAAGAGTGCCCCCCTGTGGCACTCTTCAATCTTCTTTCAGGGAGGAAAAGAGACACTTGTTGCACTCACGCAAATAACCTGCTTCTGCAAGAAGCATCAGGTTTTGTAGCAAGTAGCTTCACTGTGCCATACATGCAAAGCAATTACAGTAAGCTGTCAGGATCACTCTTGGTAAAGTAAAGCTGGAAATCCCCCTAGAAACATGGGAACGAAGCAACAAAGCTCTTCACAGTGTCTGAGACTGGAGCTTTAACAATGCTATTAAAAGCTGGGTTTAGACACTCAGCAATGAATTCCTTATGGTTTGTTTACTGTTAGCATTGTCTCGCGACGGCTTTGAGGTGTGTGAGCTTCGTATATAAAATGACAATACCCGAATTAATCTGGCTTCTCCCTGCTTAGTTCAAGTTCAGCTGAGGTTGCATCTCATCGCTAGCTCCACTTTCAAGGAATGCATTGATTCCAGTACAATATTCCCGCCTGTCTAGAGTTGCCAACACCTGGCCTTTGAGAGCAATCGCCTGCTTTAAATAATTGCAGTGCCAGGAGAAGTTCAGCCAGATCCAAGGACACACTCTCTCTCTCTCTTTGTGTGTTTGTCTGTGTGTAGCCCTGTTCATTAAAATCCATGGACCGCTTTCCCAATTCCTGATATTGAAACAGTGTCTGCCTTTTTATGCCTCACTGTAATGCAGTAGCGATGTGAATGGAGAAGGAACATCTCATGTACACCTTTCTTAGTGAGACTAGGATTTTGCAAGCATGTTGTCCATTAAATGTAATGAGATATGAATAATTCTTCAAGAAAACTGGCCCTGACTTCTAATGTCCATGCTTTACTAGCGGAAGATGGCTCTAAAGGAGAAGCTGTGCTAAACCTTGCAATTTCCAACTGGTTAGATTTGTACAGCCAATCAGCTAAATTTTATTTCCATTTCTTTTTCTCAGTTGCGGGAAACTGATGTGGTTTCTCTCCCCCACCCCCCTATCCTTTCTCTTGGGATGTGGGGATTAGAGTTCTCAATTCAAAAAGCCATGTAAACTTATATGCACTTACCATATTGGTCTGAATAGAAGCCTCACTTTTCCCCCAAATTCCGACTGTGAAAAGTTAAAGTGTGGCTTATATTTGTGACCTTATGGTATGCAGCCAGGAATTCAGGGCAAACAGCGCCAGAAGTGCAGCTTTGCCCGCCCCATGCGTAGTCCCCCGTCCTCCCCCCCCAAGGCCGGCAAAGGAGAGAGCAAGGAAGGGGAAAGGTCGCTGGCAAAGCAGCACGGCTCCCCCCCCCCCAGTATGCAGCCAGGAGCAGCGAGGAATGGAACGGCTTATATTCAGGTATTTTTTCATTTTTTTCCTCCACCCCCTCCAATTTTAAAGGTGTGGCTTATATTTCGGTACGGCTTATATTCGGGCCAATACAGTATATGCATATAAACTTTTAAGTAAACTTATGCGCACATAGTGCACTAATATTTTATGTGTGCAGAAAACCTGGTTCATGTCAACAAAAGAAGTCCATCTGCCTTCACAGAGGAATGCACATATATATTGGCTACCTCCACGGATATGGATGGAAAGCTGTTTTGGCTAGGAGAGTTCCATGTACCCAGAATGGCACAATTTATTTATTTTTTAATAAACAAACAAACAAACCAGCAACAGCAAAACAAACTCACATTTTATCCAACAGTGTATCTTTGGTTGAGATTCAGCATAGGAAACATGATACTGCCCAGCAGGCTTTCGTTAAGGCTAGAGGTTCAGCTTTTCTTTGAATCTGAATTTGCTTCCTTAAATCCAGCTTCACTTTTCCTCTTGATGTTAAATTGCATTGAGAAATTGCATTGGAATTCGAATGATATCAATACCAAATGTTCATTATCAACAGGAAGGGTGTGTGTGCCTGGAAGAGAACCACAGGCACAACTAAAAATCTGCTTTCTGGTTTTTCTGCAACAGTTACCATTGCCAAAGTGGCAAGCCACTTTTCCGTTTGAAAAACCCCTTGCCTCTTCTGCAGTGGAAGCAGCTGCAGGAAAATGAGGAGGCAAACTTATGGCAGTGTGCATGCACAACTCTTAGGATCCCAGCCACAGAACCGCATGGCATATCTAGCAGAGGAGATTTTCCCATAATGCACTTTTAATGAATATCAGGTAGGGGCGCATACAGACTTATTAAAAAGCAAAATAGTTCTGTCTACTGTTTACTATCTATCTAGGCCTTCTGGAAAAAAGAAACTGGTCATTTGGCAGATACACATTTATGTGGAGATTCTACTAGCAACATTGCTGTGGTCACTAATTCATTCAACTTACACCACTGGGCAGGGGACTTTTTAAAATGTACTGATTAACTTGATTTGCAGCTGAACTAGGACATTTGTGAACCGCTGACCTAGAAAGCTATCCCATCACCAGAGCACTGAGCCATCTAGTCCTCATACATACTGTTTCACTTAACAAAATTATTCTTGACAAGTGCTTAATCCATGTTACAGCTTAATCCTTTTTGGTATTTTAGGAGGGGAGAGAAATCAAAATAACTAACCTCCGGCAGGTTAAAATTAGCTACCTACTGGACCCAAATTAGAATTCTGCAAATAAAGTTGACTTGGCCATGCAGATTTCATGTGCCTTTTCCCCCCCATCAGTAACTATGTTTTTTCTTGACATTTGTTCATTACATTGTTGTAGGTGTTATTGTTTTTATTTATTTATATACCACTCTTTGGCTCAAAAGTCACACCTGCTGAGGGGGCAGCATCTCAAAGCCTGGTAAGGGAGGCACAGAACCTTTTGGGGGACATAAATCTTCAAAGTGTGTTTGTGTGTTTGTGTTGAATCCAGATGTCCTGTAAGTGGAATACTCACAGAACACTCCTGTCAGAGAAGTTGGGTAAAATTACATCAATTCTCTCTTCTCCCTGAAGTTTTGTGTCTATATGGGGGATTTCCAATACATTTTGTGATGCAGTAGTAACATAGGAACATCTGATATTGCCTTACAGTGAGACAGGCCATTGGTCCATCTAGCTCAGTATTGTCTACAGGGTTTCAGTCAGGGAACATTCCCAGCCCTACCTGGATATGGTAGTAGACCAGGGACCTTCTACATGCAAAGCAGATGTTTGACCACTGAGTTATAATTGTGTGTTAATGACAGCCGTCTTCCTCAGCAACTCAGATAGAAGGTATAAACATCAACCCATTGTCTTATGTTTCATTTACTTTCCTACAAGGGAGAGTAAAATCCTTTCTAAGGTCTCCTGAATCCTCAGAAATGAAAATCCAGTGAGTGGAGCATGAATTATTCTCTGGATTATCTTGGCAGAAGATGGAGAGGTAGAGAAGGAAAGAAGAAACAGACCAGCACATTTCATGCAGAAGAAAAGATGTTTGTACCTATAAGACACTAGAGAAATTGTTCAAGGGCAGCTAATGTATCTGAAATATGACTCTTGCAACTGGGCCAAGGTCAACGAGAGCCAGAGTGACCTGCCACAAAACTGTTTTTCCCTGTTCATCTGAGCCAGAGTCTCCTCCCCTCCCCCCGGCCCCTATTTTCCCCACAATATTTCAGAGATGACTATAACTCCTCCACTTCCGGAATATTTGGCACTTCCTCAAAGATGTTCACAAATGTCTGGAAGCAAAACACAGGCGTTGCATAGAGGACAAGCTGTTCCTTAATTCCTAGACTTGTGGGATTGCTTTTGTCTATTGGCATTTTGTGTTTTTGAAGAACAAATGCCACTTGATTTTGTATGCCTGGTTCCTAGGACCAATACGTAAGCCTTATGCTAGATGTGGTGCTTATTTGATCTCTTCTCTCCTTGACTTGTTGGCTGAAACATTGCTAACTACTACTATGGAAACTAGGGACGCGGGTGGCGCTGTGGTCTAAACCAAAGAGCCTATGGCATGCCGATCGGAAGGTTGGCGGTTCGAATCCCCATGACGGGGTGAGCTCCCATTGCTTGGTCCCTGCTCCTGCCCACATAGCAGTTCGAAAACATGTCAAAGTGCAAGTAGATAAATAGGTACCGCTCCAGAGGGAAGGTAAACGGCGTTTCCGTGCACTGCTCTGGTTCGCCAGAAGCGGCTTAGTCATGCTGGTCACATGACCCGGAAGCTGTCTGAGGACAAACGGCGGCTCCCTCAGCCTATAGAGCAAGATGACCGCGCAGCCCCAGAGTCATCCGCGACTGGACCTAACGGTTTACCTTTACCTTTTACTATGGAAACTGGTTTATGGTCCATATCCAGTTTGGTAATGGACCTTTTGAGAACCTGAAGCTGGGTTTCCAAGAGCAACTGTGCTCCTCTGAAGCATTTCTCGTCTATCAATTATACAGCCTCTCCCAGTAGGCTCTTGTCCGAAACCTGGAAAGCCACTACCAGTCAATGTAGACAGTACTAAGTGAGATGTGCCAATGGTCTGACTCAGTACAAGGCAACTTCCTATGTTCATGAAATTCTGTGGAAACTTGCTTAGGAGTGGAATAAGATCCACTGAACTTAGAGGGCGCTTCGATTGATGCTGTAGGTGACAGATGGACAACACATTACCCTTATCACAATTTTAGTGAGCCATAGGTCTGGCAAGGAAGAGGAGGAAGGGAAAAGTGGCTAGCAAAAAGAAAGAGTGGAAAACAAAGGAGTGGCAGAAATAAATAAAAGGGAATGGCACCACCCATATTTGGTCTGGGCCCTACCCATTTGAGGCTCCTGTTCTGCTCACTTCCAATATGCAGTCCCCAACAGAATGTCCCTGAGGGAATGCAGCTCCCATCAGAAAAAAGGCTACCTCCTGTAAATCTGCAAGAAATCCCTGCACAATAAATAAGGCATTCATGGGACATGATGCTCTATGGTTGCTGATTCTTACATTATACCATGTAAATAGGTAGGCCTTAGCATGCATGTGCTATGGTTGTAGGGAGTGGCTTCATTTTAGTGCTGTTTGTGTTAAACTGAGATTTGAATGGGGTGAAAAAATCATGTGGTGTATGATGCAGATTATGCCAAGTGTAAGAAGCAAGGCAGAAAAAAGGTGCAAAATTAGAAGAACGCTATAAAGTGGTTGGCTTTTAGGGCCTCATGTTATAGCCATTTTTAAGAAGCATTGCTTGTCTAAATAGATTTTCCTCTTGTCTGCTTGCCCAGAAAAGATCACTCATTTGCACAATGTTTTGACAACCATCTTAATTTCTTTTTGATTGCAATTGTTGGCCATCTGCTTCTATTTCTTCAGTATGTGTGTGTTACATATTAAATGTAGTGCACCCCCCTCTTTTTATATTAGCTCTATTAAAACAGCATAAGATGCTACAGAAAGAAGTTCATTGAAAACATTAGAAAATGTCAACAAACCAATTCTCTTTTGGGGAATTATTGCTGAGTTTCATATTTTTATGAGTGCTCCGCATTAGGAGGCAAGTCTGAGTTCATCCCAACCAATATGGAACATTTAGGCCCTGCGCTCACTAGGGCTTGATAGCATCTGCCTCTCGGTCTAAGAAGCAACTGCCTGTGTTGTCCAGGGAAGGCTAGATTGCCATTTCCCTTGAGGGCCCTGGATCCCCTGGTCTGACTCACCGCCTTGACACGGGTTCCTCCTCTTTGATAATCTCCTCCCATGCAAATCGAGATGGATGGTCATTGTTCTCTAACTTCCCTGCGAACAAACCCAAACAAATTCTCAGTAAAGAGCCAGTATTGTTATTTATTTATTTATTTATTTATTTATTTATTTATACATACATACATACATACATACATACCCCGCCCATCTGGTGGGGCTTCCCCAGCCACTCTGGGCGGCTTCCAACAGAATATTAAAATACAATAATCCATCAAACATTAAAAGCTTCCCTAAATAGGGCTGCCTTCAGATGTCTTCTAAAAGTCTGGTTGTTGTTGTTCTCTTTGACATCTGGTGGGAGGGCATTCCACAGGGCCACATAATCGCCACATAAGTTTTGTGCAAGCAAATAACGATGAATGCCCCATAACCAAATCATCTGGGGGAGTCCATACAGACTCAAAATATCATGGGGAGAATCACACAAGTACTCATAAAGATTATGAGCCAAGCATGGGTCACTTTCAGCAGCCTGTCACTGGTGACCATGAAGTCAGCACTCTCTTTTCTTCCCACCAACACCAGATATATAGCCATTCAGATTCCACCGCTCATGCTGGTTCCAATAGTTTGCCTTTCTGGGGTAAGAACTAGTTGTTCTGTTGGCCACTACTCACAAATTATTCCACTTTGTTTTTTAAAGTTAGGAGACATTCCAAAAGTTATCCTGTTAACACTTACTTGCCAGACTTTGCAAAAACATTTGTATGGGCACATGCAGATCTATTTTTGTACAAAACAATGCCCATGGAAGGAAGTGAGCTCATGATGAGATTTGCTTCCTTAGCCTATCAACAGGTAATTGGCTATAATGGCCATCTGGAATTTTGAAACTATTAGTAAAGGTACTGTATTAAAACACTTGGTCTTATTGCCATTCTTATTCCTTTCTATTGATTTTTTTCTGAGCAGAGAATGCATTGCAATTGTTATCTCACCTGCGCCTCCCCTGGGACGTCTATGTGGCCCCTTCACACCTGCTTTTCTGTCATTATGTTAAGACACTTTTGCTTGAAGAGGCTTTGCAGAGAGAGGGGTGGTGCTTTGCATCCTCCTATTGGGTTTTTCCATTTTGTAGTATCCATGCTATTTAGCTTGTATATTTTAATATTGTTTTATTGCATGTTATTGTTTTTAATGTTTTCTTTTAATTTGTGAGCCATTTGGATTTTCTCTTTCTTAACAACAACAAAATAGCAGGGTGGACATATGATAAAAACACCTGCACAACAATCCTGAAAGGGTGGGAAATATCCAAAGATTCACCCTATACATTTCACAAAGGCGCTAGAATGATGAACCTAGGTATCCTCAAGCTCCACTAGTCCACTGGTTATCACAAGGTTGTGATTTGTTGGAAAGCAAATACTGTTGTAGCTTTTTGGTGCAAGTAATTAAAGGAGACTGACCATGACAAAAAAAAAATCCCTCGTTTTCAATGCTAACTGTCAAAAAGCAAACATTTGGACATTATCCATTCATCTGGAAATGTTTTTGTGTCCTAAACATGCTAAGGTGCACACATGCACACACACTTTGTGTGCGCACAAAACCAAGCCAAGAAATCAAGTTCTAGTGTGTCTCTAGAGGAGGAAGCTAACATCTCAAGTGCCTTCAGGTAAGCACGGCAGACTTGACCACTTGCTGCCAAATCCTTCGCTCCCACATACTGTATTTGGCTTTAATGGGAAAACATACAATAACAATCCAGAGATAATACAAATGTATAAAAGAGAGAACGACTGAGAGAAACTATAACCAATTTATATAATAACCCATAATGGCGTGTCAGAAAGTAATGGCCAAATGTCAGAGCATTCTGTATGCCAACATTATTTTCTGAAAAACCGTTCTATATCATGATACAACTGATGACTGAGAGATTGATATTTACAGTATAACAAAACAGGTAGGTCAATATGCATCATTTTTATTAAATAAATGAGATTTCAGTTTAGTGGAAACAGAAGATTTTTAAGTGCATGAATAATGAAATATCTTTGGGGACAACACTGGAGTGAGGTTGGTGTTTGTTTTGCATATGCTATCATATCTGTCTGTGCCTATTTCTAGTTGCTACTAATATTGACATTGGTTATTTGTCAGGGTTGTTCAATATTGTTTATGGTAAGAATCTGTGGTTGGGAGTTACTGAAGTAGTTTTATAACTCCACCCCACCCAGTGAAAGCATACAGTACCTTCAGTAACTGGATCCTTCCAGGGTTGAGAGGTGGAGGGGGTAATATTTGATAGTGGGTGAGGGACTTGGGCCCATTGCAGACCCACTCTCAGTGTCCCCTCCCTCAGAAGCAATGCCCAGCCTGTGAAGGAGAACAAACTGGACAGGACAATGTTCTGGGATTAAAATTGGCCACAACTTTATTGATTCCAGATGTTGGTTGGACTTGGCTTAGGCATTGGGTATATATCTCTCACAGTCCTGCTGATTGCTCAGCTGTTAGATGATGAGCAATTAAATAGTCCTGAGATGGTATGTTTGATGTTGTTGGGGCCAGTAATGGTGTTGTCCGGGTGTATGTGGCAGCAAAGTTGGCATCTGGGTTTATTGCAGGCTCTGGTGCCAGTGTCTGTGTTTAGTCTGGTTGTAGTATTGTTGTGGGTGAGGAGTTGTTTAAGATTGGGTGGCTGTCTGTAGGCGATGAAAGGTCTTCCTCCCAGAGCTTGAGAAAGAGAACTGTCATGGTCTAGGAGAGGTTGTAAATCTCTGATGATCCGTTGTACTGTTTTAACTTGGGAGCTGTATGTGATTACTAGTGGTGTTCTGCTGTTTTCTTTTTTGGGTCTGTCCTGCTGGTGGAGCACTGTCACATGACAGGGTTAACCCCAGGATTAATGGCTCCTCTGCAAGATACAGGTCTACACAGATGACCCGCCCAAGCCACTGAAGGAAGCTCTATGGCCCATCTGCCATACGCCTTGGCTTTTGGGCAGAGAATTACAATGAGACCCCTCTAATGGCGTACCCTGTTAGCACACTGTTCAGAGGTGGGGGTGATGAACCACTTCACCCACATCCACCCCACCGCCTGATGTTAAAGTAGAAGTATTCCACTCAATTCGCCAGAGTTGTGACTATTGCTATGGGGAAAGCAAAACCTGCAAACGGGGCCAATCTGTTTTCAGGCAAATTCCTTCCCGGCTCCGAAAACAGCAACCATTACCAAACCACAGTAAAGCCAATAAACACAGTGCCCTAGGTACACCCATTAAAAAACCCTGCGAACACGTGGTCATGCACACATCGGACGCTCCAAAAATGGCCACTGCCTATATGTGTAAGTACCGGTAAGTTCACAGCGCCAACCTGCCTTGAACTTTGAGGCTTTACTGCAAAGAAAAAGAGGGGAAAAACACCTTCATGGTTAATATTTCAGACAACGAGGACATTATGTGCGCAATCCATCATATCACATAAAAAACCCCCCAAGTTTCACTCCATATGCCTTCAAGTGGCCTGCACCGGCTATTGACAATATCTGTCAAAATGATAAATGGTCCCAGGCATGTTTGAGACCATCTTGCATGAGTGTAAGCATGTTCTGCTAGTAGAGCCACCATGCTTTGAGACTTTAATGGAAGGCTAGGAAGTCCCTGTCAATCCCAATCACAATTATGCAATCACTTTCCTTGGGAACTTTCATCAGCAGGTTGACACAAGCTGTTGGTGTAGCAAGTGTTCTTAAATAAACACATTTCTTCTTTTCCTCTGTTTATTTGGAGTGGACTAAATTGTCAAAACCTGTAAGGGCAGCTGCCACAAGCTGCCTTTAAGGCTTAAATTTGCTTTTTAAAGGATTTCTCCCCGCCCCGCTAAAAACAGTAAGTACACAACGTTGCTAATTTCAAGAAGATGAAAAAAAGAATGTTTTTTTGCATTGTAAAGAACTAGTACTGCATCAAATGCAGAGAGGGTTATTTTGGATGTGAGGGGGAGAGAAGGGTCAAGAGCTGTTTTAACAGAACAGTAACAGATTGATCAGATTTGGTAGCCAGAAGAAAATCCATCTTTTTGCAAATATCAAGGGCCCCATTAGAACATAAAGAGTAAAAGACAAGTAAGTAATATTCATATACATTTATAAAGAGCACAATATACATATAAATATTATCAAGACATCATTGGAGTTAAGAATCCTGTGAAAACTTCATTACCAACCTTTATATTTAGGAGTTGATTGTAAAAAATAAAATAAAAATCATTGCTGAAGCTTGGCATCTGAACACTGATTCCCTCAAAGCCACACACCCTCTCCACAGTGCACCTGGCAAACAGCAGTTGGTCCTTTGAGAAGTGCAAACATTTAGCTCCCTCCCCAAGCTGCATTTGCTAAAAAACCATTGTGCATGATTTCTGTACAATTATTTCAGCACTGACTATATGGCAGTTCATCAGCCTTCAGTCTGGATCTAGGGATAGGCATATTAATCTGTTCCCCAACAGGTTATTTTGGCATGTGTTCACACATAAGGACATTCTGTCTCGTTTCTGCATTGACCTACCTTTTAAAAAGAAATATGAAAATTCACATTTAAATGTGTATTTTAAAACATATTTTCTGCCAAAATGGGCATGTCTATATATATTTTCTTCTCAAAATATTACTCACTTTCAAATGCACTTCACTGTGTATTTGTGTATACATTGAGCTGAGAACTGCATCAGAACATTCAGAAAGTACAAAAGTCCATGTTATTGGACTACAACTCCTATCAACACTGAGTGTTGGCCATGTTGACTAGGGCTGATGGGCGTTATAGTCCAATGAAATCAGGAAAGCACTACTATTATCCAAGAAAGACACGGAAAAGCTGTGTGTGTGTGCGCACACATGCATGTTGAGGAAAATAGAACAGTGGTTTGCATACGATGGTTGATCTAACTTTTGCCAACCCTTTGCACCCTCAAACCTATTGCAACCCTCTATATCATATCCTATATTATTTCAGAGGGTCCCTCAGCTCTTATGGGCAAGGGAGGTGGAGCAAAAATTGGGTGCCTATTTTGTAAAAGCACAAGTGCACTGACCTGGTGCAACCCAATCACTTTTAAATTAAAGCTCTCATTAAAACAAAAAACAAAAAAACTTGTATTTTGCTTTTCTTGTGGTTACAGTGAACAATATCAAGCAGGGAAGGTGTTTATCAGCAGCTTTGGCCTCTTTTGTATAATCTGACCTTATGAGCTCAGATGCATGAACTCTGGTCAATAAGCTCCCTTTAGGGTTGAATGAAACTGCCTCCTGCTTTGCTGTCTGTGGGTGGGTGTCTAATCATTGTGACACCTGCAGTCGGACAAAACTATTATTGCTTAGCCTAATATAGGCATCTTGTTTTGCTAGCCTGTCTCCACGCCTGGTTTGGGATAGCCTTTGAAAACAGGAAGCAACTGCTATAATTTTGAAGAAATCTGGCAATCAACCTATTAAAGGAACAATAATTCTAACTTTTTTAAAAGAAAAAAAGAGAAAGAGTTATATTTGGAAGCATCCAAACAATCTTTCCTCAGCTAATCACTGACAGTGATTTGAATAAGCACTGAAATGGGGAAGGGAACCTGATTTAAATTAGCCAGTTTGGAAAAGAGTAGGGGAAACAATATATTATGTGAGAGGATACAGAAATGATGAATAACAATTTATTTTCAATTACAACTGTTTTCCAGTGAAAGAAAACAGAACAACACCATTATGTCTAAACAATTATTTTCACAAAGTAAATGCATTCGCTGTGGAGAACTGAGTTGCTAGAAAAGAAAGTGAAGAATCACTTTATATTCATTTCTAGAAGGATTGCTGCAGAATTACAAGGTGACTATTGGCGCTGTGGTCTAAACCACTGAGCCTAGGGCTTGCTGATCGGAAGGTCGGCGGTTCGAATCCCCGCGACTGGGTGAGCTCCCGTTTTTCGGTCCCAGCTCCTGCCAACCTAGCAGTTCAAAAGCATGTAAAAAAAAAAAAAGCATGTCAAAGTGCAAGTAAATAAAAGGGTACCGCTCCGGCTGGAAGGTAAACGGCGCTTTCGTGCGCTGCTTTGGTTTCGCCAGAAGCGGCTTAGTCATGCTGGCCACGTGACCCAAAAAAACTGTCTGCAAACAAACGTCAGCTCCATCGGCCAGTAAAGCGAGATGAGCGCCGCAACACCAGAGTCATTCGTGACTGGACTTAACTGTCAGGGGTCCTTTACCTTTTTTTTTTTAACTTAATGCAACCCAATGTAGCTTAAGACTCTGTTGTTAATCAAAGTGATGGTGCAAGCCCTTGGTTAGAAGAAGCTTGGAAACCGATCTCCTCATGGCACAAAATAAGCCAGCCTCATTCTGACTTGGTCTTAGTCCACTTTGAGCTAGGCCCAACTCAAAATGGTACTCATACCCTGCCTTCTATCACCATCCTTTCTGCTCCCCCCTCCCCCCGGCCACCATTCACTACCGCTTCCTCAAGCTAAGGCCCATTTTGCTCAAGGAAGACAAGGCGGATGGGGCAGAAAGTGGGAGCATGTTTCAACCAATTAAGCCTCAACCAACAAGAATGCTTAAAAAAAAACTTTGTGCTTGATGGGGGGGGCGAGGTGAGCCAGAGGTGGACCACATATCATTCCCTCTATTTCCAATTTTCAGAGGTGAGTACTATGAAGCCAAAATGACAGTATCTGTTTCCAAGAAGGAGGCTTGGGGCAGAGAACCCCAAGGTTTACAAAAGTAGAAAAGATCTTTAGGAAAAGAAGCCTAAGGAGTGGAAACCCCCAAAATAGCACAATGAGGACCGTGCACATACAGTGGCCATGAAACACTGATTGACCATTGGGAGGAAAGAAAGCCAAACTGAGTGGAAAGGGGAATGGATTAACATATCATGGTGGAGGGTATAACTGGATGACTGAAACACTAACAAGGAGCACTTCACACCGCAACATTTTGTTGCCGGTCCCACTCATCACTACTTTAAGGGGATTTTATTTACCAGATCTAAGGTTCCCAAATATATTTCCTCAGTGTATGCTCTATTACATTATTCTTAGAACTTGTGCTCTGTCGTTAGGGATGGGGAAGAAATTTGTTTCAGTTCACATTTAAAGGCGAATCTAATTAGCACTTCACAAAGAGTGACTTTTGAAGGAAATACATATCACAACATGGATGGAAAATATGCAGAACACGAAGAGCATCTTGGTCACTTTGCTAAACATTTAAAAGCAGCAATCAAAGCAAATTCCTCTGGGGCTTCTCACCCATTGCTATCTAAATCTGGCTACAAAATTGTACACACCCCACCACCCTCCCCGCAGTCAGGACTATGAGCATGGTTTATCTAAATGTGGAATTACTTTTAAGAACATGAACCTTTTGATTAGTTGGCTCTGCAGTTTGTAAGCATTCTTTCCTGTCAAAACAATATTCATATAGGCCAGTGACTGTGCTGTAGTATTTCAGTCCAACCGTGGGGCTGAATATATAGAAAAACACTTCAAAAACAACCTTCTTAAAGAAATAAGCATCCTTACTCTTGAACTTTATGTTCATTGTAATCTTTGCCCTCGTTAATCACTCTCAACATTGGACTTAAAAGCCTGAAGAAGGAAACACTGAAAAGGAGGCAGAGAAACAAAGAGTGTTTGAGGACAAGGGAGGGAAAATACTCTTGATTAGTGCTGAAATCCACTTTTCCATCCACCCCAAAGTCCTTTCACATTTTATTCATGTGTAGAGGGATCCACACAGATAAGCACCAGTAGGCTTGTGCTGCTGGCCCCATTCCTGGTGTTGTGCAGTTTCCCGGCCCCTCTGTGACATCCACACAGAGGGACCCTCTGGAATAATATAGGATATGATATAGAGGGCTGCAATGGGTTTGAGGGTGCAGAGTGTTGGCAAAAGTTAGATCAAGCTACTGTTCTATTTTCCTCTGCATAAGGGAAACCTGCATACCTAAAGCTTAGGCATAGAGACTTTCTGGTGGAAACCTGCACACCTGGGGTTCCAGAACACATGAAAGCCTGCTCATGTATAGAGACATCATTGCCCAGTGCATGGATGTTGGGATGGGGTGGGAAGTTGTGTTACATCAGGACTGGAACCACGTGAAGAGAACTCAGCTGAAGGGGCAATTTATATGCGTCCAAGCCAGCCCAGGACATGTGAGGCCTTGGATGCAATCTTGATTCATTCATTAAAATCCACGTGAGTTCCCCTATTAACTTAAAAGGGGTGAGGAATGGACACCATTTTCTTGACAGAGATTATCTATATCCCAATTCTTATCCTTACATGCATATGCACAGCTGTGTGGAGTCCATGTTAAGGCAGCATATTGTGCAACATTAAATGCAAAAGTTAGATGACTTTAAAAGAGGATTAGAGAAACCCATGGAAGAGGAGGCTATCAACAGGTACTAGCCATGATGGCTATGCTCTGCCTGCCTGGTCAGATGTAGTAATGCTTCTGAATACAAGTTGCTGGAAACTGCAGGAGGGCCGAGTACTCTTGTGCTTGGGTCCTGCTTGTGGGTTTCCTGCAGGCTTCTGATTGGCCACTGTGAGAACAGGATGCAGGACCAGATGGCCTCATCCAGCTGGGTCTTCTTGCATTCTTAAGAAAGTTTATCAGAAATGCCGTCCTAAAACTAAATTCATATACGGTATTTTTCACACTTTCCCCTGTTTCTTCCAAATACAAATACAGAATGATGCCTCTTATTGCATAGGAAATTAATGAGATTTGGAAATTTTCTCCAACTGTTTTGGGTTTTTTTAATAGCAGCTCAATAATTTATAGTGCTTACTTTGCATCCAAAGTGCTGTCTTCCACTTTGGATTACATCACAAGTCATTGTTCAGAAATTATGGTGGTATAACCCCTTTAAGAAATTATGGTGGTATAACCCCTTTAAGGCTGACATTGTCAGTAAAAATGAATTTTTATACTCGGGTCTAATATCACTTTATTCTTATCTGGCCAATAATATTGAAATATATTACCAAAATTACCTCCCTTTCTCCTTAAAAAAAAAAAATCAGCTGAAACCAAAAAAAGTTTGCCATTTTTGCCAGCAGGCAAATCTACTCACTCAACTAAGGTGGAGTTACTTTAACCACCCAAGAAGTATAATTATCACCCTGAAATTCTCTGTCTGGAATATATTATTTCTGTCATGAAATGGAATTTCTACATAATAATGAAAACAGGCCCATGGATTTACCGGACTTCATTGGCATCCGTATGACACTAAGAATAACCAATCAGAACACTTAGCAGAGTTTAGTCTTTCTAACCATACCCCAATTTTGTAGAGTTATTAGCCAGAGAAAAGACAAAGAAGAAAATACATTTATTTAGACTGATGGTCTTGTGATCTATTTGGCCTTTGCAACCAAGATCATCCACCGTTATAAAATCACCAATGGTCTTCCTTGGTATCAGCCCATTCAATATTGTTTCTATCCCATTTCCACTGAATGGTGGGGTATAGCGGGTCCTCCATAAAAGAGGCCACGTGTTGCGGTGCGACCAGCTACCTGACCCTGTGTTGTGGGGGTAATTGGATCTATAGGCCACAACCCCTGATAGGTGGTCACGCGTTGCTGGGGAGGAATCCGACCAATGGAGCGTTGTAAAATTGCAGCAACGTGGGACCTATTTAAGCCCATGCGAGGCTGCTGAGCGTCCTCTTTGGGGCCTTTCACATCGGAACACCCACCCACCACTCCCTATATTTAGGGCTTGAGTTGACCTTGCTATGCCGTCGTGTGTCATCTGTCGTTGGGATAGGGGCATGGTAGGAATTTTCCCCATTTGGCTGATTGGCTGTTGCCACTTGGGTTTCGTCTGCCGTGTAACAAATAGTCACAACTTGTAAGTTGTGGATAGGCTCTGGTTCAGGTGATAGGCGTGGCATGGTGCGTGGCCACGCCTATGAAAATGCAGGATATTCCGGTACAGGAATTCAGGGACTCATTGGTTTGTCATTCCTGAAAGGGTACGGCCTATGGCCGAGTCCCGGGGAGATCAGGATGGCTGAATGGTAATCCTACCAACAGCCGTCCCTGGTGTTCTTCCTTGTCTGTCCTACAAATGTGGCTCTGGGACAGTTCTGCCTGCAAGGGTGCAGGGAGATAATCGAACCAGAACCTATGCAACCACTCACTTAGTTGTAATCAATAAAGTTGTGGCCTAAATTCTGCCAAAAACCAAACCAAATATCTGTCTCTTGTGTGAGCTTATTTTGGGGAGGGTAAAAGGTCTAAACATGCAAAATGGTGAATGGTCTTAGGATATATTCACATTAGCAGCATAGGTGGCGCTGTGGGTTAAACCACAGAGCCTAGGGCTTGCTGATCAGAAGGTCGGCGGTTTGAATCCCTGCGACGGGGTGAGCTCCCGTTGCTTGGTCCCAGCTCCTGCCCACCTAGCAGTTCGAAAGCATGTCAAAGTGCAAGTAGATAAATAGGAACCGCTGTGGCGGGAAGGTAAACGGTGTTTCCATGCGCTGCTCTGGTTCGCCAGAAGTGGCTTAGTCATGCTGGCCACATGACCTGGAAGCTGTATGCCTGCTCCCTCGGCCAATAAAGCGAGATGAGCGCCGCAACCCCAGAGTCAGACACGACTGGACCAAATGGTCAGGGGTCCCTTTACCTATCTGAAATCTTAATATTATCTGCTCTTTTCTTTGTTTTCTTCTCTAAGATATAGGAAATGGACCCAATGGCAGACAACTTATAAGTTAGTTTGATGCAGCAGAGACGTTTTTTGTATCCTACAGAAATACAAAAACCAAAAAAAAGTTTTCTGAAAGCAATCCTATTATTTTTACATCTCCCTAGCTCCATTTCTTTGCTCAGGGAGTGTTCTACATCCCCAATTTATTATTTATATATCCCGCATTAGCACTAGTGGGAAAGGGGTGTTAAAACTTGCAGCCATCTGACCGTAGTATTGGCTTTCATCTTTTAAAACTGAGAATACCCTGAATAACTTGCAGCTATCAAGAATTTCTGGTCATTCTTAGCACTAAATGATGTGGCATGTTTTTCCTCTTCATCTCTGGCTGGCAGCACTCCGGTTTCCTTTCTTTCGTTCTAAGGGGAAGGTGAGAAGCTGCTTTGCATTGTCTGGCAAGAAACACTTTCCCCATGGGATAGACAGTGCCTTCCTACAGACAGGAAGAAGGCTTCGGCAGACAGGATGCACAGCGCTCCGAACTCAACAGTTTATTTTATTGTCATCAGTGAGACTAGAGAACCCGTAACCTAAGGCATTTCTGAGCTTGACACAATTCCCGCTGAGCAGTGAGATACAACCCGATACGGTAAGGCTGGGAAATGGGAAGTCATCACGTAAAAGACACAGGTCACATAAAAAGACACTTGCACAAATATAAAATTCAAGATGCAAATAGCCTTCAGAGACACAACGTGCTCCAACAGCCTTCACCAGTTCATTCAGTTCCTCTGTTCCTCTAGAAGTGGAAGTATCACTGATTTTATCTTCTCCACCAAGGTGGTGTAAATAATATGCCCAGAGCAACCATATAAACAAATAGCAGGATCTTGGTTTTAAATAGTGTCCAGGATCTTGTTTGTGGCCTCAGCCTTATGAAATTCAACATCTGTGAGTAGGGAATTGCTCGGTTAAATTCAACATAATCATATTTAATCTCAAAAGGAGAAATTTCACTCAAAATGGAAGGGTAAGTTAAAGGAAAGCTGAAAGGTATATTTATGAGGGTCAGGAAGTTTGTTAAGCATTGGGTAACTATTAATAAATATTGACTGTGTAAACAATTCTGAAGTATGATATGGGCATGATTGTATGATATGAGGCTGAGTTGCCTCCCAGCAAATGTATTCATCTCATTCACTAATTCTGGAATTCATGGTAGCCAGATTTCCATGATTACACAGAGCTGTTGTAAAATACTCATTTGTGCACTCAGGTATTTCCATTATAACCATTAGAAAAGTCTCAGTTTGGGACAGTGATGTGTATTCAAAGGAATAACTATGGAATAATTGTGGCTATCAGAACAGTCAGATTTTCTGAGCTGGAAGAGGCCTTGAAAATAATCTAGTCTGTGAACCTGCTCAATACAGGAATCGTATTGGTACTTCATCTGTTAGCCGCTAAGAAGCATGGTAGTTTTGTATAGTGGAGATGAAAGCTAATGGCATTCATATTGGGAACGATGGTCTTAATTTTGCCTTGTGTTTACTGAGATTCAGTGGTAGATTCAGTGTAGAATTCAGAGCTAAAAAACCAACAACAACCTGGGCATATTGGAATGGAACCCAAGGTATGCCTAACTGAACTTTCCGAATTGTCTGCATTTGTAGAAGTGGACACTAAATAATGATGTGGGAAATGTCTTTCTTGTGCTTCTTAGAACATAGTGTTCAAGGTTTTGACAGGTGTTATATGTCGGCACAACAAATTACCTTGATTTCCTTCCATCTAGAAAGATTTGGCCTAGTTTGGATCAATATTAGTCTTGCTTCTTGATCTACACACCGGCTTTATCAATACAAACATTGAGTCAGACTTCAATGCATTCTCTTTTGTGGTAGATGCCCAGAACAGAAGCCCAGTTTTAAATAACATAAAGGCAGAAAACACATGCAGATGAAAATAAAAATAATAATAACCAGGAAATCCACACTTAAAGCTGCAATAATGCTCATGTGGAAAATAAAAGGCACAGTGGCTTGAGTTCAGAAGGGGATGCCAACCACAGCTCTGAATTTCCAGGCTGTGTGTCAGGTTCTGTCAGTGTTACATTAATTCAATGGAGTTATATGTCTGTGATTTCAGGATGCTTTAATAGTAGGGCTAGTTTAAGAGAAACATTAACAAGAAAAAAATGAATTCAGGAAGGTTATTTATTTATAAAAATGTGTTTATGTAGACCTGAAATAATAGAATGGGAAACCATATACCATGTTTCCCCTATTTTAAGACACCGTCTTATATTTTTTTCCCCTCAAGAAAACGCACTATGGCTTATTTTGAGGGGATGTCTTATTTTTATTATGTAGGCCCAGCCCCGCCTTTTCCTTGGTGCCCTCCAGAACTGCGCCTATCACTATGGCTTATTTTCGGGGTACGGCTTATTTTTCGCAAATGCGAAAAGGTAAAGGGACCCCTGACTATTAGGTCCAGTCGTGTCCGACTCTGGGGTTGTGGCGCTCATCTCGCTTTATTGGCTGAGAGCCAGCGTACAGCTTCCAGGTCATGTGGCCAGCATGACAAAGCCTCTTCTGGCGAACCAGAGCAGCGCACGGAAACGCCGTTTACCTTCCCGCCAGAGCGGTTCCTATTTATCCACTTGCACTTTGATGTGCTTTTGAACTGCTAGGTGGGCAGGGGCTGGGACCGAGCAACGGGAGCTCACCCTGTCGCAGGATTCGAACCGCCGACCTTCTGATCAGCAAGCCCTAGGCTCTGTGGTTTAACCCACATTACAAAGACTTAAAAGACATCTCATTAGCTGGTAAACTGTATTTCAACATATATTAAGTAGGCATCTCTTTAATGTGATAATCTTGGTGAGGTCTATGGGATAACCTTCTGGTGACCAAATGGAACCCCAGGTCTAGATCTACAAACTTGCAGTCTACTCAACTTCACATGGCTATTCATTGGCTCATTGGAAATGTTCAGGAGAAACTCTTCAGGAATCCAGTGAATTTATATATTTATATAAATATATTTATGCACTCCTAAAAAGGACCAAGTAGGGCTGGTACATGCTGCTGTCCTCCCCATTCTAAAAACAGAAACAAGTCTTGCCATGCTGTTTTTATTCTCATTATCATTTTAAACGTATTTTATATATGTATACTGTTCTAATTTTATCAATGGTTAATTGCATTTTAATTATTTCTCTTTCTATGTTTTCAGCATTTCTTGTTTTTATCTGTAAGTTACCTTGAGTCCTGTCAGCAGGAAAAGCAGGGTATTATTATTATTATTATTATTATTATTATTATTATTATTAGGTTTGGGTCTTGATATTTACTAAGAAGAAGCAGGGATATCTGGTCCCATGTACCCATGGTGACACAACTTGTCAACAGACCCTTTAGTTCAGGGATGAGGAACCAGTGGCCCTTCAGTTGTTGTTAAACTACAACTCCTATCAGCCCCAGCCAGTGGTCAGGCATGATGGGTATGCATCATGCACATCATTACTCCTTCAGGAGTAATGGGGTAAAACTTTACCTCATTGCTCCGTACCCCCAGGTCACTTCTCAAAGTCACCTTTCTCCAAGATCACTTTCTCTGGCAAAAGGAAAGTTGGCAGTAATTTGAATATTTGCAGTGGTTTCTCAGGTTTTATCTATGTATATTATGCTAATGATAGCAAAAAAGCATGTTTAAACAAGCAAAGGTGACCACTGAATGTGTATGTGTATGTACAAATTTAAAATCATTATTTAAATCCTTTACAGCAGTCTGGTGGATTTCATCAAGATAGCGTTGTCATCTTTTCTAAAGGGAGTCAAACATTTTCCTCCCATGCTTCTGGGTCTTGTATGAAAGGGAGAATTGCATTTCTACCCTGAAGTTCAGTTTATGGGTTGTATTATCCACAATATGAGACTTTACATGATACTCAGAAGAGAACAAGAATAATGATCATCACATTCCCTGAACATGCTTTTCCCCCTCTCTATTTTGTTTCCTCACAACAACCCTGTGATGTAGCATAGGCTGAGAGATAATGATTGACCCAAGGACATTCACCGGGCTTCATCAGACTCACAGATATTCATAGATGCCACCACACATTCAGCCATACTGACTACCACATGAAAAGAAAGGAACATTATGGCAAACATATATGAGATTTACTTGAACTCTCATTGACTGATATTTGGTGTAATCATGTCTCTGCTTTTTTTATTATTCCCATGGAGATATTGTATTTCTGAGATGTATTACAATTTCTCATCGTTTTCATTTTACATTTCCAGCAGCTCTAAAGAACTTTACACTGGAAAATAGTCCATCAGGGGAAGGTTTAAGATAATATCTTCATTTCTTTCAGACTTTTACAAACAAAATATGAGATAAAGGCAATTCTGAATTACTTACGCAATGCATATAGCCTGGAAGAGGAAATGCTGGACAGGGTTTAATTCATATAATCCTATTTGAGATGGAAAGTGTGACAAATCCTTTTCGCATTTTTAAAGAGTAAGATCACCATATATTACCACACATTTTCAACTTGGCTGTGAAGCTGCAGCACTCAATAGTAAACTGGATCAGAAATATATTACAGAAGCAATATTAATAAAAGCGGCATTTATTAAGACTGCTCAGCTGTTCAATATATGTATGATATCATATGCATGATATAATGCTCAGTCTATGTATGATAGTGCTATCCCACTTCTTTCAGGTCTAGTTTGTAGGGGAAATGTAATTCAAAGCAGTGGTACTGAGTGCTCTGCTTGGTAAAGAAAATGCAGAAGTTTTTGATAATGCATTGTCATGGGAATCCTGCTGAAAATGATACCCCCCTGGGCTGAGCTCTCTCTCTCTCCTCTGTATAATGTGTAATAACACTTACATACCCTCCAACATTCTTTAGCTGAAAATCAGGATGAGGGTCTTTTGGTGCTGTGCAAATCAGCTGGCCGCCTCTTCTGCCACAGTCTCTGCCTGGCAGCTGCGCACTCCCTTCCCTCCTCACTGCACCTCATGCCACCATGACAGAGGTAGTAGCTTTGGCAGTGGCAGAGAGAGACTGGCAAGAGAGCTGCACACGTCCTCCACCTCCGCTTCAGTGGGGAACTGCCTCCCCCACACACAAGGGTTCCACTTCATGATGGTTCCACTGCAAGCGCAAACACTGGCTCATCCTCCTCTCTGAGTTCAGTGGTGGCGGTGGTAGAGAGGGGGAATGGGACATTCCAGGGTCAAATAAGAAGCTGAGATGACTTCTGTAATTCCAGGGATGTCCTGGGCAAATTGGGACACTTGAAAGGTATGCACTTACCCCACTTGTGACATCATCATCCTGAGCCATTCACCCCACTCCACCAATAATGATCACTCACCCATTCGTCAGTGGGCGCCCTTTGCGGGGCAACACACAGCATCCCCGATCCGCTGGAGACTCACCGGATGGTCACATTGGCCCGCCTTTCCGCATCACAGCCATTGGGGTTCCCTCTAAACCCCAGTTCAAATGAGCCAACCCGTGGTGATGGCAAAGGCGGGGCCAGCTGAGTGGACCCAGAGTGAGCAGGCTTCACTTCGATCCACTTTAGGGGTATAGAGAGAGGGGTGGAGCCAACCTGGGAGCACGCAGTTGGCTCCGGAGCTTCACACACCCAACCCTCCCTCTGTTTAATGCTTTGATTGCAGGTTAGCCTTTTTTCCTTCCGGGTCAGAGGGTATTGTACAGTCTTATGATGGTTGCTGTTAAAGAACTGGGAAGGAATTTTCCCAGCCGCGCAGGTTTTGCCTTCCCCGTAGCAATTGTCACAACTTTGGCGGTTTTAGGCCTTGGGGAGAATCCTTTAGTCTATCTTCCCTAAAAGGGGGTGGGGGCAATGATACTGAGCAGGGATAGCAAAAGGCACAGTGTGGCAGTGCCACAACATAGGTTGGCATTTCCAAACATTACATGGGAAAGAAGGCAGCTCAAAACAGAGATGCCATTTCATCAGCATCCCGGCATTGCTCATAAAATGTAGTTCTGCCCTAATTCTACGTGACCACACTTACTTCAGCCAAAACAACTGCCATATCTCCCTGGTAACTTGTAGAATAAAAGAAGTATGGCAGCCAATGAACCAGAGCAGGGGAATGGGCGGGTGAAAACTAACGCAATGACATCACGTTGTGCATTTTTTTCAACTCAACATTACCAAGGAGATGTGAGCCAGCAGCTCCCACACATAATCCCATAAAATGTAGTTTGGGCTACAGCGGTGCATTTAGTTGCTGCTGCCAAGGGCGTGAAAATGTCCTTATTATATAAATGGAAAACAAAAAATGAGCTGCATTCTGTACATCTTCCCAGAAAGCATTGTACAGCTTTATAATTTATTGCCCCTCTTTCTTCAATCCCATTTTAATGAAGTTAAAATTAAAGGCAAAGCTATTTCTAGCCAGGGCTATTTTAACAACATTCTTTAATAGCAACCTCAAAAATATCGCACAGATGCAAGCCTTCCATATGTGCTTGAATAGTGAACTCCAACTGATATGTGTTTGAACTCAAACTCACTTTTCAGTGCCAACTTTTGAACTATTGAGCAAGCGAGCGCAAGGAAGCCAAAACAAATCTAATTATCCCACAAGTACAATGTGAGCTGCTGAACTAGCATTTAAAAAAAAGAAGAAACCAAAAACACCAGAGTGTCATTACAAACATTATGAGCACCACGGTGGGAATAAGAATGTTGACAGTGACAGACACAAATTTGCTTAGCTTTGAAATGTTCCTTCCAGAATTTGAGCAAGAAGTAGAAAGCCAGCTATCCTTAACACAGGAACTAGCAACACCTGTCAGTGGAATTCAAACCACCTGCTTGGGCTTCCTTGGGGAATTTGGTCTGCAGCTGGCGGAATGCACTCCAGCACAGAGCCTGGATCTTCCCTGCAATCAGAGAGAGGGGTGACCCGGGCTGCTTTCTTTTTATTTATTTATTTTTTTGTTCTATTTGTCAAATTTATACCTTGCCCTTCCTCCCAAGAGACAGTTCAGAGCAGTTTACAGCATAAAAGCAACACAAAAACATCAACAAAACCTCAGAACCTTTCACACTTAAAACACAATCCGCTCATAACATAGCACAGTGCAACCCATCAGCAATCAATACAGATATCAAACAGGGAGGTCACAACATACAGCAAGAGATACAAACTAATCAAAAACCAGAACAGCTTCCTGCCATCTCTCCATACAAATTTTCCCCTTCAGCAGCAGACGCTATTCATACCTTCTCCTAATAAAGTGCAGAGTGCAGGGGAGCTAGTTTTAACTTTTGTACACTTGCAAGATCTTAACATACCCAGAGTCTATGCATATCAGGTATGTATTATCAGGAAATCACCCGTCCTTTCTGCAGACCTCCCAGCCTTACACACTCACAATCACATTGGCCAGTTAGTCCATGCTGGATGATACTTTCAGTTTAAGCAGCTGTTCCTGTTAGGTTATCATGCATGCTCCTTTCCTTGTAGATACTAAGGGAAACCTCCCTGTAGCTGACAAAAATAGCAAAATTAATAAATAAATAAAAATAATAAATAAAAATCAGTTAGCATATGTAGCAACCACCAAGACAGAGATATACTGTATAATTAGTTTCCTATTGGCTTTATGGTGGTGCCTTAAAATACTACTAAATATTTACATTGCTCTTCCTATAGATGTATATCAATTTTATCTCAGGGAGCAGGGGCATTTATATGAACTTGCACCAATTGCAAAGCTGCAAAAGGGCCAAGAAAGTTGCAATTTTGCCCAGGCCATCACCACAAGGCTTACTTGTCTAGGGTCAGCCCACTGATGGGAAAGATACACTTCTGATTGCCCTTTAGGTATGCCAAGCAAGCAGACAGTTCCAGCAGGATGTAGATAAAAGGTGGAGTAGCTAGAATGTAGGAGGGAGACAGACAAAGAAAAAGAGACAGAGCTCCATCCAGTGAGGTGCAGTGAGCATAGTGATGACCTTAGACTGCAGAAAGCTGGCTTCACATCCCAGCTTAGGTGACCATGGTGATCCTGAGTCAGGTTCTACTTCTCAGCCTAATAATACACTGGGTTGTTATAAAGAAATATAGGATAATGGACACATGTACTACCCTCAGAGAAAGGGAACCCCTACTATCTATAGGCTGACACATCATATCCAAATCCAAAACCACGGCCCAGATATTTACAGCTGCCATTGCCTAATGGCAACCAATGATGGTTGATGCAAAGTGTCTGCACACATTAATGTATCTAGTACAAAATGAATCCTTGCATTGGGAGTGGACAGGTGCAAGTGAGAACTGTGTCTGGCTTTTCTCCTTTAGAAACAAAAAAGCAAAAGTAACCAGAATACTTCGAAAACAGGTAGCTGCGCTGGTCATATAAATTCATTATGGCATCACCTTTTGGGGACTGTAGTGCACTTCATCAGATGTATTATCGGATACTGGGGTGTTTCTGAACAGTAAGTTCAGAGGAAAATTAAAAGACATTAGGCCCTAAACTCAGGGCCACTTTACCCCAAGGCAAACAGAGGCAACTGCCTCAGGCAGTGGAACCCCATGAGTGACCCACCTGCTGCTGCTGACACCACCAGAAAAACAAGAAGTGGTGGTGTTGCTTCCCCTCACTTCTCCTGCAGTGGGGGACACTTGTGGTTCCACTGGATAAGTTTCCTGGCACCACTGTGGGCACCTCCCCCCTCCCACATCTCCGGAGAAGCAAGGAGAAGTGGTGGCGGCTTCTGGGTTCTGGCAAGATGTTGCTGGAAACCAGAGGCCACTGGGGAGAGGGTGCTGCCACCGCCAGAACCTAGAAGCCAACACTGCAGCTGCACAACCCCCCACTTCGGCAGTGAAATGGCATGAGCCATCCCTGCCCAAACTGAACTTTCTCTCCCCAGCTGCCATGTACATGAAGACTGTACTCTCTCCCCATTGAAAACAGCCTTCTATTGACACCAGTAGCCTAACTCCAGTGTAATTTTAAGCCCCATTCCAGCACAGGCGGAGAGTCTTGGGGCAGGGATAGAATGAGTTTGGGGAGGCAGTGAGGGAATGAGTACCCCCTTCCATTTTCAGTTGCACCACCCCCTCCACACTGGAATTAGGCTTGCAAATAGTTGTCTATTGGTGTTAACTGGATGCTGTTTTTAAAGCTAAATAACACATATAAGGAAGATGAGGAGGTTGTGTGCTGGTTAGGGAAGCCCGATGCGCCATATCTGGCCAATGTTCCTGCAGTCCCTCACTCAGGGGCAAACTACTAGCTTGAGTTCCAGTACATAATTCATGCTCTTTTCTTCTTTTTTTAAGACTCCAAAAATAAAGAAAATCAAATATGCCAGAAACATTGACATCAGACTTATGCATAAGTGATTAAATGAAATGCCAAAAGTAACAGTTTCAATTGGATCTCATTACCTTTCTGTGAGGTGGCTCAATGTTATTTTTGGTTTAGCCTTTAATAAACTGCACAACCACACCAGCCTAATAAGCATTTGCTTTGCGCTTTCTTTTGTTTAAAAACTGTGTTCTCTGTAGAAGTGGTTACAAAATACACTGGGGTATAAGGCAGAATGTTTCCCTGTGTGAGGCCTTTCCTTTCTTTTTCTTTTTCTTGACGGATAACAAAGGATAGCGGAAATTGCCTCCCCAGCCATTTTCTCTCTTTTGGATTTCTACAAAGCATGAACTTTTTATTTAATGGTCTGGAACCAAAGGTTCCAAAGTGTGGAGGTGAAGAAAATTTAAAATGAGGAAAATCAATCTCACAAGTCAAACATGTGCAGTGGGGAGTGATTTCATAGCATAAAACAGATTATTTATTCCTTGGGCATATAATTGTGCAAGGTACCTTAGTTCTCATTGAGGAGAGGTGGGCAGAATCCCCTACATGAGATACAATGCCTTACATCAAAAAGAATTTAAGAAAAGAGGGTTAGGTCCAGACACGGGTGGCACTGTGGTCTAAACCACAGAGCCTAGGGCTTGCAGATCAGAAGGTCGGCGGTTCGAATCCCTGCGACGGGGTGAGCTCCTGTTGTTCGGTCCCTGCTCCTGCCAACCTAGCAGTTCAAAAGCATGTCAAAGTGCAAGTAGATAAATAGGTACCGCTCCAGCGGGAAGGTAAACGGCGTTTCCATGCTCTGCTCTGGTTTCACCAGAAGCGGCTTAGTCATGCTGGCCACATGAACCCAAAAAACTGTCTGCGGACAAACGTCAGCTCTCTTGGCCAGTAAAGCGAGATGAGCACCCCAACCCCAGAGTCGTTCACGACTGGACTTAACTGTCAGGGGTCCTTTACCTTTAAGTTAGTAGAACTTAGAAGAATTAATTACAGGTAGATAGCCGTGTTGGTCTGTCATAGTCAAAACAAAATAAAAAAATCCTTCCAGTAGCACCTTAGAGACCAACTAAGTTTGTTCTTGGTATGAGCTTTCGTGTGCATGCACACGAAAGCTCATACCAAGAACAAACTTAGTTGGTCTCTAAGGTGCTACTGGAAGGATTTTTTTTTATTTTGTTTAGAAGAATTAAGTTAAAGCATGACTAACTTGCCCAACTGATTTCAGTGGGATCTAAATTACACGTAGTGTAAATAAGCAGGCATATATCATACCCTACTTGTCAATGAGTCTGCTTCCATGACTATATTAGATAGGGATCATTACAACGAACCAAGTCAGCTTGACTATCTTATCTGCACAAGACGACAACTAACAGTGGAACTTTTCGCCCTTGGACTTCTGCCATGGCCAAACATTTTCCAAAAAGCAAGAGCTTCTTATCCAGCTTGGCAAATGTTTTAATGGCTGATGATAAGCTGGTACTGGGTGTGTTTAAGCTGGACAGTAATCTTCTTAGTATTAGTATCCTACCAGGTTTTTTTGGGGGGGGGGCGTTCTTTGGTTGAATGCTAAACCATCTTGTGGTTTTGTATGAGAGAGGATAGGAAAAGAAAAGGAACACAATGAGGCTGTTTGTTGACACTAAAAGAACTTTATGCAGCTGTGGGCTTGTTGGGGAGGAACAGACTACTGCCATACCATGGTGCCATAGGGGTCCGTCATTGGTCATGAAAGAGCTGCTGTTTTCCACTACTGTGTTATTGCACAAAGGAGGTGCCCTGGGGATTCATACTCCTGGTGGATCAATGAGCCACATGGATTATATATCTCTTATCTAAATACGTGACATATGTCAGATCGTCTCTGTGACATAGGCTTTAAAAAAAAAAATCACAGATGGTGCAACAGTGTCAACAATAGGTACACCTGGGTACAGGTAACCCTATTTTCCAGAAGCTGATAGCAGTAGCGAATCTCTGCACTACATCGTTCTGTAACCTTGGTACACAGCAAAAAAGGTAGTTAATGAGCAAAATAAGAAAATATATCTGCTATCAGTAAAGCTGACATCTATCTCCCAGGGACAGAGTATCAAGGCCAAGGAAGATGTGCAGAAAATATTTTACCTATTAAGAGACTAATGCAGTTTTAAAGCCAAAAGATTTGTAGTTTTTGCTTTGCATTATCTGCCTCTCTGGGTTTTCTGTACAATTTGGGAGGTCTGAGTGATAGAGAGGGTTCCAGATCTTCTAGACAGACATATTTAATAATATCCTGATATATTGTTACATAGCAGCATCCCCATGCCATAACCACATGTGAGATACTTGCACTTTCTTTGACAAGGTTTGTTTTTGTGGAATTATAGCTTGAAAGTAGAGAAGCTTTTGGAATTTGTTTTATATGTTATTTATCCTGCTCCCTGTGTATATCTAGAATGTCCACTATAAATGCCCTGAGTGTCATTTATAAGTAGAGATTAATACAGCATATGTGTTAAGGGGAGGCTAATAAATTCCAGGACAAATTAAACCAAAAGTACAACAAAACTCTATTAACATTGGTGCACTGGAGGCCTCTAAAAATGGCACACAAATCCAATGGTTTCATCCAGCAAAAATACCTGGGATAGATTGCTAGTTGAGAATATTTCACAATGCATTTGGTTCTCAGTAAACATGCTCCCAGTTGTTAATATGCTGCTTGGCTTTCAGTGAAAATGTCAAGTAATTATGATTCCCCAGGTTGAGTTCCTTCAGAATTCTGTTCTTTTTATTAGCTTTTGGGGCATGGTTTATCTTTTTTTCCCTTTCTTTTTTCTTTTTGCTCAACCTTAACTACCCCCAAAGTATCACTTAATCATTGCAATTGTGCTAAAATCTGACCTCACAGTTAGAGGAAACATTTGCTTTTGTTACAATACTTGGTCAGATTCAGCCCACTGCCCTTAGCCAGCCTCAGCTCAATCCCTGCCTGATGTTTTACAGGCGCTGTATTGGCAAATGAGAAATGGGTAAAGGGTGCCTTTTCCTCTTGGCGTCCTAGATCAGGAGTGCACGATTCAAATCACTCTGAGGACCTCTTTTACATTTTTTCCAAAGTCAAGAAGGCTTTATCATTACAACAGTGCAAAAACATTTCCGTTACAGTTTTACCTCTGTCTGTTCTGTTTAACCCGTTTGCTGCTACCCGTTCCCTCTGTGCTCCATAGTATGGGCTTTCTTATCTGTATGAAACTATAGGTTTCAGTATTCTGCTGGTGGTGGCATTTCGGAGATGCTCCCAAGGATTCTGATCATGACTTAAAGGCACTACTCAAAGCATTCTTCTCTTTTTGCCTTACATCGCTTTCCATAATGGTGTGCAGCCGCTGAAATCTTCTAAGAGCTATGCAACATTTGAAAGAGCGCACAATGTCCTACTCAGGTTTAAATTACAGGAGTTTAGTTTCTTCCATTCCCAACCGCAAGTCAAATATAATAACGTAAGAAGCGCCATGCCAAATTGGCAGGTTTATTGTGTTGCTTCATGCAGAACACGTCTCATCTGTTCTTCTGTCTGTGGAGGAGACGATGTGGTGGCAGGACATAGCTGGCAAGATGCCACCAGCAACCAAACTGAATTAGTGGACACACAATGCGACTCCCTCTTCAACTTTGTTCTGCCTGTAATGCTATATACAGCAACCTAAGTCCTTTGCTGTATTTTTATACTTTAAATAAACACAACACTTTGGAGGGGGGCATAATTGGGATTGGAGAAGCAGCTGGGAGAAGGGAAATTCTTTTTCCCAGCCTCTGTTTCCCCAGAAAGTGGGTTTTCATTTGTTCTTTTAAACAAGCCCACGTTTGGAACACCACAGAGGAAATGCCATTTGAGGAGACCATTTGAACTAGGGAAGTAGAAGGTGAAGAACAGGTAAGATATTTTTCATTGTTCCTTCCACTGAGGCTGCATACACAGTATACCTTTAAAGCACATTCAAAGCACATTATTTTCCTCAAAGAATTCTGGGGATTGTGGTTTACCCCTCACAGTGTTACAATTCCCAGCAACCCTTATGCTATCTGAAGTTCTGAAGTTCTTAGGGCAGTTTTCCTCAACCTCGGCCCTCCAGATGTTTTTGGGCTACAACTCCCATGATCCCTAGCTAGCAGGACCAGTGGTCAGGGATGCTGGGAATTGTAGTCTCAAAACATGCGGAGGGCCGAGGTTGAGGAAGCCTGTCTTAGGGGCTTATTAAATATTTAGAGATGGTGTCGACACTCATAAATTTCAACTTTGGATACAAACAAGCAGTAGCAAGGATGGCTGGAAGGAAGGTTTCTCATCTCCCACTCTCTCATTTTCCCTGAAATGTGTTGTTACAGCAGCGTGCACAGGGAGCTCTGAGAAATGTATTATTTCCCAATTAGTCACATTTGGCTCTCTTTTTTTGGAGGGAGGGATTAAAATATAGGATTATGTTTCAAACACCATTACTGATATCTAATCTCAAAATTAACTTCAACGGCGTCTTTAGAGATCAGCAAAACATGCCTCTTTACAACTTCAATTCTTTACAATTATTCAAAAAGTTTTATTTTTAAAAAATGCCTCTTTATTGAACTACCAAGTTCCATTTGAATTTGAACCTCTCTAGTCAGAATGCTGCAGTGGATGAACTAGCCTCTGGCCCATGAAAGCTTATGTCATAATAGATATTTTGGTCTTTAAGGTGCTGCAAAACTTTATAATGTTCTCACTATGAAAAGCCATCTTGCAACCATTATTGTAGACTAAAAGAAGTAGGGTTACAAGATTTAGAACATCGGTTCCATGTCATGTAAAAATGATGTGTGTCATACTTTTACATCTTATGTCTACTTCCATCTTAGATCTACTCAGACTTGTATTTTATCATCTAAATGTCTCTGGAATCAATTTTTACATATTCAATAAATCCAAATAAAGAATATCTTTTCTTCCGGATGTTGCTAAGCCATTCTTGTGATTCATCTTGTGAATTCTAACAGTGTTTCTTTTTCCAGCTATGGAAACCCAACACATGGCTAAAGCTTTTTCCATTATCACCAGCAACTGTGGAACTTGTTCTTCTATATATTATTACTATGCCATGTTTTTCCCCTAGCATCAGGTTTAGGTGAAGGAAGGATGGGATCCAGAACACCAGTACTCCGTAACCTAGATCATTTATCATCCTTCTTGACACATAAATACTTAAGTGGTTTCAAAGACATGCTGAGAAAACCTCAGCAAATTGGTGGTAATCAAGTAAGCATAAGAAATAAAATGTCTCCGAGTCTGAATCCCATGAAACACAATGACAGTTTCTTGAAATGAGATGCTTTTTTCCCTTTTAGCATCAAATTCTGACACTGATTTGAAAACCTGACAACAATTAGTCAACCAGTGTGTGGAACGCCATAACTCTTGACAAGCCAGCCAGGAGGGCTGTCTTAGTTCCGTACTGCCAGAAAACAAGAATTGTGCACTCCTTATCCATCTGATCTACATGTGCATTGTCACTTGTCAGCATAGATTGCAAAGGCTATCTTTTTACAATAGTCCATATCCATGCCTGTGGCACTAGCAGGGTATTTCTTCTGATAGCTTTTGTTTACCCTGGTGATCAGTGAGACTAGAATTATATACCATTGGTTCAAGTATAGGAAAACAGTAGAGTCGGAGAACATTTCTAACCAGAAAAGTCTGCGGACCTGCCATTAGGTTCACTATGGAACACAAGATGTTTGTCACTCTTAACTGAAGCTTGATCTACACATGCAACAAACTAAGAAGGAAGTGAGTTAATTGAATGAACTGTGCCATTCTGCAGGTGTATCACTTTTGTATAGCTCCCCATGTAAAAAGAAAATGGCTAGCTGTAAATAGCTAACTAGTATATCAGGGGAATTTGTGGTAACCCAGTCCTTTGCCTCCTGTGCTGCTTTTTTACTTGCAGGACAGTTTTAACATATTCAAAACTGTGATTTCCCACAACATGTTTAATAAAATAAGAGATCCAGATCTGCCGGGGGAGTGCATTCCATAACCTGGCTTCCACAGACAAGAAGACTCAACCTCATGTTCATGGTCTCTGTGCCTCACAAGTTAGAGGAGCATATAACTCCTGATGTCCACAGTATGCATGCAGGTCATGTGAGGGCCCTAACTGCTTGGGACTTTAAAACAAAGAACCAGCACCTTCAATTAGACACAGCCTAGGAACTATTCCAACCGCTATCATAATGGTAAAATGTGGTCAAAGAAACAAGCTCAGGTCAGCAAACCTTGATGCTGCGTTTTGCACCAACTGAATGTTTCAAGGGCAGCCTCATGTAAAGTGCATTACAGTAGTCCATCTGTGACCGGGGCATGTGTAACTATCACAAAATCAGCCTTCCTCAGGAAAGGCCATAGCTAGTGGACCAGGTAAAGCTGTGCAAAAGCACTTCTGGTTATAACCTTCTCCAATCTGCCAAAGGCAACACTGGATTGGGTCCAGGACCACCCCAAACTAGACCTGTGCCCACAACAGAGGTGGATTTGGGGCAGCCCAAGTGGTTCTGCCACACTGGGTGTCAAGTCTAGGGTGTGTTGCAACTATGACATAGTGAATTGAGTACAACAGAGGGAAAGAGGGACACTTAATTTTGGCCTTCTGCAGGGCGCCGCTGAAATTTGAAAGACCAAAGTCTGCCCCTTCCCACAGAACATATTGAATACTCCTTCCCAGTTGAACCCTCCCTCCTACCATCAGTACTTCCACCTTGTTATACTACACCTGTGCTAATAGTCGAGTGGGACTCTACCATACTTCTTTTTAGGTAGAATTAAAACCATCCCACTACTTTTCAACAGGCATAATTGAGCCTGGTTTAATTTAAACCAAAACCAACATCCTCCTTCTTCTTCTTTCAGCACTTCAAGCATTTGGGGTAAGGGATGAGATTTTATTTTAAAAAATGATACATTTCTCAGAACCAAAGAGCCAGCAATTAACTGGCCAACATCTTCTTTACAACTAACATAAAGAGCAGGGATGAGTAACATGTGGCCCTCTAGTTGTGTTTAGAGCAATGGAAATGATGGGACTCAAACATCTGGAGGGCCACAGGTTCCCCATCCCAGTATACAGTTTCTGTAATGAGAGGTAGGGGTGTTATATGTGAAGTGAAAAAAGAACACTTATACTGTAGCTTAAGAAACAGAGATGAAATTTACAATGCTAAAGTGCTATGGGATCAGAAAATAAAAGTGACAAAGAAAAATAATTAATAGGGAATTGAAATCCCTAGAAAAAGAACCTTAGGCACAATATCAGCCTCAAAGCAATCCACAAGAATGTTATTAATTATTTTCCATATAGTCATTTTAGCAGACAATGTTCTTTGCAACTTTTATCTCAGAACACTCTTGTTAGGAAAGATATTATTTCTATTCCCACTGTGACAATATATGTAGCATCACTAAGAAAGATCAGAGGAATCATGTTCCACAATTGGGATGGGGTGTGATTTGCCTGTGATCATTCATTTAATTCAAAAGTCAACTGACATTTCAAATCTGGTCTCCTCAATTCAAATCCAAAAGCAGACCCTCTGGGGGCATGCTGACTTCAGAAGAGATAAGAGAACAGAAAGGTTTGAAAGCAAATTAATCAAGAAATATTGAGAAGACAAATAAGGAAAGGTCATATGAGCCTTTAACCGTACAATCTAATACATGTCTACTTAGAACTAAATCCCATTGGGCTCAGTGGGAACTACTCCCAGGTAAGTGCCTTTGAACTGCACCCATAGGAGGCTAAAATCACCCATAGTAATTGCTATTCAAATAACTCTACAAAACAGTTCAGGTCAATTTATTCTAGGAGACATAAATTGCTCACATGAATATGGCTAGCAGTCTCTGGACTAGCAAATGAAGTCTCAGTAAATCCTCTGGGCCAGCACTCAACATAACAAATTACTAGGAATAGTGGAACAGACTCCTTGTGGAAAAGCTTGGCCACCTATAGCTGTTGATCACCTGTGCACAGCATGAAAAATCTGATCATCAAGATAGAATCAAAGAACGAGAACCACTGACCAGGGTCATGTGCAGTACAGGCAGCTCCCCGTTTCCATGGGGGTTACATTCTGGGTCAAAGCATGTGTTTGGTGGAGCAGACATAAGCTTGCCCTGCCCTGTTACACCCCACCCCACCCCACCCCACCCCATTCTTCCCTCTTCCAGGTCCAAAAGGACCCACATGTCAGTGGTCATGCACCAATTGGACGCACCTAAACTCGTCGCCATCTGTACTCTAAAAGGAAATGAATGACAGTAGGCTTCAGGGAGATGGGGAAATACTATTGATCTCCATTCAAACAATATGTAAGCAATTGAAACTTACAAAGAAAATTTCCAAAATGGCAGTATTTTTCAAAAAAATAAATCATACCACAGTTTCCTGCTTAGTGGGATCCCATGGCCACATTTCATTCATAAAGCTCAAAGGATGTTTCTCCTTTTTGAATCTTTCATAAGGTGTTTACTAAAGAAATAGTGGTGTCAGTATTGTCTCAGTTACATTTATGTTATCTTTCCTCATCAGTTTTGGAAAGTATGAGTCAGATTCTTGGCATAGCTGATTGGTCTACCATAGTGAAACAGGGGCTTGTGGGCACATCACCCACCTCATTATAGCATCCAGTGCTCACTTTGGTCAAAAGAAATTCCAACCATTGTCCCTACATGAAGAGTGGGTGGAATAAAGTAAGGTCACAACTTTATTGCATACAAATGATATGCAACATGCCTAACAGTTTCTATGTATTTGCCTGCAACCTTCAGCCTTTCAGAATTAGCAGCTACACCTTCTTAATTCAAGGAGGAACTATGTGTTGCCCTTTTCCAATAACCTCTCTAGGTGACCCTCATCCAGACTTGATATCTCCACTTTTCCCAGCTTACATACATTGAAGGTATTCTGAGGGAGACCAGCAAATATCATTATCCATAAGCTGGAATGCTGTGAGCTGCTGTGACAGTAACCTCATGAGGAATTACCAGCCCATCTTCCCACAAGCTCTTTGGAGGTGATGAGAAAGTTCCCTCACCAGCACAATGTCTTCAACTGCTTGTCCTTGTAGCCTTTTAAACTGTGCCCTAACCCAAACCTGTATTGGCAACTATTTACATTTGCAACTCTGCCAAATATCCCAAAGCCTTACCTCTACCTAAATCCAGTCAACCATCTGGTTCTAGAACCTGTAGAAGCTGCAGAGGCAGTAGGCAGAAGTCTATTATCTTCTGTTTAATATGGATCAAGGAAAAAAATGGTCCCTGCTTGACCCCAGAACTGGCACTCAACTATTCTCACACTGCCTCACTTGTAGGGCTGTTGGGATGCCATGCTAAGTTCCTACAGCAGTGGAGAGGCAGAGCATCAGTCTTGAATAACGTAGTCTTTCAAAACAGTCTCATCACACAACCTGGACAAACTCAGCCAGCCTATCCTTGAATAGGCTATGGAAGAGATCACTGATCACTCACTGATCAGACTCTGACACATGAACTAGGCAAAGCCATGGTTGCCATCCTTCTCTTCAATGGAAGCAGGCAAGGTGCTTTGCCCTGATGTTGTGGTACATGGGAAAGCACAAATGCATTCATAAGATACATTCAGTGTCCCCCTAAGAAAGGTGAAAAACATTTAAGGGCACAACCTGGTTTTTTATCAATAAGTGCCAACCATTCTGAAGCACTGATTAGCCTGTCCACATTTTCAGGTCACAGCATTTTGAGACAAGAGATCGATGTAATGATGCACAGACTTTTTTTTTAATAGGAAACAGATCTGCTTCTTCACATTTGGCCTGCAATTAATACCGGGGAAGGTGAGAGGGTGATTAAAGAGCAAGTGCAATTTCTGAGGACCAGAGTAGATTGTGCTACAAAAGCCTAATACCTTGGTGTAGGATACAAAGCAGAGCCATTGCTTCATGATGCGTGCGATAGTTTGATTAAAGTGAACACCACAGCCAATAAAGTTCTTAAAACCATAAATATTATCAAAGCCATAATATATGGAGAAAGAAATGCAAAGAACAGATTTAATGAGACCTTGAATCAGACTTCGGCTTCTTGTGCCACAGAATTGTTTTCTCATGTTGGAACTGCTATTTGCTCTAAAGTGATTCTTATGAAAGGGCAAGCTCAGTGTAACCTTTCCCACACGCCTACACTGTAGGGTGTGCGCAAAGCTCAGTGAAACTTCCATTCTCAGAGAAGTCACCACCCTTAAACTCCCCAGTATGTCTCTGATTTTAATTTCATTAGCGTTGTTAATTATTTGCATTATTTGTCATTAATATCAAACTACTCAAACTGCTTTCAGACCTTCTCTTGTCTGAGGTGTCTCTTAATGCCTAAAGGTTTCAATCTTAGAAACTGAATTGTTTTGGAAGCAAAACATGTGACTGAGTGTTGTTTTTTTAAAAGGATCTCACAATCCACCAAGATTGGAAAACAAAGTATGGACAGGATAGTTAAAGAAGACCACCATAAATTCAATATGTATATTGAATTTATGATGGCGCATTTGCTTTCAAAAGAGCTTACTATTTAGGCAGAAGTTCACTGTGGTTTCTATTTTAGTTAAAGTACTTTCCCCTGACCCCAGTGGATTTGTGATAACAACTTTTTTTTTCTGGAAACATCTTCTGTGTCATAAATACTACATGACTTCACTATAAGTTCAAGCCAAGGAGAAGTTGGGTTATGAAAGAGCAAGTTCTACTTCAGACACTAATATATTCCATGTTCTTAACAAGAATATAGGTAACTTGTGGCTTCATAAATTTGAATTTCTTCCCTTCTAGTCCTTCCCTTGGGACACAGTTTTAACTTGTGGGGTGTTTTCCAAAAAGGAACAGGGAACCTGCAGCCCTCCGGATCATCAATTCCCACCATCCCTAACCACTAGGCATGCTGTCTGGTGCTGATGGGAGATGGAGTCTAAGGACACCCAAAGGGCAACAAACCCCCCACATCTGCTCTATAACATGGGATGCCAATGCAGGGGCTGCCAGGGGAAATAAGAATTTTATTTGAAGTGCCCAAGGCAATAAGTTGGGTAGCACTGAAAACAAAGTCCTATGTAACTTGATGATGCATAGGTTATCTATACTCCAGAGTCCCTGTGAAGTACTAAAACTGATTTTTTTTTTCCCCTGAGGGGCTGATTTCAGTCTTTTTGGCATTGCACACACAGCTGAAGTGTTGACTTACATGAAGCGGAAAAGGTGCTTTAGTGGTCAGGAAACATGCTCTGTCTCCTGAACCAGGAATGCAACATTCATGCAAAAAAGAAAAAAAGAAAAGCCCACCAGAAATCCTTCATGATTTATTTTTCTCATATGCCAGCCTGACATTTGGGCTTTTCTTTTTTTCCCCAAGCAGACAATCAGTAATATATTAGCACAGGGGCTGGTAATACACAGGAGACCCTTAAGGCATGTGTGATAGAACATTAACTTTGGGAAATATATTCTACTCTGAGGCTGAGCTACTAGAAGGGGGCACAGGCAGGCACCAACATTTAGAGAAGTAATATGGAAGGACAACAAAAACTGAGAAATGATTCTTTAAAATAAATAAAAAAACAAATTCTACCACAGTTGCTAACCTCATGTGGGTTAATTGCGGCTGAAATTTTATAAGTAGGTGCTCTGATTCTCCAGTGGTTTGACTTCACCCCTGGAGGAGCACTCCATTGTCTCTCGAGGCAGATGGATGCCAACAACCAAAAAATGATTCTATTATTCTGGTGGTTGTTAATCAGACACTGAACAAGTGCTTTGTGAGCAATTGGAATTTGAAAGGGCAATGGAGCAAACTCTATACACATTCCACTTCTCTCCTTCCAAATACTTTTCAGAGTAAAGACTCTACTTTCTCTTAAACCCCAAACAATTTTGGTGGATATTCAAAAGTCATTAAAATGCTTTATTGGTGTAATGAAAGCTGAAACAATTGCATACAGCCCTTCCTGAAAGAAATTCCAAGAACACAAAACTGGATACGGCAGGCAGAAGTTGTCCCTGTAATGTTTACACGTGACTTAATTATAGAAACACACTCCATCAATGAAATGGAATAAGCTTTTTAAAACATTGACTATCATACAAGTTGTGTCTGTGCTGAATAAAATGGAACATAAACTATTAATAGAAGCCAGGGTAGCCCTGCTTTGAAAAATGGCAATTTGTTGCTGTCTCCCAGGGTATATAATATATTAGAAATATACTAGGTCCAAACTTCTGTTCTGCGGGAAGGAAAGGCTGTACTGTAACTGCCATTATTTGCAGAGGTATTTTTTAGCCTGCTTCAACCCATTTTCTACAAATCCTAACTTCTGGTAGCCCATGAAGTGAAGAACAAGAGGTGCTGTCAGCCAAACATAGCGGCAGCAGCTATGGGATTGTTCCTAGTGTACTTCCTTGTTTGGACCAAAGCTCAGCCCACCATGCCAGCCAGCATAGTCTCCAGGAGTTTAGCAGAAAATATCTGCTATTATCTTCAACTCCCGGCCTAACAGAGTCTGCAACCCTGACTCATTCCATGAGTCATCAGTTTTGGAATAAAAAGTTGGGAACCCGATTGTAAAATCTGTATCACTTAATGCAACTCTAGTAAAGAAAAGAGAGCTAGTCTGGCATGGTAGATAAGGGAATAGGCTTTAAGCCAGGAAATCCTCACTTGAAATCTTGCCTCCGCTAGGAATTTACCCATGACCTGGAGCATGCCACTTTCTCTTAGCCTCCCATCTATGACATGAAGATAATACTGGGTGACCTTGCAGGACTGAGATAAACGTGTACAAAGTGGGTATGGCCACTTTGAAAATGTACCATATAAATACAAAACAATATGCCAGCAACACCCGGTCTCTATACAAAAGAAACGATGGACACAAATCTGACATCAGAAAGGGCAATACAGTGTTACCTCTGGTAACGTACTTAATTCGTTCTGGAGGTCCGTTCTTAGCCTGAAACTGTTCTTAACCTGAAGCACCACTTTAGCTAATGGAGCCTCCAGCTGCCGCTGCGCCGCCAGAGCACAATTTCTGTTCTTATCCTGAAGCAAAGTTCTTAACCTGAAGCATCATTCCTGGGTTAGCGGAGTTCTTAACCTGAAGCGTATGTAACCTGAAGTGTATGTAACCTGAGGTACCACTGTATTCATAAACTAGTAAGATAATTTTCCATCTTCTGGGACACTCTGCCAATGATCTGAAGGTGAGCATACTTCAACAAAGGGAGACCTCAGCATGAAGCTGAAAAATGGAACTTCATCTGGAAGTTCAAATGTATCATTTGGACCTGTATAAAGACAATGGCTTCCTTTTCGCCTACAGATATCACTTAACTCAGCCTTGGCAGTTTATCACCCGTTGTTGTTGTTGTTGTTGTTGTTGTTGTTGTTGTTGTTGTTGTTGTTGTTGTCACAGTTATTCTGACTGCATTCTAGCTCCAATATTCTCTGTTATACATTATAGCAAAAAAAAAAAAAAAAAACCCAATAGTTAGGAGATTCGTATGACCCACACTTCATATATTTGGTCTGTGGCAGCGTGATGAAGGGCCGGCCTAATCCTCTCCATTCCACAGCTCAGGTGATCTCTCGTGCAAACTGCGCCCTCTGAATAAGAACCCAAATAGCACAGAAGCAGGATTCACATGATTTCCCCCCCTTGCCCCTTTGAAGCGGAGAAAGAGGCCTCCGTGCTGTTGGGTGCTGATGTACAAGGATTAAGAATGCAACTTAATTAAGAAGATAGCTCTTTCACCATAGGAGACTTATCAATGCCCTATCCAGACTGAATTATCAGTCTACATGCACAAAAACATCTAATGTTAAAAATGTAGAAATTTTGTGTGCTAACAGCACAGTCCTAAACTGTGACATGTTTGTTCGTTTTAGTCAAGGTGTTGCCCAGCTGTGGATTTTGGAATCCTATACATGTTTACTCAGAAGTAAATCTCACCGAGTCCAATTAGTCTTACTCCCAAGTAAGGCTGTATACACTGCAGCCTTAATAACTTTCTGATTTTATACATGCCTGTTGCTACCTTCATTCAATTTTTTCTCAGATTTTGAATCCCCCCTGCCCTGCATATGCTGTAGGCTTCTTTGCCTAGCAACCCTCCTTTCCATATATTGAGAATTATCTGGGTAAAAAAAATAGCCCCATTCATTGATGAATATTATAGAAATGCACACCCAGGGCAACCCAATTGGTTCAGCTTTATTCCTTCCACAAAACAGTGATTAAAGGAACGCCAACAACAGGCAAGTCTTGCCAAAAGAGAACGGGAATTTCAAAGTTTGGGAAGACTTCATGAAGAATATGATACATGTTTCTGGCAACAAGCCAGCAAAGGCAGTTGCCTCTGGATTTTTAACCACGGCGGGTATATATCGAAGAAACCTTGCAGACTGTAATCTGGCCATGTTACACAACTATGTCTGCTGCAGCATTATTAAGCAGGTGTATTTCCAGCTGGAAATAACCAAGTCATTCTCCAAATCTGAATCACTGGTAATTTCCATCATGGTTCACCCTTTCCTCTGCCACCTGTACACTCATGTGTTAGTCAGAGGGTAGAGACAGTGTGCCGGCGGAGAACACAGGCTCAGAAAATCAAAGCCAGGAGGCGGGTGATGGCATGAGAGACTGAGTCTGAATTGTAACAAGGCTTCTGACTAACATTCCATCAGGGAAGCGTACAGGAAGCCCAGCAGAGCCAGGAAGAACACTGCCCTGGTGCTTCCTTTCTGCCACTTCAAAAATATCAACTAACAGGCCCGTTCAAGGAGTGCTTTGGACAGATCCTGACATAAACTCTTGGTCTTGGCCTCGTATTACATTGTTGAAAAATGGAAGGAAAGAACTGCTAAGAATAATTATTGCAAACTAGGACTCAGCTAGACTGGTAAAGAAACAGCGATTTATATGCATTGTATGTGTGATATAACATTGTGCCACCAGATGGCGACGTGGAGTCCCGTTTTTCGCTACCTGTTTTCCCTGTTTAAATTTACAACGCTTTCAACTGAAACGCTTCTTTGAAGTGTCTAGATCCGGCCCTAATCTGTACATATTAAGCTTTTTAGCAACAAGAGCATTGTTAGGGAATTAAAAAAAACAAAAAAACAAAGCATGGCATTTTATCTTCATATTGTGCTGCTTTACTCTTTTGAAAACCTATTTTAGTTTATTGTAGATGGGTAGTTTCTGAATTTTCAACCAGTGTCACATTCTGTAAACAGGAAATCCTGTTATCTAGGGGCAATGGTAACTCACAATATAGAATCATAATAATTTCTTACTGTGCCTCCACAATAAACTAAAAGGCTGCAACTTACATTACCCCTTTTCTGTACCCCCCCCCGTCAGAGTACCAAATTTTGTAATGCAGTTCTCCAAGCAAACAATGTTTAGAAAAATGCATATATTAGGGGAACGTATGCATAAAATTGAAGGTATTTTTGAAAATAACATATAAAAATCCACTATATTGGGAGAAATTGTTTGCAAAAATGTGTACCTTAGTCAAAACTGCACACAAAAATGCAGAAATTCGAATTAAAACACTGAAAAATTTCATGAAGTTTTTTTAAAAAAAAAAATCACACAAAATTGCTACAGGAAATTGGAAATTGGATTTAAAATTGGAAAAATAAACTGAGAAAACTGAAATTGACAGATCCTTCTATCCAGCATCCAAAAGAGTAAGAGATGAATATGGGGGGAGAAATGTGGCAGTGACCAGGAAGGAATGGATCCAATTCTTCTTGAATGCCCTCCTTGAATGTTTTTGCAAGGCTGAAATGTTTCCCTAACTATGGTAATACCTCTTGCTTGCCTGGATGGAGCATTGGGAGGAGGTGGGTTGGAAACCTCTGACTTCTGTGTGGCTGGAATGCAGCTCAGTGTACAAAGGTACAACTGTTGTCCCACCCACTTTTTGCTTCTGTCCCCACCCACCACTGGCCTCTAGAAGGTTGTCCATGAGGAAATGTGTCCCTCAGGCTGGAAATGCTTCCCTAACCCTTAGAAGGTCAAAGGTTTGGACGTTCCTCCCAACATATTTTACAGCTAAAAGTAGTTTCCTCTTGTTTACTTTTACCACAAAGTGGTATGGTCTTTTGCTTGGTAGGTAGGAGAGAACGGGATTCCTTGCCCCCATATAGTTTACAGCCCTGACACTGTGAGAGATTTCCAAGGGAGTGGTTTGGGCTGTCTTATTATCAGTCATGAAAATGGCTTGCTTTGGAAACTTTGCAGTATAATTAGAAGCCAGTCAATTCAGGTCTATATTATGCATTAGAAGATAATGTAGCACCCTATTAGCCAGCTGAAATGCATGAACTTCATACTTGCTTGTTTTTAAATCAAAAGGTTTCTCAAAAGTCTTTCAACTTTTTAAAAAATATGAGATTGATTAACCAAGTCTAATTAAATTTATGAATTCAGAGAAAAATATTAAATGTTATTAACTGTGGAAGGAATGTGCGTCCTTAATAGCCCAGCAAGTTCACAAAGACAAATGAAATCAGTTTACAGGGGTTAAGTAAGCACAATATTTTATATATTACAGTTCAATTTGATCCAATTTCAACAATGCTGTGTAAGCGTTTCAGAACTAATTTCCCAGACTGAACATTTTTTAACAAATGTTACTACTCATATCATTTCAAAATTGCAGCTACCAAACAACCAGAGCTTCATGAAGAAGATGTTTGCTTTAGCCTTGTGGATGAACTTCTTTTTGCCTCTTTGCCATTTCACACATTAAAGAAGCCCTCTCTGTTTTTGCACTACACTCCGTTCTATGTTCTTTTAGATTGAAGGGGCTCTGTAAGAGGAGGAAGAGAGGAGGAGGAGGAAAAAGAGGAAGAAGGAGGGAATGCAGGCAGTCCTGAGTTGGCTGCCATGGTGAGATTTTCAAATAGCACCAGCAAACAACCCTGACATGATACTTTTTCAGGCAAAAGAAAAAAACACCAGCGAGTAACTGATGAAACATATGTAGATATCAAACTAATGGTAGAGATAGCAGATTAACAGCAATGGAGCCTTCTATTTTTTATTTGCCCACAAACATAGGTCCCTGCAGCTGAAACTTTATTCTGTAAAGGAATCTGCGCCAACAGAGCACATGATTAACTGGCACCTTGGAAGTTGTCCCACTGAGCACTACACACATTCCTTAAAATTATGGGCTTTCACGATTGAAATATTGTGCTCAGCACTTCACAGGATCCAGTTCTCAGTTATCAAGCTCCCTCATATCCTCTTTCTTATGGGCAAAATCCACCCCAGTGCCAAGGCTCTGTGTAACTTGCATTCCCACAGAAACGTTTAGTCATAAAGCTACTTCAAAGAAGGCCAAATTAAACTCTTCTCCCATTTGCACTCCTTTCAAGCCCCTTCGTATTGAAGGGGGGCGGGGAGCACATGTTTTTGAAATCCACACTTTCTCTCCCAAAGGGTTCAGTCAATAAGACAAGCCTCGCTTAGTTTGCCTGTTGTGTTCTCTTGGACCAACACAGCAACACCATTTCAAATATCAGATAGGAATTCCTAAGAATAATACCCATACGATGTGATAGAAACAGAAGAGTTGCAACCTAGCATATTTTCTAAACAGCAAAATGCATTTCGATGCATAGCAAAATGCTCTTGGGAGTCCACCCTATTTCATACTCATACTTTATAAATAACAAGTTTTATGTAAGCCATGTGATAC